>JAKSZT010031697.1:2492153-2780297 GCA_026826555.1 Tolypeutes matacus
CACTTTGGTTTGTGGTTAGAAACATCCAACTGAAGAAACTCTTTTCAGAGACTGTAGGAAAGCTGAACATGGATTATTTTTATTTGATAATAAAGAATCATTGATAATTGCAAAAAAAAAAATTCTTGAAGAAACCTAAAGGATTTATCTGTTTTTATTTACTCCTCAGAAATATTGGAGAGAGAATAATTTTCCAATAAAGATCCCTTACATTAAATAAATACCTTAAAAATTTCATAACAGTAGACTTCAGAATCCAAATGAGCTATTCCAACCAGTTGGTTCCTATTTTTTCCATATATTGTATTCATGCATTTCATACTTATCACATTCTACCTTTGTCTAAGGTAAAGATACTATTTATCAAACTAAAGAAATCTATAACTTACAAACTAAAAGTATTGTAGAAATAGATATCATTTAATAGGAAAAATATAGATAAATTGCTTGAAATAACTATCATTTGTTCTTCCTTGACCTATTTTATTGCCAAAAACTACACCCTTTCCATCCCCTCTACTGCATATTTCTCCATCACATAAAATGTTTCCTTTACAAATTGCAATTATTAGTTTTCACTTTCTACTGTAGTAAACATGGACACTTTCTGCTCTAAATTATACCCAAGATGATTGTGTTTAACCACATAATTATGTTGAAAGATTAGAGAATTTGTTCCTAAGGTCTTAAGTAATTATATAATTTCCATATAAGAAATATTCCCCAATAAAATGAGAACATTTTAAGCACACTTTCAATTAATAATTTGATACAATGAATTCAACCATATTTCATAATTTCTAGTTAAGATACAGAAATAAAGTTGTGATATTTATTGGGCCTACATAAAATTTATCTAAATATTTAGCATGGCAGATTAGCAAAGGACCCAATTTATCATTATTTTTGATCCTTTCACATCAAATACCACTACAAAATTACTCATAGAAGAGATTCAAAATTTTTTGTTGTTTACTTTTTTTTCAAGACTGTTATTGTTGCTGGAATTACCACAAAATGTGGTGTCCTATGAAATTGATTTAAATATGAGCTCACACAAACTGCAAACACATTTTGCTGTTTATTGAACACTGTTCAATAGTTCCCTCAAAATGCAGCATAAGTAAACAAATGAAATATATTTGGTTATTTTAATGAAAATGTTTTTCTACAAAATTTTTTGATGAAAAACTCAATAGTGAAATACAGCAAAAAAAAAAAGAATTGCATCTATATTTGAGAAGAATAAGTAACCTTTATTTATTCATAAATGACATGGAGTTGAATGTAGAAAATCCAAAGAATCTATGTAAAATTGATTTAATCTAATAAGTAATTTTACCATAGGCTCTGAATACAAATTATCATACAAAAAGCAATCAGCAACTAAAAAATAAAATTAAGCATATTGTTGCTGGTCAGGACCTGGGTCTGTGAAAACGGTGCCATGGATGAGAAAGAAAGAATAAGACAAAGAGAAGAAAAACTGGGATCAGGGGACTCTGCGTCCGATTTGGATAGAAGAGCCCAGCCACCTCATAGAGCGTGACTTTTATTTGTTGTTTGGCGAATCAAAATACATGTGCACATGTGTAAGGATAATAGATACTTAACAGTTACACATGAGCTGAAATCAAGAAGTCTTAAAGGTCAATGACTCAGCTCTTTTACATTTCTGTAATTTACAAGCATTGTCTCAGGCTGTTTCCCCATCCAGCTGGAGAGCTTGTTTATTATATTCCAGCTTTCTGTCAGTAGTCATAATCTTTGACTCCATCATTTCCCCCTTTTTTATTAGTCTTTTTTTTTTCAGTGATGATCATAGGAACCATTATATAAGCTGATACAAGGTGACCTCCTGTCACACTTGTCTTCTTCCATAGGCTTTTGTGACTGTGCCTGTCTTAGGTTGTCCTCCTCTGAGGATCTTACCCGTCATTGACTACCAGTCAAACTTTTGAGCTCTTACATGGAAGGCAATTTCATCAATATTTATGCTTCTTCAGGTTCCTTAAATGAATATATTTGTGCAGATAATTAGTATTAAGATTAAGGGGTTATTAGTAGAATCTTTCTGCAAAATTAGTTTTTCTTGGCCAAGCTTCTCAACAGAAATACTTTTATCTGGTCTAATTTTTCATTTTTTCTATGAATATATGTTATTACTTTAGCCTGCACAATACAAACAAAATGCATATAACAATAATTCCTAATCCAATCCAAAATGATATTTGGACTGTTTTTTGTTTCCACCAGTGAAACAGCTGCACCAGTGGTTTCTTTCAATTCATTTTGATACATGCTTAATGCCTTCTTTTGCAATTCTAAAAGATCTATAAAAACATTATGCTTATATCCAATCAAATTATTTTTCACTTCCTCCCAATCATATTCACCATTATTATAAGCCAAAGAAGTAATACAAAAAGAACTTTCATTCCAATCACATTTAAGAGCTCTTAACTAGTTTAAATTATATATTTGATTACCCAAATGTATAATAGCTGTTTCAAGATCATTCATATGATTATTCAGTTCCATATCAATGTGAGACTGGCTATGCCACATCTCACTTGCATTTTTATGCCAGTCCTTAACATATTGTTGATTCTGGACTCTTTGATGCAGTGCTGTGCCAGTGATAGCTGCAGCGGTCATGATGCCAATCAGTCCCAAAATTTCTGCTATTAAAAGTCCAATCAGTCTTTTAGTTTTTTTTTTTTTTTTTTAATAATGGTTGAGGAAATACCACAGCAACTGGGATTCTGGAGACTGCTGCCAATGTCTGGTCATCTGAACCGGTAACCATAGTCCTTTTCTTCTTCTTGCTATAAAGATAGTTTGATTTTCCTGCTAGTATGAATTCTTAAGACATGTAAATAAAGAGCAATTAGTGTTCCTTTCACCAAAAGTTACTGTTCCAGTGATATAACATAGGGTCTTGTAAAAATACTGTAAAAAAATGAGTTGATTTTCTTTTTAAAATAGTAATATCAGTTTTGCTGCCTTGCCTTTCAAAAATTGGACCAGTTCCCAAAAATAATTTCCACAAATACCTAAGTTTTGTTAAGTTTAGTGTCCCATGGTTATGGGATATATCTTCCTCGATTTTTCCAAATTATTGAGCTGTTAATAAATGCTGTGTTACCAGAATTCCAGAAATAAGAATTACTGTCATTTGTGATTATGGTTAAATTATTAATCAACCAAGATATGGTTGTGTTTTTAATAGGTTTTGATATCCCTATAAGGGCCCGATCCTCTACAATTCCATAGGAATCATTAAACAACACAACCTCCGTAAGCCCATGACAAATAGGCCATTTGTCATTAAGTAGTCTGTTGTGAGAGGGACATGTAAGATTTACCATATTTTCTGGTATATAGGGCAAAGAAGGGAAAATGAGAACAAATTTGAGTTTGATTTTTCTCTGTTAAAAGTATACTGTGATTTTTAGGTTGCATGCCTACAGAACCATATCCAATACAAATAGGGCAGTCTATAAAAGGTAAAGTTAAATTTTTTATAAGTGTCCATTCTTTTGGCTTTAAGGGTAGTCATATTTATAGGTCCTGGAAAATGATGAGATTGATTAAGATAAACTGGGTAAGACTCATCGTTCCAAGTTAACAGCTCTAGAAGAGGTGGGTTGGTTATGTATGCCCAATAAGTGTAATTATGATATAGTATCTTACCTTGACCTAATACTTTACCTATAATTAATCGAATGTGAAACCACCATGTCCAAAGTTTAAGTCTTAGTAGTATCTTCATCTCTAGGCTTGATTCTTCTGGAGGGGATCCACTGCTCTTCTCCTGTTTCTGTAATGATAAGAGCAAAACCTCGGCCCCAAAATTTTACCTCTCCTTTTTCCCATTTATTAGTTGTTTCATTTTTCCAATATATTTGTTGTCCACATTTTTCATTTTCATTCCTTTTTTTTAACCTCCTAATGTCTTTCTGCTGCTGTGGTATTAGAAATTTGTTGTCTATTAAGAAAATTTAAGGTAAGCAATGCTTTAGATAGTTTGTCTTTAGCAGATTCTCCTCCATCTCCCCCTTTTTGTTTTTGCAACATTAATTTTAATAAGTGATTACTTTTTTCTACTATCGCTTGTCCTTGGGGGTTATATGGAATTCCTGTAACATGTTTAATATTCCAGTCACCACAAAATTTTTTGAAAGATTGACTAAGATAGGCAGGCCTATTATCAGTTTTTAGCTGTGCTGGCAGGCCCATTACAGCAAAACAATGTAATAAATGAGAACGTACATGTGAGGCCTTTTCACCAGCTTGAGCAGTTGCCCAAATAAAATTAGAATATGTGTCCACTCTCAAATGCACATACTGAAGGCGGCCAAAAGAGGGCACATGTGTAACATCCATTTGCCAAATTTCATTAGGATGTTCTCCATGGGGATTAGCTCCTGGAGAGAAAGTGGGGGCATTTATGGGCCCACAAGTAGGACATTGTCTAACAATCCTCTTACTTTCTTTTACTGTTAAGTGGTGATACTTATGACATAAGCCAGAAGCATTAGTATGTGTAAGTTTATGTTAATCAGCAGCAGATTCTGTATGAGCAATAAGTTTATCTACTAAATCATTCTGTGAAGCCATGGGGCCAGGAAGTTGAGAATGGGAACAAATATGAGCAATGTAGATTGGATTAGATCATTCATGAACAGTTTTTTGTAATTGTAGGAAAAGAACTTCTAATTCAGAAGCTGGAGTTATTTGAGCTGTTTCTATATGACAAACAATGTGACAAACATAAGCAGAATCAGACACAATATTTAAAGGCTCAGAATCAGTTAACAATTGAATACTGAAAAGGAACCTGTTTTTGAAATTTTTCTTCTGCTATTTGCAACCCATAGAGGAAGAATTTCTTTAGCCAGCTGAAATAGTTGTTTCAGCTCAGAAGATTGCTCAGTGGCAAAAAGAATATCATCCATATAATGAATAATCATAGCTTTAGGAAATTGTTTTTGTAAAATTTGTAATGGAATGTGAACAAAGGATTGACATAATGTAGGATTGTTCATCATTCCCTGAGGTAAAACTTCCCACTGATATCGTTCAGTAGGAGCTGAATGATTAAAAGAAGGAATAGTAAATGCAAATTTTTCTCTATCATTTGGATTAAAAGGAATAGTAAAGAAGCAATCTTTTAAGTCAATAATAATAATATGCCAATTTTGTGAGATCATAGTTGGGGATGGCAAACCAGGCTGTAAAGATCCCATAGGTTGAATAACTTTGTTAATTTCATGCAAATCAGTTAACATGAGCCATTTGCCAGATTTCTTTTTAATTACAAAAAATGTAGAATTCCAGAGACTAGTAGAGGGCTCAATATGCCCTGTCATTAATTGCTCCTGCACTAATTTTTTCAGGACTTCCAATTTTTCTTTTGGAAGGGGCCACTGTTCTACCCAGATAGGCTTGTTTGTCAGCCATTTTAAAGGTAATGAGAAGCCCTTTGTAACAGTAGCCCCTACTCTAAATTTGAATATCCTAGGCCACTGTAGTCTCCAGTAAGCCCAGTTTCAGGTCAGGAAGGGGGAGCATATTGCATATGAGTAATAAGATGTTTAACTGTATCAGAAATGTGAGAATATTCAAATAAGCTCCCCATTGGTATAATAAGTCTCTTCCCCATAAATTAAGTCCTAATCTGCAACATAAGGTTGCAGAGCAGCCTCTTGTCCTTCTGGACCTTCTACCTTAAATATCTGAGTACTCTGGTAAACATCTATCATTGTTCCAACGCCAGTGAAAACTGTAGGCACCTTTAGCAAAGTCCAAGCTTGTGGCCAATATCGCTTAGCAATAATAGAAACATCAGCCCCGGTATCCACCAATCCTAAAAATATCTTTCCATTTATTTTTATGGTAATTTCAGGCCTTTCATCCCCAATTGCTGTTTGCCAAAAAATTTTATGTCCAATCGAACCAAATTCCTCTGCACATTTTAAAGGAGGTTTACAATATGGTAACAAAAAAGTTGAGCTATGCTATCTCCTGATTCAATTTGATAGGGAGTTAAAGTTTGTACCAATAAACAAATTTCTCCATCAAAATTGGAGTTAATGATCCCAGGTTGCACCAAAACACCTTGGGTTGTAAGACTGCTATGGCCAATAATGAAACCTACATTGTTTTCTGGGATAGACCCTTTAATTCCTGTTCTTATTTTTTGTATACCCAATGAAGGCATAATGAACTTAGTTTCAGCTGAGGGAAGATTGACAGCTGCACTGATTTTAGTAACTGCCTTAAGTTCTGTTATAGGCCGGAGCAAGCTGCTCCGTTGCTGACTGGGTAGATTTGAGCTAAGTTGGAAGAGGTGCTCATATTATTTGTCTAAGGGCCTTGGGCGAGGCCTGCTAGGACATTTCCCAACTTATTTTTTTTTCAATATTCAGAAAATCTTTATTTCAGTAGCAATACAAAGTGCAAAATCATATCACAGTTTATGAAAATGCAGTTTTCTTGGAGCAAAGTTCCATCTCCTGTAGACCTCTGAAACTTACAAAACCATTTATCTTCTTCGAATACACAAATGGACAGATAAAGAATAAAAATTTTCATTACCATAAGGAGAAATTGGGATTGAAATATGAGTCATGGGTCCTCTACAGTTCAATAAACCTGCAGGGCATATTCCATTTGATTTCAAAGTCTGAGAGTCATTCTTATGAGACTGCCATTTTTACGATATTTAGAATGGCATTACCCCTTCTGACATATAGGACATACATGAGTCAGTATTGATCTATTATTGCCACTAGATGGAGCTCTTACACCAGTTTTGGCTCATCAATCTTTTTTCATGTGACCTGTTTTCCCACATTTAAAGCAATTTAAATTGTTAACCATAGGACTATGTCCCTTTATAGCTGCTGCATCCCAATGTCTTGACATGCCCTTATATAAGCCTGTAAAGTACCTCCATTTGCCTTTATGGGACTCAAAGCCTTTTTACACTCACTCTTAGTGTTATCAAAAGCCAACATCAGAATAAGCATCTCTTTAAGGTCAGGCTGAGTTACTGTCTTGTTAACTACATCTGCCAGCCTAGCTACAAATTCAACATAAGATTCAGTATTTCTTTGAACAATTTTTGAAAATGATTGTACAGCCTGTCCAGGGGTGGAAATTCATCGCCAGCCAGCTAGGCAGCACAATCGAACTTGTACAATGGCAATATCATCATATCGAGCTTGGCAAGGAACTCCAGCCCATTGACCTATTCCTAATATTTGTTCAGCAGTAATAGGCATTGGTGGATTTTGCTGTTGATTTCATCATGCTACAATATTAGCTTCATCAGCCCACCAAATTTTAAATTGTAAAAATTCTGCTGGACTAAGAACAGCTCGAGCTAACAAATCCCAGTCCTAGGGTATTAATCTGTCTGCTTGTGCCATTCCTTGCACCAATCCTTGAGTAAAAGGAGAATTTACACCATATTGAGTGCATGCTTGTTTTAATTCTGATAGTTTTAAAAGGAATAGGAGTATGATCATATTGTATACCCCCTTGGGGATTGTCAGCATCTACTGGAATTTGAGTTACTGTTACCGGAAAAGTAGAAAAAAGTTGCATAGCCTCTGAATCTCCTTCTCTACTTCCCTGTGCTATACTTTTCATAATTGATGAGGATTGTGCTGGCACAAAAACAGAAACTTTAGGAAGGGTCATCAAATGTTGTAAAAAATGGATCAGTAGTTACCTTAGGAGATGCAGATGCTGGTTCAAAAAACAATAAGTCATAATTTGGAGCAGACGGCATAGCGACTGCTGGAAAAGCTCCATAAACTTCCTCTTTCCTTTCCTTATTTCTATTAGACATGAGTCTATCTGTTTTTGCCTGTTCATTAACCCCCTCATGTATATTTTCATAAAAATCACCATTAGCTTGTTGTGCTATAGGTCCAGCAATAACACTATTCTGTTTATAATCTTCATCTTCATCTGATTGTAAAGGTTCAAGAGCAACAGAAATAAGACTACACAAAGACCATACATGAAGGGGAATTATTTCTCCATTTTGATAAGCTCTTTTTAAAGCTTTCATCACTAACTTCCATTGTTCCAGGTTTAAAATATCCTGTCCTTGTGGCTGAAAGGAATAACAATGTTTCTGCACAAGAAAAAAAAGTTCCTCAAAAGCTGAGGATTTAATAGTTTCACAGGTGCATTTTAATAAAGTTTTTAACACTCTAGAGAACTCTTCAAAGTTTGACTGCTGATTACCCATTACCCTGATGATTCCGCTTACCTTTTCTGTTTTCTATTTCTTTTAAAACCGCTCTTTGGTCATCATATTATCTTGATGGGTTTGTTCAGTTGATTAGCTTTTCTCTATGCTCTAAAATTTTATTTAGCTGTTGGTTCTGCGTGTGAGTTAAGTTTTCTCTTTGGCAGTTTTTCTTCTTATTTTATTTCCTTGCTTTTTTCTATGTTCCCTTGAAGGCAAAAGGTTAGGGCCAGAGGAATCAAAAGATGTAAGGAAGGCAGAAGGATAATAGAAATATTGATAGAAGTTAGAAGAGGGGCAAAATGAGACTTAATGAGATGAATATTTAACTTGTGTAGGCAGTGCAGAGTACTAGGAAAAAATATGGAGTTCCTACAATGGACTGGGAAAACAAATGGAGGAATATATAAATAACATTTTTGTAAGCAAATACACATATATGCATATATATTTATATATCATTTTACAAATGTTTGTATGTATTGTGAGAATTTTGATTTTTACCCATAATAAAAAATAATAATAATAATAAAAAAAAATAAAAAGCACTGAAAAAATGATAAAAATAATTTTATAAAACTTAGAGAAACAAAGTATATTTAATGCTGTAAGCATTAGTAGGGAATTGAGTACAATTAATACTTTTAGTGGTATCTGCCAAAGAGGTGCTTAGGCAAAGCACAGAAATCTGTTTGCTTTTATAGAGGGTATGTATTTGGGGTAAAAGCTTACAGTTACAAGGCCCTAAAATGTCCAACTCAAGTTTGAGTTCTCACCAAAATCACTTACCATGTGTTGAAGCAAGATGGTTGCTGAGGTCTCCCCTTTGGGCTTCTTCTTTCTCAGCTGTAGGCTGACATAGGCCTTGTCTCTCAAACCTACATCTTTCTTCTTGCACAGGTCTCATTTCTTTCTGGGCTTCCAGTATTAGTTTGCGCTCACTTCACAAGGTCAACTGTAAGCTATAAAGCTACTGACTTATCTCTCCCTGGGGTCTTAGCTGTTTGAAACTTCCCCTTTCTGTCACATGGCAGGATCAAAAAGAGAATGTTCTCTCCTCTTCCTGGTATGTCTATCACTGGTACGTTTCTGCTCATATTGGCCCACCAAGGGGGCAGGGGCTCAACATGAGTCACACCCTTTGGACATCTTTGAAACAATGCCCTAATCTTAAAAGGTCATTTAATCAAGGGCCCCTCAACTTAATCCAATATAATCAAAGGGTATAACACCCAGAAGAAAAGATTTGTTTACAAACATCATCTTTCTCATTTTAGGATTCACAAAAATATTCTTAAACTTTCACATTCCACCCTCTGCATCCCAAAAGGCATTATAATATTCCAAAAATGCTTAAATCCTTTCAACATTAATGCTAAGTACAAAATCACTTCATAATCAGTTATAGAAATGCAGTTGGTCTTGCGGCAAAGTCCCCTCTGGCTGTAGAGCTGTGAAACTTAAAATAGAAGTTATCTGTTTCCAATGTACGAATGGGGCACCTAGGATAAACATTTTCATTACGACAAGGAGAATTTTCAAAGGAAACATGCATCACAGGTGACCAAAGAATTCTAAAATCCCATGGGGCATACTCATTTAGATTTCAAAGTCTGGGAGTCATTCTTGAAAATATGGTTTCTTCTCCTTGGGGCTTCATAGTGGCTCCCCTTTCAACAGACTTCCCCAATTTTCTTGGTTCCACCCTCATCAAGCACCTGGGTGTAGGCCAAGTTCAAGACATCACCCTCAATGAACATTGGGGTGATGGCCACACCTTCCAAAATCACTGGGGTATATTCTCAACATCCTTAGTACCACGATTTTGTGGCAAATTCTCCATAATCTCTGGTAAACAGGTCCAACCTCCCCAGAAGTGTGAGATGGCAACCTGGCCCTCCCTAATCTATTGAGAACAGACCCAACTCCCTCAGAGCCTAGGGTAGCAAAACTCTTTCTGAACAGCCAGCTGGAACATCCACCCTCTTCAAATGCCATGGCAACCTCACCCTCTCTGTACACATGGATAGGGTCCCTCTCTAAGGAGTTGTCTTAATTCCAGAACTCAGTTTCCATGGTTTTCCTCTTAAAGCTGTTTTCCCTTCCATCTCTCCCCTACAGATCCCATCTAAATCAGTCTGACAGTGGTTTTCTTCATATAGATCTTACAAAAGCTTGTTGGTTTAGCATGCAGAAAACAGGGGTCCAAGTCATCACACAGTAAGACTTTCCACAAGTCTTTTCTGGATAATTGCATTTTCAATTGTGACTTACAAATTCCAAATTTAGTAATGCCTGAAGTGGGGCAGGGTTATTTGAGGGCTTGATTTACAGAGGTTTGGAATTCTGGCATCAGGTTCTGTGTGTTTAATTGTGATCAACAATTCAATTGCAAACTTATCTCTTTCCTTTTTCATTTTGATATAATTTTGATATAAGCTGCAAGCACAAGCCAGACTGTATTCTCCAAGTTTATTTTGAAAAGCTCTTCAGCTAAATGTCCAGGCTCACCATTTTCAAATTATGCCTTCCATATGACATCAGGAGTAAATCTTGTTACATTCTCTGCAACTTTAAAACATGGATCACCTTTCCTCCAGTTTCCAATAATAGTTTAATCATTTCCTTTTAAGGTCTTATCAGAAATAATTTCAGGCTCATTTCCTACTAACAGTCTCTGCAAAGCAATCTTGGCTCTTCCCATCAAATATCTCAGAACTCCTCCATAAAAACAGTGTAATTATTTATAACACTCTTCCAGCATTTTTTGTAATTGCAACAGACTGTACCCCACTCCTCTGCTAACAAGTTTTGTATTAGTCTGCCAAAGGGGTGCTGATGTAAAGTATGTGAAATCTGTTGGCTTTTATAAAGGGTATTTATTTGGAGTAAAAGCTTTCATTTTCAAGGCCCTAAAGAGTCCAACTCAAGCTTGCTTTCTCCCAAAGTCAATTGCCATGTGTTGAAGCAAGATGGTTGCTGATCTCTCCTCTCTGGGCTTTCTATATCAGTCTCCACACTCTTCTGAAGGTCAGCCGTAAGCTATGAGACAAATGGTTCATCTCTCCCTGGGGCTTTAGCTGTTTGAGCCTTCTCCTTTCTGTCACATGGCAGGATCAAAGTAACAAAATTCTCTCCTCTTCCTGGTATGTCTATCACCAGTGTGTTTATGTTTATATTGGACCATCAATGGGGTGGGGACTCAACATGAGTCAAACCCTATGGGCATGTTCAAATCAAAGCCCTAATCCTATCAGGTTATTTGGTCAAGGGTCCCTCAAATGAATCCAATATAATCAAAGGGTATGACACACAGAAGAATAGATTAGTTTACAAAATAATCTTTCTTTTGTTGGAGCTGACAAAAATAATCTCACACTGTTAAAAATGGTCAAAACCAGTCACAGCATAAGTGAATTAGTTGAGTAACCTCATGTTCTTTGCAAGTCAACTTGCATGCAGATTCTAATTAGGCCCACATTCAAGAGTTTATTCTCTGAAAATTACTATAATAAAACAATTTTGATTACTAATCTATTCATGAAGAGAATCAAAGAAATATAACCTGAATATTTTACATAGCTGAGGAAAATCTTATGGAGGTATATGATATTTCAAATATTATAGTAAAACCTCAATATATATGGAAGACAAGTGAAATATGAAATCATACAATACTCAGACACAACTATATTTCTGTTTTGGATTGTTTACCTTAGAAAAATTTCCAAACATGGAATATATTTTGACTGTTGTCAAATAGTCCTTGTAAATGTGCTTTATTTTTAATCCAGTGTATGTGTATGTAAGTGAAATCTTTAGTTTTCATATCTACTTTTTGAGTATTTGCAATTATGGAAAGTTGATATATTTTAAGCCCCATTTTATTTCTACCAAATACTCATTTCAAATTGCTTATATAAAGGGAATTATGTTTAATATATTTTTACAAACATTGTATTTTATATTTAGAATTATTTACTCAAGGAAAATTCCCAAATAATAAATTGTTATTCTAAAACATTTGAAAATGAAGAAAGTTCATGATAATGGATTAGCAATTTTTAAAACATCTACCATCTGCTACCAAAATTGTGTTAGTGTACAATTGGCAATATTTTTCATGTTTTTTAAATAATAGTTTCATAAGTTTTATTTATATTACAATATATTTGATACATGTAGAAATTAATCATTTTCCTACTGTAACATTTAGCATTGTTTATGAATTGCAAAATAGATATTGTATTATGTTTGTAAGCTGGTCTGTTCTTTTGAGTGTGTCCCCTTTGTGTTAAATTCAGAGGTTTCCCTTTTATTTGATTAAATTATGACTAAGGGTTTGATTCAGCCACATCAGTAGGATGTTGAGTATCTGCCCACTTGGTGGAAGGAGACTCACAGAGAAAATGACAGGGCGGAGGAGAATGTTTGACTTTTAATGCTGGAGCCCAGGAAGTAAATACACAGAGAAGGAGAAGACAGAAGAGACAGCTCCATCAACATGGCAGAGGCCCAGAGAAGAGACAGAGCCTGAGAGTCCACAGCTGACCTTGTGGAAAGACCAGAGCATCTGAGACCAGAAAGAATCAAGCCCCTGGAAGAGAGACAAGCCTTATTCTAGCTTACAGCTGAGAATGGAAGGAGCTGGCTTGATGGAGCCTTAGGAGGAAAGAGAAAATCTGAACCCTCATAGAAACCTACAGTCATCTCTCTCCAACACATGGCAACAGAGTTTAGTGAGGGAAGAAACTTATGCTTTATAGCCTTGTAAATGTAATCTTCTACCACAATTAAGTACCCTTTATGAATGCCAACAGGTTTGTGGTACTTTGCATCAGCATCCTTTTGGCTGACTAATGCACCTACTTTGAACATCTTGTTTTCTCACTGATGTATTACCTATTTATATATTTGACTACTTATTCAGATAGTTCTCTTTTTTTTAATTAATTTATTTTTTATTGTGGGTAAAAATCAAAATTTTCACAATACGTACCACTATTTGTAAAATGATATATAAATATATATGCATATATGTACATTTGCTTACAAAAATGTTATTTATATATATATAAATATATTCTAAGAGGTGCTTAGATTACTGAAAATATTACACAGAACCCCCTGGGATTCCCATGTTGCCCACCTCCCACACCTCCCACCACATCCCACACAAACATCTCCCACAAGTGTGGCCCACCACCCTCAATGGACTTACACATCCTGGGGCCTTGCCACCAGCCATAGACCACAGTGGTCTATGGCTGGTGGCAAGGCCTCAGGTAGTTCTTTTTTAATTTGTTGAAGTTTTTCTTATATTGGAGGTATTAACTGATTTTCTTAATTGCTATAAGAATATGTCTAGGTTCTGGTTAAAATTTTTAATTTTATGAATTTGATTTATAAGTGAAAAGAATAATAAATCTGAACATAACCACACATAATTAAATGATAACTCCAATTGGAGTTATCATTTAATTGTTTCTCTAATTTTATTTTGTAAAATTCTTTTGATATTCCCATATATTTATTGGTTCTATTTCTTCATATAATAATCTATTATGTCACATATATTCTATTTCCACTTAAGTCTATAATATTCTAACTTTTAAAATGCTATTTGCACATTTGCCCCAATATCTTATCTAATTTACTCATATAAAATCTCTTAAATTGCATTTCTTACTTTTCACATTCTTGTCATTGTTATTTACTTTTCTATTTAGGATAATAGTTCTTCTGTATTTTGAATAAAATAATTATGATATGAAGTACATAATTTATTAGATTTATGTTCACATTCTCAATTGGTTTATAAAGGCATATAATCCCTTCAGTTACATGCTTTATTTGCCACTATATTTGACATAAAATATAAGCCAGTTTTTTAATATTATCATATCAAAATATTTTGTTTAAGTGCCAATGAGTATTTGTTACTAGAAGTGAAGAACATATTTAGAATATTAAAATAATACTATATTAGAGGACGGATGTGGCTCAAATGGTTGAGCATCTGTCTCCCATATGGAGGGACCTGGGTTCAATCCCCGGGACCTCCCAGTAAAATTAAATTTAAAAAATGCTATATTAAAATGTTACTAGTTTTGTATAATTATAATTTATGCACTCAAAATATTGATCACATTAGTGTGACCAATTTTATATTTCGGTTCTCAAGCCTTGGGTGGAAAAAAAAAGGGAAATTGGAATTAAATTTCTTAGCTTGAATTTACCTTTTCACATGCTACTTGAGTCAAAGTTAGATTAATACATGTTAAATTATGTTTATTGACTCATTCTCAAGGTTTTGTATATGTATCATACCTTTGATTTTGGAATATCAAAATCTCATCTACACTTACAGGAGGAAAAAGAATTATTTCATTCAAAGGAGTGGTGATATTCCTTCCATAAAAATTTTAATAAAATTTGTACTACAATATATAGCTTGTTTAAATTCAAAATGGAGAAATGCATTAAAGAAAATTTTTTTTTAATTTTACTGTATTTTACCAAAACTATGATGCTGAATTCATGACTCATATGAATGCCCTCAGATAGTTTTGTGAGAATATGTACTAACGTATTTATAAATGAGGGCAATAATTTGAATGGAGAAATATTCAAAATGCAATATTTCCTTTATTTTGCATATAACATTTTAATTCTATAATCAATAAAATACTTATATTCATTTCCTTATTGGTCAAAGTGATCTTTACAGCTTCAGTGTATTAAAATGGAGAGACATATTTACCTAAGTTGACTTGAAAAAACGTCATTGAAAATAATAAATATTATTTTTTCTCTTAAATGAGAGACTTTTATTAAATGGCATTTTCACATATTATCTGCTTTGATATTATGATTTAAAACATGAAGAGAGAAAATTAAATTTTTGGAATAGATCTTTTACTTCTTGATTTTCCCAATCTGGCTAAAAGAACACTTTCTTCCTTTTTCCTATCTCCATTCTCTATTCAGTGGCACTGATGGAAATATACTAATTCACCATATCTGAATGGACAGCTCCTCCACATTCTTACCATCTTGCCATAGGAATGTACATTTGTTCTAGTTCATAGGACATTCTTGTATCTGTACTATTAACCACAAAGGGGTACTGAAGCTTTATGTATGTTGACATGTTAATTATCTTGACTATATAAATATGGAAATGGATAGTGTTGAAGTCCTTCTTAGTTTTATGTCTTATTGCTATTTAGGCATCTATCACCCTTTATATTTTCTTGTATTTCAACTTCCATTCTGTAGGTCTTGGCTCACTAATGAATTTTTTCTGTAAATTTCCATCTATTTTGCACTAGTGTATTAGGACCCTTCCTAGTAGAGGCATACAATCTTCTTGAATTACCTTATTCTGTTACTAAAATCCATGGCCTTTGTAGCTTCCTATGCTTCGTGCTCCCTGTGGTGTTCCAAATGACCTCTTGTAAAGGACAGACAAAACCCATTGATCTATATGCAGAAGAACATGGGGGACTTAGGGGTCATGAGAATTATTTTGAAATAATGAAATTTGTACAAATGTGACTTGAGGAATGCCCATTGATTTAGACTGAGAAACATAAAAGGCCTTGACTAGTGTACTGCCAGCATAGATGTGAACTCCAAGAAATGTTTATTAATTAATTACAATAAATACTTTGATATTTCTTCTTTGTAGGAAAAAAAAGAATTATTATTGGAATTAGTGGATTTCTTAACCAGTTTCTAGAGAAATCATGTGATTTTCAGTTTTTATTAGCTACTAAACCTACAGGTATTCCTCAGAGATATTGCAGCTTAAGCTCCAGACTACCACAATAAAGTGAACATCACACTATATTCCCTTTGGTTTCCCAGGGAATATAAAAATGTTTACACTGTACTATAGTCAATTAAGTGTGCAGTAGCACTCTGTCTCAAAAACAATGCACAAACCTTAATTAAAAATTAAAAATTAAGTTAATTAATTGACTTAATTAATTAATTAAAATTAATTGAATTGATTAATTAATTAATTTCCATAATATCTAGTGATGCTGAGCATCTTTTCATGTGCATTTTTAACCATTTGTATTTCTTCTTTGTTGAAGTGCCTACTCAAATTTCTTGCCTTTTTTAAAAATGGGTTATTTACCATTTCATTTTCAAGGTGTGGGATTTCTTTATATATTCTGTATATTATGCTTCTATTAGATTGATGGTTACCAAATGTTTTCTCCCATTATGTATGTTGCCTTTTCAATTTCTTAACAAACTCCTTTGAAACAAAAATGTTTTTAATTTTGAGGAGGTCCCATTTATATATTTTTTCTTTTGTTGCTTGTGCTTTATGTGTAAAGTTTATGAAACTGTTTCCTACTATAAGATCTCATAGATGTTTCACTGTATTTGTCTTCCAGGAGTTTTAAGGTCTTGGCTCTAATAATTACATCTTTGAAACATCCTCAGTTAGTTTTTCTGTAGGGTGTGTGATGGTGATCATCTCTCATTCTCTTGGCTATGGATATCTAGTTTTCAAAGCACCATTTTTTGAAAAGGTCATTTTCTCCAAGTTGAGTGGGATTGGTGGCCTTGTTGAATATCAGTGAACCATATATGTGAAGGTCTATACCACAATTCTCAATTCTGTTCCATTGGTCAATATTTCTCTTCTTGGGAAGCGGCTGTGGCTCAATCAGTGGGGCTCCCGTTTACCATATGGGAGGCCCCGAGTTTGGTTCCTGGGGCCTCCTGGTGAAGGCAAGCCTGCCCGCATGGCGTGGTTAGCTGACCCAGCGAGCACAAGCAGCAAGGGGGGGATAAATGAATAAATAAATAAAATCTTTTAAAAAAAATTCTCTTCTTGTACCAATACCATACAACTATCACCACTGTAGCTTTGCTGTGTGCTTTAAAGTCAGGGAGCAAGATTCCTACCATTTTGTTTTTCTTATCCAATATGTTTTGGCTATTCAGGGCTTGTTCCCTTTCCAAATAAATTTACTAATTTTCTCTCCCAATTCAATAAAAAATAAAGTTATAATTATTATTAGGATTGTATTAAATATGTAAATCAATTTGGGTAGGACAGACATATTTAAAAATATATATATATATATATATTTTAACACTTTTAATTTTAAAGATATATTTATGTAATATAATTACATAAATATTACATAAAAATATAGGGATTCCCATATGTCCTGCACCCCATACCTCCCACAATTTCCACATAAACAACATCCTTCATTTGTGTGGTACATTCATTGCAAATGTGAAATCCATTTTGGGCTATTGTCACTGAACATGGATTATAGTTTACATTGTAGTTTATACTCTCTCCCATACAATTCTGTAAGTTATGTGAAGACATATAATGGCCTATATCTGTTGCTGCAATGCCATTCAAGATGATTTCCAAATCCCCAAAATGTCCCCATATTACACCTATTTTTCACTCTCCTTGCCCTCAGAGTATCCAGTGACCCCTGCATCCACATCAATGTTGTAATTTCTTCCATTGCTAGAATCACAATAGGTTTATAGTAGAATACCAATAAGTCCACTCTACTCCATAGTTCATTCCACAATCCTAAGGATTCTGGGATGATGATGTCCACTCCACCTCTAATTGAAAGGGGAATTCAATCACATACAGCCAATGGATAGGACTTTCCTGCTTTCAGTTGTAGGCTCTCTCATTACCTTGGTATGGTGCTGTTGACCCTCACCTCCTTGTTAGTCATTGTAGAGAGACCAAAGGACTGGAGAGTAGGTATTGCAACTCCATTGATTCTCAGGTTGCAGCTGGCACATGGACAGCCCAAAGATTTTGGTCTCTTGGACATACACCTATCATCCCTAGTACTAATTATAGGCTCAAATAGAACGGACAGATGAGCCATATGTAGGGAAGCCATAACTGAGTCCAACTCTGTCACTCTCAGAAGCAGAAACTCCAAAGTAAGGCCTACTGGCAAGGTACCAAACTCCAGAGTTATCTGCCCTGTCCATAGGAACTGGGTGTCTCCAAAGCTCTCAGGAGCCCCTATTTGGGGTAATATTTACTTTGGCAATCTATGAGATCCTGCTGAGTTGTGCATAAGTGATAATTCTGGATGAAATCCCAACTCACTTTGAAGACTCTTAGCCATATAAATACATTTGTCTTTAACTTTTTCCCCTTTTACTTGTGATCGCTTTCCAGTTGCATTGCAAGTTTGTGCTTGGTAGTAATTCCTCGGTACCAGGGAGGCTCATCTCTGGGAGTCATGTCCAATGCTGGAGGGAAGGTAATGCATTTATATGATTAGCTTCGTTAGAGTGAGCCCATATTTGAGTAACAAGGAGGCTCTCAGGAGGTAGCACTTAGGTACCCTACAACACTAGGCTATGTTTCAATTTCAAGAGCAAATTCTCACAAGCATAGTCATCAATATCAAGGACCATCAATGGACCATCATCCTTTGCTAGTCATTGCCCCTGCACTTGGAGGACTGTTGCTGTTCCATTAGAGAATGTGTCAGAGCTCTCCTGGATGGGAATTCAATATTCTTTCAATTATTGTGTGACTCTCCACCCACTGTGGCAATGACCTGTGAATATTTGAACACATTTATATATCTTATATGTATATCTAGGTGAACTTCCTCCCATGTATCCCCCATCACTGACACCCCACAGCAATGTTCCTCCCCTACCCCAGTTGTAAGCCCTCTGTGACCCAAAGCTTCTTCAAAAAGGAAGCCAATAAAATAGCCAAATAAAATTAATAGGAAAATGAAATAATAATAAGAGGTTTAAAAATAAATAAAATGCATAAAAATTTAAAAAAACTGAAAATTAAATAAAATTTTAAAATATTAAAAAACAATGAAAATATTTAAAAATTCTTTTGACATTTTGCCTTTCATCACTCCAATATCGGTTGTCCTTTATGTACAGTGACATTTTCTTCCATTTATTCCCCAGAGTCTTACTTTCTTCATTTTGTTTTCAAAGAAGTTTTAGGTCACATAAAGAATACTGGGGATTCCCATATACCCAATATCCTCTCACTTATCCCCCTTCCTGTATTAATACTTTTTAAAATGTGGATGGTACATTTGTTTCAACTGATATACAAAGAGTGAAGCATAGCTACTACCCATGGTCAATTATTTAAATTATAGTTTACATTTTAGATGATACACTTTGATAAATTTTGATGATATTTAACATGGCCTGTGTTAAATATCATTGCAAGATCATGTAGAATGCTTCCATTTCCCACTAAATACACCCTGTTACATCTATTCTATTCCTCCCTCCCCTTTCCTTGAGTCCCACGGCAAACATCCATCTTCACTCATTGGATGACAAGATTCATGGTTACTTGCAACAACACTAAGATCTTGAAGCACTGATCTGTCCTCCCCTATTAGGAATTGACCATGATCTCATGGGACTCCCACCCTTCTGTTTGAGAACATATTGGTTCTCCTCAGGATGGGAGTCCAACTCCTTCTCACTCATTATGAGGGTCTCTGCCCACTGATACCACACATTATGACCAAATGATCACTTGCATACTCCCTAGAAACCTGCCCCAGCTGGACCTTCTCCTGAATGCCCCCCTTGCAACACCCTAAATGAGTAATTCTTCCTTGTCATATTACCATAAGAGAATTCTCAACTTTGTACTTTCAACCACATACCAGCCAATCCCCAGTGTTCACCTAGTCCCTCCCCCTACCCTCCCCCCACTTTAATGGACCATCCAACCTACCCTCTGCACTCTACCCATATCAAACCTGCACTGCCCAACCCAAAATTGTAATTTACCTTCACTGCCCAACTACACACATCCCCCTTATTATAGTTTTCACCCTTATGGGTGTTGGTTCAAAACCTTCTCTCTTTCTTTTTCCTGTAAACCTATCCTCCAGACAATAGCTCACTTTGTCAGCTCGATTTTCTTTATTCATATCAGTAAGGTCATGTAATTATTTATCCTTCAATTCCTGGCTTGCTTCACTCAACATGAGGTCATCAAGATTCATCCATGTTATCCCATGGAATAGCAATGCATTCCTTCTTACAGCTGAGTAATATTCCATTGTATGCATGTACCACATTTTGATTATCTTTTCTCCTGTTGATGGACTCTTGGGTTGATTCCAACTTTTCACTAAAGTGAATAATGCCACTGCAAACATTGGTATGCATTTATATGCTTTCAAGTGTTCTGGCTATATACCCAGCAGTGCAGTTGATGGATCTTATATCAGTTTTATAGATAGTACTTTGAAGAACTGCCAAACTCTCCTCCACAATGTCTGGACCATTCAACATTCCCACCAGCAGTGGATGACGGTTCCCATTCCTCCACATCCTCTCCAACACTTGTAACCCTGTTTTTTTAATAGCTGCTAGTCTAATTGGTGGAAGTTGGTATCTCATTGTAGTTTTGATTTGCATTTCCATAATAGCTAGTGATGTTGAGCATCTTTACATGTGCTTTTTAGTTATTTGTGTTTCTTCCTTGGAAATGTCTTTTCAAGTTGCTTGCCCATTTTTTAAAATGGGTTGTTTGAGTTTTTATTTTTGAGGTATAGAATTTCTTTATACATTCTGGATATTAGGCTTCTGTCAGATATATGGTTGCCAAATATTTCCTCCCATTATGTAGGCTGCCATTTTCCTTTCTTGATAATCTCATTTGAGGTGCAAAAGTTCTTAATTTTGAGGAGATCCCACTTATCTATTTTGTCTTTCTCTTCTCCTTCTTTGGGTGTGAAGTTCATGAGATCGTTTCCTATTTCAAGTTCCTGTAGATGCTTCCCTATATTATCTTCCAAAGTCTTTATGGTCTTGGTTCTTATGTTTAGATCTTTCATAGATCTTGAATTGATTTTTGAATAAGGTGTGCGATGGTGTTCCTCTCTTCTTCTTTTGGATATGGATAATCCAGTTCCACAAGCACTATTTGTTGAAGAGGCCATTCTGTCCCAGGGGAGTGGGCTTAGTGGCCTTGTCAAATATCAGATGACTGTATATGCTAGGATCTATATCAGAACTCTCAATTCAGTTCCATTTATTGGTATGTCATTCCCTGTGCCATTACCATACAGTTTTTATCACCGTAGCTTTATAGTATGTTTTAAGGTAAGGTAGTGTGATTCCACCTATTTTATTTTTCATTCTTAATATGTCTTTGGCTATTTGGGGCCTCTTGCCCTTACAAATAAATTTTATAGTTAGTTTATCCAATTCAGTAAAAAATACTGTGTTGATTTTTATTGGGATTGCATTAAATCTGTAGATTAATTTAGGTGGAAGAGACATCTTAATGATGTTTAGTCTTCCTGTCCATGAACAGGGAATATTCTTCCATTTATTTAACTCTAATTTGATTTCTTTTAAAATCGTTGTGTAGTTTTCTGTGTATAAGTCATGTACATCTTTATATAAATTTACTCCTATGTATTTGATTGTTTTAGTTACTAAGTGGGATTTTTAAAATTTTCTCTTCAGATGTGCTCATTATTGGTGCTCAGAAATACTATTGACTTCTGTGCATTGATCTTATAACCTGCAAATTTACTGAACTCATTTATATGTTATAGAAGCTTTGTTGTATATTTCTCAGGCTTTTCTATTTAGAGGATTATGCCATATGCAAATAGTAAGATTTTACTTCTTCTTTAAAATTTGGATGCCTTTTATATCTTTTACTTGCCTCAGTAATCAAGCAAGTTCTTCTAACACAATGTTAAGTAAGATTGGTGATAGTGGGCTTCCTTAGAAGGGAATCTTAGAGGGAAAGCTTAGGATTTCAGCATTTTTATGATATTAGCTGTAGGTTTTTCATATATACCATTTATTATTTTTAGAAATGTTCCTTCCATTCCTATGTTTTACAATGTTTTTATCAGGAAAGGGTGCTGTATTTTGTCAAATGTTTTTTCTGCATATATAGAGATGATCATGTGATTTTTTTCTTTTGATCTATTTATGTGGTGTATTACATTGATTACTTTTCCTATGTTGAACCATACTTACATACCCATGAGGAAACCTACTTGGACATGGTGTATAATTAGTTTCATGTGTTGTTGAAAACAATTAGCCAGTATTTTGCTGAGGATATTAGCATCTAAGTTCATTAGAGAGATTGGTCTTTAATATTTCTTTCTTGTGGTGTCTTTGTTTGGCTTTGGTACTAGGGTAATGTTGCCAATATAGAATGAGTTAGGCAATTCTTCTACTTCTAATTTTTGGAAGAACTTAATCAGAATCGATATTATTTCTTTCTGGAATGTTTGGTATAATTCACCTGTGAAACCATCTCATTCTGGGCTCTTTTAGTTGCGAGGTTTCAATGACTGATTCTATCTCTTTACTTGTAACTGGTCTGTTGAGTTCATCAATTTCTTATTTTGTCAATTAAGGCACTCATGTGTTTCTAGGAATTTATCCATTTCCTCTAAAGTATTCTTCTTGTTGGCATATAATTTGTCAATGTATCCTCTTATGATACTATTGATTTCTGTGGGGTCAGTGGTGATATCCCCTTCCAAATTTCTTATTTTGTGTACTTGCATTTTCTATCTTTTTTTCTTTGTTAGTCTAGCTAAGAGTTTGTCAATTTTATTGATCTTCTTGAAGAACAAGCATTTGGTTTTGTTTATTTTTTTCTAGTGCTTTCTTAATTTCAATTTCATTTAGCTCTGCTCTAATCTTTGTTATTTCCTGCTTTCTACTTCCCTTGGGGTTATTTCATTGTTCTTTTTCCAATTCCTCAAGGTGTGCAGTTAGGTTTTCGATTTTAGCTCTTTCTTCTTTTTCAATATGCACTTATGGCTATGAATTTCCCTCTCAGTAAAGCTTTTGCTGAATCCCATAGATCTTGATATGTTGTGTTGTCATTTTCATTCATTTAAAGGTAGTTACTGATTTCTTTTGAGATTTCCTTCTTGACCCACTGTTCATCTAAGAGTGTGTTAACTTCCATATTTTTTTGCCTAATGTGGTTCTCTGGTACTTACAGATACCAGCTTCATTCCATTACATTCAGAAAAATTGAGAATTTTTCTGTGGCATAGCATGTGTTCTATCTTGGAAAATGATACATGTGCACTCAAGAAGAATGTATATCCTACTGTATTTGTGTGTTCTCTATACGTCTATTATATCCAAATTTTCTAATGTATTATTCAAAGTCTTTGTTTTTTTATTGATTCTCTGTTGATATGTTCTTTATATTGGTGATAATGGAGTTTAAAAGTCCCCCACAATAATTGCAGAGGCATCTATTTCTATACGTCATTTTTCCAGTTTTTGCTTCATGGATTTTGAGGTTCCCTGGTTAGGTGCATAAATGTTGATGATTGTTCTTTCTTCTTGAAAGATTACTGATTTTACAAACATATAGTGTCCATCTTTGTCTATTACAATAATTTGCATTTAAAGTCTATTTTGTCAAATATTAGTATAAATACTCCTGCACTTTTTTGGTTATTGTTTGCTTGTAAGATTGTTTTCCAGACATTCTTTTCCAGTGTTCTTGCATCCCAGGGAATATGGTGGGTTTCTTGTAGACAGCATAAAAATGGATCATATTTCCTTATCCATTTAGCCAATCTGTGTCTCTTGACTGGTGAGTCTAATCCTGTAACATTCTGTGTAATAACTCTCAAGAAATCACTGACATTAGCCTTATTTTCTTTGGGTTTCTGTATGTCATATGTTGTTTTTCTCTCTTTTTGTCTTTTTAGTTGTTCTTGCACTCTCCTCCATCTCTCTTTCCCTCTCCAATTTTTTCCTTTCCACCTGCAAAGCTCCGTGTAGTATTTCTTGAAAGACAAGTTTCTTATTGGCATACTCTCTTAATTTCTGTTCATCTGTGAATATTTTGAACTCTCCATCATTTTTAAATGAGAGCTTTGCTGGGAAGAGAATTCTTGACTGGAAGCTTTTTTTTCTTTTAGTACCTGAACTATGTCATACCACTGCCTTCTTGCCTCCATAGTCATATTGGTAATTAGCACTTAATCTAATTGAGCTTCCCTTGTAAGTGACGGTTTTCTTTTCTCTTTCTGCTTTCAGTATTTTATCTTTGTCTGGAGCATTGGGCAGTGAGACAAGTATATATCTTGGAATAGGTCTGTTAAGATTTATACTGTTTTGTGTGTGTTGCACTTCCTGGACGTTTACATCTATTTCCCTCAATAGGGTTGGGAAATTTTCAGTCATTATTTCCTCCAATACTCCTTCTGACCCGTTTCCCTTCTCTTCTCCCTCTGTAATGCCTATAATGCTTATGTTTGTGCATTTTGTGTTGCCACGCACATCCCTAAATCCCTGCTGGATTTTATCTATCTTTTAATTCATCAGTTCTACTATCTGTTTGATTTCAGATATATTGTCTTCCACACCATGAAATCTTTCTCTGTCTATTCAAATCTGCTGTTATATGCCTCCAGCTTATTTCTGATTTCTTAGATTGTACCTTTCATCACCATCATATCCACTATCTTTTTATGTATGTTTACTGTTTCTTCATTAAGTTTTCCCACTATCTTCTGAATATCTTTTATCTCTTCCTTCACTTCATTAAGTTGGTCCATGATATTTGTTTGTACAGCTTTGATTAGTTGTTTGATGATCTGCAGCTTTCCTTGGTTTTTAATTTGTTCATTGGACTCAGCCATGTCTTCCTGTTTTTTAGTATGATTTGTAATTTTTTGTCACTTTCTGTTTATCTTTTTATCTTGATGGGTTTATTCAGTAATTAGCTTCTCTTTCTATTTTAGAGTTTTATTTAGTTGCTGTTTGTGTGTGTGTGTGTTAAGTTTTCTCTTTTACATTTTGTTCTTCTTATTCTATTTTCTTGCTGTTTTCTATGTTCCCTTGAAAGAAAAAATAAGGCCAGAGAAAGTGAAAGATTTAAGGGAAAAAAAGATAATAGTAATAATAATAGTAAAAGTTAGAAGAGGAACCATATAAGACTTCGGAAAATGAATATTTAACTCATGTAAGCAGTGTAGGATAATATGAACTAAAAGTGGGGTACCAACAATGAAATGAGAAACTGAATAGAGAACAATATATGGAATGATTTAAAAGGCCAGAATGATGAGTAGGTAGGGAAAGAGAAAAGGAAAGACAAAAAGAAAAAAGTTAATAAATGAAAGAAAGAATATATGAGATAGAAATAAAAAACAGAAAAAATGAGGTCTAAACAGAAAGAGGTGGAATGTAAGAACACCAGAATGCCAAAGTTAGAAAGATGAAGTAAGGAAAAGTGACAGCATTGGTAGACAAAATCGGTATACACAGAGAAGGGGAATTCAAGGAAGAGGAAACACAGCTAACAAGAAACAAACCAGCAACACCTAATTTTAAAAAAGGGTATGGGGAGAAAGAGGAAAGAGAAGCAAAATTAAAAAATAAAAATAAAAACAAACACAGAAGCAAGCAGCCAACAAGAGCTAAAGTAAAAGACCCTTCTATATTACTCCCCTGAAGATCTTCTCAAGCTGCCGGTGTTCATCAATCAATTACTCCAAAGTCTGCCCTCTGCACTTATTGAAGTGAGTTTTAGTGAGCAAACTAACTTAAATATTAAAAATCTAATATTTTTTTAGGTAAAATAAGAGATCCAAGAGAAGCTAATATAAAAATGATATTTATGTTTTCCTTTTCCTAAAGTATCAACTGGATGTTTTATATCTCAGTGGATCACTACTCTAAGAGGAGTGGGGAATCAAACTAGGGACCTCATATATTCAAGTTTGAAACTCCTCCACTGAGCTAAACTTTCTCTTGGGTCAGTTAGCTCTTTAGAAACTATCCAATCCCTTTCCCTCAGGCAGGTTCGACTCTTTTGCAGTTGTGTAGATTCATGCTGATTAGGATCCTGTCTGTCCCTACCTCCTTTTTATTCTTATTGCTTTCTCTCCTAGGGCAGCAGGATGAAATAGTTTGTGTGAGCAGATCCCCCCTTACCTCTCTTGGTCAGGCTGAATTGCCTTCCGAAATTCAAATGGGACACTGGGGACAAAACACCACAGAAAGATGTCCCTCAATGTTCTTCCAGATACCTCCCTCCTCCCAGGTTACCCTAAATAATCTCTTAGAAGCTTATTGATTGCTTCCTACTGCCTGCCTCCTTTAGGGCAGTTGGAAATTTGATAGTTTTCAGCACCAGATTAGTCAGTTGCCTGAATCTGTCCTCTCCCAGGACAAGTTTCTTTATCCCAGGTGTTTAGGTAAATCATTCTGTCTCAGAAGATTTGCCGCTGCCCTGCCACCTTGAGTCAACTGATAATGCTCCTCAAAGCTCAAAGGTGGTCCAGGCAAACAAACCTATGGAAAAGAAACCCATCTCCACCATTTGTCAGTACTCTCCCACTCTCAGAGAATGCTCCCTCCCATTGGGTGGCCAGTGGGAGTGAGGGATCACAGTGGCTTTTTGCATTGAGGGTGGGGTTTAGCCATCCACTGTTTCCAGCCACAGATAAGGGCAAGAAACTCACAGATTTACTTTGATCAATTTACCTCTTTGTCAAGCTCCCTCCAGATTGATGCCTTGAAGCCTCCTGCTTTGGGGGTTCCCAAAGCAGCTCACTCAGGAAGGATTTGCCCCCACTCAGCCATTTTCTGTGAGAGAAATGCCCCCTTTAACTGATGCCACCTTGCTTCATTTCCAAGACAGCCATCTTAATGATGTTTATTCTTCCAATCGATAAATATGGAAAATTCATACATTTATTTAGTTCTTCTTTGATTTCCTTCAACAATATTGTGTGGTTTTTTGTGCACAAGTCCTTTGCATTTTTTGACAAGTTTATTTCTTTGTATTTGATTCTATTAGTTGATTTTATAAATGGAATGGTTTTATTGATTTCCTCCTCACATTGCTCATAATTGTTATATAGAAATGCTACTGATTTTTGTGTGTTACTATTATTTCCTGCAATTTACTGAAATCATTTACCAGCTGTAGAATATTTGTTGTATATTTCTCATGGTTTTCTATGTGTAAGGTCATGTCATCTGCAAATAGTGAAATTTTTACTTCTTCTTTTCCAATTTAGATGCTTTTTATATCTTTTCTTGCCGATGTGATAAAGCAAGTACTTCTAAGTCAATGTTGAATAAGAGCCATTTCAGTGGGTCTTTGTCTTTTTCCAGTCTTAAAAGGAAAGACTTTATGATTTCACCATTGAATATGATGCTAGCTGTGGGTTTTTCATATATACCCTTTATCATTTAGAGGAAATTTCCTTCTATTCCTATCTTTTGAAATGTATTTATCAAGAAAGAACGCTGCATTTTGTTAAATGTTTTTCTATGCATTAATAAAAATGATCATGTGGTGTATTATATTGATTGATTTTCTTATGTTGAACCATCCTTACATACCAAGAATAAAACCTACTTGTTCATGATGTATAATTCATTTGATGTGTTGTTGAATATGATTCTTAAGTTTTTGTTGAACATTTTAGCATCCAGGTTCATTAGAGAGATTGATCTGTAGAATCCTTTCTTGTGGTGTCTTTATGTGGCTTTGGTATTAGGGCGAGATTGTTGTCACAGAATGAGTTAGGCAAGATACCTCCACGTCTGCTTTTTGGAAGAGTTAAAGTAGAATTGGTGTTAGTTCTTTCCATAATGTTTGGTAGAATTCACCTGTGAAACCATCTCATCCTGGACTTTTCTTAGTTGGGAGGTTTTTGATGACTAATTCAATTTTGTTACTTGTAATTGGTCTGTTGTGTTCATCAATTTCTTCTTTTGATAATGCTGGTTCTTTGTGTCTTTCTAGAAACGTCTCCATTTTATATAATTTATTCATCTTGATTGCATACAAGTTTTCTTTTGTTGATTGTTTTATTTTTTTTTATATATACACTTTAGTTTTTAAAGATACTTATATTATTTAAATATTTCACAAAAAATATAGGGGATTACTATATGCACTGCTCCCTAACCCTCGTGCATTTTCCAACATTAACATCTTTTATTAGTCTGGTACATTTGTTACAATTGATGAACACATTCTGCAGCATTGCCACCAAGGGTGGATTATAGTTTACATCATAGCTTACACTCTCTGCTGCACATTTAGATAAGTTATGACAATATATATAGTGGCCTGTGTATATCATTGCAATGTTATTTAGGACAATTCCCAAATCCCAAATATGCTCCATATTACCCATATTTCTCCCTTTCCCTCCCCTCAGAACTTCCAGTGGCCACTGCCCCAACATCAATGATTAAAGTTCTTCCATTGCTAGAATTACAAGAAGTCTACAGTAGAATGCCAGTAAGTCTACTCTATCCATCATTCATTCCCCAATCCTGAGGATTCTGGGATGGTGATGCCCACTGTGCCTCTAACTGTGAGCTGGCTTATATCCCATAGGGGAGAGAGATGGGAATCTCTTGCTTGCAGTTGCAGACTCTCTGTTCCTTGAGATGGTTGTTGTCCAACATCATCTCTTTGTTAGTTGTCCTGGGTGGGTCCAATGAACTGTAAAGTAGGTGTTGCTACTTAAGTGAGATTCAGGGCCCACCTGGTTCATGGACAGCCCAAAAATTTAAGTCTCTTGGACAAAAACCTATTTATTCTAGTACTAACTACAGATTCAAATAGAAATGGTAGAAGAACTAGGTGTTGGGAAAACACAACTTAATCGATTTCTATCACACTGGGGAGCATAGGTTCCCAAGTAGGGCCCACTGGCAGGTTGCCAAGCTCTTGAGCTCTCTGCCATGTCTATATTATCTGGATGTCTCTAGAGCCCTCAGGAGCCCAGCAACTTGTGGCAACATTTACTTTGGCAGTCAGTGAAATCCTGATGAGATGTGCATAAGCATAACCTCTGGAATGACCTCCTAACACATTTTGAAGTTTCTTAGCCATATAAACTCATTTGTCTCTACCCTTTCCTCCTTTTGGTTAAGGTCTTTATTGAGTTGCATTGCTAGTTGGTGTTTGGTAGTAATCCCTCGGTGCCAGAGTGGCTCATACCTGGGAGTCATGTCTTATGTTGGGGGAAGGTAATGCATTTATATGCTTTTTTGGCTTTGAGAGAGGCCACATTAGAGAAACAAGGAGTCTCTCAGGAGCTAACTCTTAGGAACCCTATATTACAAGAATAATTTTCAATTTCAAATGTAAAAGTTCTTAATTACAGTCATCAATATCAAGGGACTGTCAACTGTCTATCTTCCTTTAATAGTCACTGCCCCTGTCCCTGGGGGTCTTGCTGTCCCATTAGAGAATGTAGCAGAGCTCCTCAGAAAGGGAATTCAATATGCTTTCAATTAATGTGTGAATCTCCACATTCCATGTCAATGTCCCATGAACACTTGAACACATTCATATGCCTTATAGGTATGCTTTATCTGAATTTCCTCCCATGCATCCACCAGTAGTTCTCCTCTGCCACAATTGTAAACCTTCTGTGATCTATAACATCTTAAAAATGAAACAAAGTATCCAGATTCAATTAATAATAAATTAAAATAATAATGGTGGTTTTAAAAATAAAAAAATAAATTACAAAAATTTCAAAAATAAATTTGAAATAATAAGAATAATAACAAATATAAATTTAATTTTTTAAGATTATGCCTTTCATCCCTATAAATCTGTTGTCTTGTATGTACAGTGACATTTTCTTCTGTTTATTCCCCCAGTGTCTTATTTTTTTTCCATTTTGTCTTCAAAGAATATTTAGTTTACAGAAAAGTCACATCCAGAATATAGCAGGTCTCCTATACTCAACAGCCTCCCCCTATTCAATTTTCCCCTATTAATAACATTTTACATGTGGATGGTACATTTGTCACAATTGTACAAATATTGAAGCATTGCTCCTAACCATGGTCAAAGATTTACATTATGGTTTACATTTTATGCCATACAAAATGGCACATGATGAAATTTAACATGGCTTGCATACTCTTTATTACTGGGGATCAGTGGTGATATCCCCTCTCTAAATTCCAGTTTTATCTGATGAGAAATCTGCTGTGATATTATTGTGTTCCTTGTACATCATGATATATTGTTCTCTTGCTGATATGATTCTTTCTTTGGCTTATTTTGCTAGTTTGATTTTGTTATATCTAAGTGTGAATCTCTGTGTGTTTATCCTATCTGTACTTAATTGACCTGTGTAGATATGTAGATTAATGTTTAAATGCAATTTTTATCTCAATGGGTAGATAAACACACAATAACCAACAAAATATTTATTTCCAATTATGAAAAGTCCTGTTGCTTTCTCTAATAAATTTGCAATAATCTCTAGAAAACATAGGCAGTGCCTAATAAATTAAACTAACCAATACACTGAGCATTCAATGTTAATGCTCGTACTTATGAACCTTCTTTTAAAATTGAAACTTAGTCTAATAATATCTATTGCCTAAGAGTTAAATCTGAATACATCCTTGTTACTCAAAAGTGGCTTTTCATTAAGCCAAATTCAGCAAGTAAACTCACTACATCCCACCCTCCATGGGACATTACCCCCAGGGATGAGCCTTCTGGAGTAGAATGTCCCTGGAACTGAGGGATTATTATTAACTATAAACCCTCATCACTCGTTGCCAAGGAATCTCATGCCCAGGAATCATGTCCTGTGAGAAAGAACTTGGCAAAAAGAGAGTAAAATTAAATATAAAAGAGTTTTTACAGTTAAAATATTTCAAAGTATGTCTGGAGGTCATTCCAGAGGTCATGCTTATGCATATCACAGGCATATCTCACTAATTGTCACAGTAAACAAAGCCTCAAATAGGGTGCTCCTGTGGGATTTAATGACATATGGACACTATAAGCAAGGCACACAACCCCATGTAAACTGCACCCATTTGGTGGGCCTTACCTTGGAATATATGTTCACCTAATTCCCCTATGTAATATATTTAGACTTATTTATAATTTCCCCACACATGATTCTTCCACCCCTTTTCTTTTCACCTATAAGGAGCACAATAACCATTAAATATATGTCCAAGAGACTTAAATCTTTGGTCTGTTAATATGTCAGTTTAGTCCTGAACTCAACATATTTGCAGCCAGCACCTACACTTCAGTTCAGCAGACTCACACAGCACAACTAAAAAATGATAATGATGGGAAATCCTTATCCCAAAAAGCAGAGTATCTACAACTGCAATCTAAACAGTTCCTTCCATCTATAGCATAAGATGTAAGACCTTTCACAAGCTGAATCAGAGTGGACATGAACATCCTCAAATGCTCATGACTGAGGGGAGAATAAGCATAAGGGTGGAATGAAACCATGGACCAAAATAGGCTTACTATATTATAATAACAGAAGAATTTGTAACATTGATATAAAGAGAGTGGTTACCAGAATTTCTGAGGGGAGGGAGAGGTAAGAACAGGTTGAATATAGGGCATTTTTAGGGCATTGGATTTGTTCTTCATGTTATTACAATGATGGATACAGTCCACCAAACATTTATCAAAACCTATAAAACTACGGTGCAAAGAGGAAACCATAATGTAAACTATAGACCATGGTTAGTAACAATGGTTCAATAATTTTACATCAATTATAACAAATATACCACACTAATATAAGATGTTATTAATAAGAGAAAATGTGAGAGTGAGAGGGAGTGAGGTATTAGGAAATCCCCTATATTTTTTATGTAATTTTTCTGTAATCTAAAACTTCTTTAAAATAAAGTTAAAAATTAAAAGCTAAAAAAAAAAGTACTTTAGAAAGTTACCCATTTTTCTTTGAATAATTCATCTGCCTCTTTTATCCATTACTTCTCAAAGTACCATTAATAAAAATTATATGTTGCTACGTTTATGTATTACTACCAAGCACCAACTAGCAATACAACTGAAAAAAAACCTGAACCAAAAGGAGAAAAGGGTAAAGATAATTGAGTTATTATGGCTAAGAGACTTCAAAGTAAGTCGGGAGGTCATTTCAGATGTTACCATCATGCATATCTCAACAAGCTCTCATTGACTGCCAAAGTAAATATTGCCTCAAATAGCACTATATGCAGGGCACACAGCTCAGGAATTTGGTTCCCTGGCAGTGGGCCCTACTTGAGAATTTATGTTTCCCAGTGAGACAGTTGTGATTTCCCTACACATGGCTTTTATGCCCCATTCTATTAGAACTTATAGCTAGTACCAGAGTTGATAGGTGTACATCCAAGAGACTTAAGTCTTTGGACTGTCCATGTGCCAGCTGGGCACTGAATCTCAACAAAGTTACTACACCTACTTTCCAGTTTATTGGACTCACCTGGAAGACCTAACAATGAGATGATGATAGACAATGCCCATGGAGAGAGTCTACAACTGTAAGCAAAATAGTTCCATCCATCTGCCTCATGGGATCTAAGCCCCCTCTCAATTAGAGGCAGAATGGGCATCGCCACCATCCCAGAATCCTCAGGATTGGGGATTGAATGATAGAGTAGAGTAGATTTACTGGTATTCTACTATAGTCTTGTGATTCTAGCAAAGGAAGAAATTTTATCCTTGATTTGGAGGCAGTTGCTGCTGAACATTTTGAGGGGAGAGAGAGAGAAAAATGGGTGTAATATGGAGGCATTTTTGAAACTTGGGAATTGCTCTAAATGACATTATAGTGACAGAAACAGGCCATTATATATATTGTCATAACTTACAAAATTGCATGGAAGAGAGTGTAAACTACAATATAATAAAAAATATATACTCCACAATTATTGCAATCCTAAAAAAAGTGTTCCTCAATGGTAACAAATGTACCATAGTAATGAAAGATGCTATTAATGTGGGAGGGTTAGGGAGCAGGGCATATGGGAATCCCCCATATTTGTTATGTAATGTTTATGTAAGCTAAGTATATTTAAAAAAATAAAAAATATATTAAAAAGTTAATTAAGGATCAAAACTAAAGCAGTGGAAGGGCCCCAGGATGTGTAAGTCCATTGAGGGTGGTGGGCCACACTTGTGGGAGATATTTGTGTGGGATGTGGTGGGAGGTGTGGGAGGTGGGCAAGATGGGAATCCCAGTGGGTTCCATGTAATATTTTGGGTATCTAAGCACCTCTTAAAATATATTTATATATTTATATAAATAACATTTTTGTAAGCAAATGCACATATATGCATATACATTTATGTATCATTTTGCAAATGTTGGTATGCATTGTGAAAATTTTGATTTTTACCCACAATAAAAAGAAAAAAAAAAAAAAAACTAAAGCAGTGGAAATGTAAATTAAAAAGAGAGTGCAAAATTGAAATAAATTGACAAGGAGTATCAACAGGAGGCTTCCAATTCAAAGTGATGGCTGAATTTTTATTTATAAAAAAAATAGTTTTGTATATGCAAATGTGCCATTTGCAGGGGGGGGGTGAGCTCTGTGCCTGTCTTAGTTCGGGGCTGCACCCGATCAGTCTTACCTGTCATTGGGAAGCATGGCAGCAGGAGGCCATGTCCCTGTCTTAGGTTGATTGATGGGTCAGTCCAGTTGCCCGTCATTGGCTAACCAGCCCAGTGTTTTTATTGAGCATTCTGCTCAGTTAGAATGAACCCTTGTACTAATGAGGTGTGCTTCTCAGAGAACAGTTAGGTTGTAATCACTTTTAACCATCTCCTGCATATATGAAACCCCTCCTACGATGAGGCCTCTACTTCCCTCAGCTAGCTATACAATAAATAAGGCTTTAATAAAACAAAAAGGGAGGAGATGTTGGAGGCAGTCAGAAAGAGGTGAAGCTAAAAATGCACATAATGGCTGACCAACAACAAAGAACAAGCTCGATCCCATATTTAGCCTTCTTGGAGGAAGTAGCTTACACTGCTCCCTCGCGCGTGAAACCTTCCCACCTTCCACAAATAGCAAACCCTCCCTAGCAACCAACTGTGTCCAATCCCAGCCTGCCGCATATGCCTTACCCATACTTCCCCCTTCTCATGATATATATATATCACCACCTCCCTGAATAAAGCAGAAGCATGTAGAAAATCTCAAAAATATATATATATAGGTATAACTACATCTGTAATTTCATGTAATCCATATGGAAATTTGCTCATTGCTAGTTGTGAGAAAAATAGACTTAACATAATTACTTTAAAGAAATCATGGTATTTTCTTCTTTTAGAAAGCAAAAATTTATTTTAAATTATTGATTTATCATATATGATCTATTTAAAATTCATCAAAATGAAGTTATTCAGTGTAAATGTTTTGGTGTTTTCATTTTGCAATTAACAAACTGTAAAAGAAGACTATATAATATATTTTGCGATTTTTGCAAAGACTTTTAAACAAGAAAGAAATTTTAATAAAAGTGTAATATCTCTAAAAAATTAAATATAACCTGTGACTTTATGTCAATTAATTCTTAATATAATTAAATAAATCTCTTTAACACTATGTAAATCTTACTTATGAAATAATGAATTTCTGGAAAGATATTTTGCCTCACTCCCTTTTAGAAAGAAAATGCTTTATTTGAATTTCAATAGAATATGTTATTTTTAAGCTTTTATTCTATTGCAACAAAGCTTTATGATATAATTTCACTTTAAAAAATAAAGAAAACTAGAGAATAATCTAGAGAGTGAATAACATAAGGAACCAAGAGATGGATGAGAATTGTGGTTAATAGTGCAAATACAAGAATACCCTTCTATGAACTAGAACAAAAGTACATCACTATTGCAAGTTAATAAGAATGTGGAGAAGCATGGCAAAATATAAGTAATATAGCCTATAGACTATAGTTAGCAGCAATGCTGGTAATATTCTTGCATCAATACCAAAGATGAACTGTGTTAATAATAGGGGATTATGGAAAAAATATTCCAAATGTATACTATACACCATAGTTGGTGATAATAGTCTGATGATATTATCTCGTAATATGTAGCAGATGGTCTACAACAACATAGTATGTTGGTGGAAGGATGTTTTATGTGAATACCAAACATGTACATGATTGTTTTGTGACTTTGCAATTTCTCTAATAAAAAATATATTTTAAAAAAGTAAATGGAGACAAACAGTAAGATGGCAGCAGAGTAAAGAGTTCCTAGAATGAGCTCCTGCTATGGGGCAGCTGCAATTGATGCCCACCCAGAGCTATTTAGAGCACTTGTCATGGGGCTTCAGGAAACAAGAAGTGCATCCTGCAACATCCTTGAAATAATGGAAGGAAGAGACTGCCCATCTGCAGAGAAAACTCATAAGTAGAGCACTCCATGCCCCAGAGGCCAGTGCCCATCCTCCACTGGATGCACAAACCACCTCGGGAGCTGTTCCAAGGCTGGAATTGGAAATTCCACTTCCACAAAACAGGGAAGGAAGAGAAGATTGGACACCAACTTCAGTTACTGGTTAGTAAATTTGGTGGGCTAAAGTATAATCCTAAGAACAGCTGAAGTTTGAACTTGTCCAAGTCAGAAAGAGGCCAGTAGCTGCCATCTTAACTCTCTGCTTGACACAAGGTGAAGTGGGGCTGACTGAAAATCACAGTGCTGGTAGGGACCAGCTTCTTTCCATCTAGATCAGATTGCTCTAGTCTAAGCCGCAGGCCCACCTCAGGCAGGGAGGAAGCTGGGGAGAGCTGTGTCAACCTCTCTGGAAAATTACAGGCCATGCCACAGAGGCTGGTGATCTTACTTTGGCAGCACAAGCCACCCCAGGAGCTATTCTGTGGCAGGAATTGGAAGCTCCATTTCCCAAAAACAGGGGAGGAAGAGATGGTTAGCCACTGATTTCAGGTACTGGTTAGTAAATTCAGGTGGCTAAAGTATAAATCTAAGAATAGCTAAAGTTTGAGCATATCCAAGTCAGAAGGAGGCCAGTAGCCATCATTTTGATTCCAAACCCAGCATGAGGGGAAGCCAGACTGACTGAAAATCACATGGATAATCACAGTGATGGTAGAGACTAGTTCTTTTTCACCCAGATTGGCCTGCAGCCCTAGCCTAAGCATCAGAACCCACCTCTAGCATGCAGGAAGTTGGCAGGCCCTGGACCAGCCAATCCAGGTAACTGCAGGTACATTTAGGTGTCACAGGCTATATAACTGGAAGTTTACCAGGGCAACTGTTGTCATCTTGGACCTGCACTGCATAGATTGTTTCTCACATCTGCAGCTCTATCACCATGGGAGAAAGGGGCATGAAGTTTCATTAGTCTTTCTTGGCAACTACAGTTGAGGCCTGCATGAATTGTATTATTCCATACAGCTGTGGCTCTGTCCCTACTCCTGGCAAAGAAGAAAGTTGGGAGAAGCTTCATTGGTCCTTGGGACAATGAGGGCAGCTTCAGGTTCCCCAGCTTATAGCACCAACTATATCCTTGGTTCCTACTACACAACCAGCCTTGGAGAAAGGGCAGGAAACCCTAAACTAAAGAGAAAATCTGCATGAATAATAAATACTCTAGCAAGCCAGATGCCAAGACACCAACAAAAATTACAGTCCACACCAAGAAACAGGAAAATATGGCCCAGTTAAAGGAACAAGATAGACCTCTAGATGACACAAAGGAGTTGAGACAAATAATCATAGAAGTTCAAACAAATCTCCTTAATAAATTCAATGAGATGGCTAAAGAAATTAAGGATATTAAGAAGATATTGGATAAACACAAGGAAGAATTTGAAAGCATACATAGAAAAAGAGCAGATCGTATGGGAATGAAAGGTGCAATAAGTGAAATTAAAAATACATTGGAATCAAATAATAGCAGATGTGGGAAAGCAGAAGAAAGGATTGGTAAGCCTGAAGAAATGGCCTCTGAAAGTGAACATACAAAAGAACAGATGAAAAAATGACTGGAAAAAATTCAACAAGCTCTCAGGGAACTAAAAGACAGCAAGAGATGTGCAAACATACATGTCGCGGGTCTCCAAGAAGGAGAAGAGAAGGGAAAAGGGGCAGAAGGAATATTTGAAGAAATAATGGTAGAAAATTTCCCAACCCTATTGAAAGACATAGATACTATGTCCAAGAAGCATGGCACACTCCCATTTAAAAATCCAAAAAGACCAAGACACACACTAATCAGAATATCATATGCCAAAGACAAAGAGAGAATTCTGAGAGCAGCAAAAGAAAAGCAATGCATAATATATGAGAGATACCCAATAAGATTAAGTGCTGGTTTCTCTCTAGAAACCATGGAGGTAAGAAGAAAGTGGAATGATATAGTTAAGATACTGCAAGAGAAAAGCTTCCAGCCAAGAATCTTATATCTGGCAAGATTTTCTTTCAGAAATGAGGATGAGTTTAGAATATTCACAGATAAAAAGAAACTGAGAGGATTTGTAACCAAGAGACCTGCTTTGCAGGAAATACTAAAGGGTGTGCTACAGTCTGTAAAGAAAAGACAGGAGAGACAGGCCTGGAAGAGAGTCTAGAAATGAACATTATATCAATAAAAGTAACTAAAAGTGACAAAAGAGGGGTGAAATAAAATATGACAGATAAACTCAAATATTCAGGAATAAACTTAACCAACAATGTAAAGCACTTGTATTTAGAAAACTACAACTCATTATCAAAAGAAATGAAAAAAAAAAAGGTGTAAATAATATGAAGAATATTCCATGCTCATGGATTGGAAGACTCAATATTATTAAGATGTCAATTTTACTCAAATTGATGTAAAGATTCAATGCTATCCTGATAAAAATTCCACTAACATTTTTTAAAGAAATGGAAAACATGATTATCAAATTTATTTGTAAGGATAAGGTCCTGAATAGCCAGAAACATCTTAAAAAGAAAACCAAAGTTGGAGGACTATCATTTCTGGACTTTAAGTCATATTACCTAGCTACAGTTGTAAAAACAGCATGTTAATGGCATAAAGAAAGACACATAGGTCAGTGGAACTGAATAACAGTTAAAAAGCAGACCCTCACATCTATGGTCAAGTGATTTTTGACTAACTTGTCAAATCTACCCCACTCGGACAGAACATTCCATTCAACAAGTGGTGCTGAGAAAACTGGATATCCATAGCAAAAGAAGGAAAGAGGACACCTATCTCACACCTTATAAAAAAATGAACTCAAAATGAATAAAAAACCTAAATATAAAAGCAAGATCCATAAAGCTTCTAGAAGAAAATTTAGGAAAATATCTTCAAGACCTGGTGGTAGGTAGTGGATTCTTAAAGGAGATAAAAGGAAGATTGAAATGCACTACTGATAATTAATGAATGTAGAAGTTTTAATTAGCCTTACTATAAAAGTGTGGATATGTACAGAGTTGATGGTAACACATTATAGTGAGTAACAGATGGTTTATAAATGGGGATGTGGCTGAATATGGTAGTATAGGGATATAAATGCGAATTGACAGAACGCTAGAGAATTATCTGGGGACTGAATAGCACAGTAAACTCAGAAGTGGATGAAAATTTTGGGTGATGGTAAAGATGCAAGATTATCCTTTGTGAGCTAGAGCAAATGCCCATCACTATTGCAGGGTGGTGGGAATGTAGAAAAACATGGGAAAAATGCAACTGGAGTGACCTATGGACTGTGTTTAACAGTAATAATGTAATATTCTTGCATCTGTGTCAAAGATATACTGTGTTGATAATGGGGGATTATGGAAAATGTGTGCCAGATGTACATTCTGGACCTGGTAATAATTGGAAAATATCTCATAATCTGTAACAAATATTCCACCATGGTGTGGTGTGTTGATGGAGGGATGCTCTTTGGGAATTTGGCATATGTGCATGATCATTTTGTAAGTTTACAAGTTCTGTCATAAACATATGTTTGAAAAATAAAAATAGGGTGGGTTGGGGGAAAAATACACCAAATGTAAGATAAGGACTATAATTAGTAGTAAGATTTTAACAATATTCTTTCATAATTTGTAACAAATATCTCATGACAATGCAAGGTGTTGGTGGAGGGTTGATGTATTGGACCCCTGTATAATGTTATGAATGTTTGCTTTGTAAGTTCACAACTTTTACTATACACTTATTTTTTATGTATATTCATGTATAAATTATATAATAATAATAATAGGGTAGGTTGGGGGAAAATACTGTGTTTAGCAGTAATATTTTGAAGATACTCTTTAATCATTAGTTAAAAATATTTAAAAACAATGCAAGGTATTGGTGGTAGTTTGAGGTATGAGAGCCCTGTATGTTTTTGTTTTGGAATTTCACAACTATTGCTATACACTTGTTTATGTATGTTCATGTATGAGTGATATATTTCAATAATAAAAAGGAAATGGATTTGGGGAGTAAGGGTATCTCAGTGTTTGAGTGCTGTTTCCCATGTACAAGATCCCAGGTTCAATCCCCACTTCCACCTAAAAATAAACATATAAATAAAATAAATATATCCCCCCCAAAAAAAAGAAAAGAAAAAGAAAATGCTGATTAACTTCACAACATTTAATGAAATCAATTGCTGTTTACTTGTTCTGCTAAATAGGAAAGGTTAAGGAGAAAAGCTTTATGATCGCTGTGTAAAATTAAAAATCTTCATAAATCAGTCAAAAAAGCATTAATCATAAAGAAAATCTTTGAGACATATTACCATATATAAATTAAGAAATTACATTTTTCAAAATACACCAATACAAATATTAAAGGAATCTAGATTAAAATAATATATTTTCACAGATGTAAAATAAGAAAGTCCTTATATCTAAAACAAGTAATATAATAACCCCACAAATCTTTAATGAATTCAAATTAAAACTGAAGAAATGGTTTGAACAAATGATATAAATACATGCAAATAAACACGTGCAAAAATATTCTAAGGTTTCAATGATACTGAGAGATGGTTACCATTATAATGCACAAAAATGGCACCCATGGTTCAAACAGAGACTAAAAGAATGGATGCTGTGTTTATATCAGCAAGAAAACTGCCAAACTAAAGAATATTTTCAGTGCATGTGGACTAGAGTTTTGAACATTTTAAATTTAATTCTTAAATTCAACAATATTTTGCCAGTTATTTTTTTTGGTAAAAATTGAACATCACTGGCAAATATAATAGCAAAGATAAAAAATTTACCATATATCCCTACATTTGACCAATGATAGGGATGTGGTCCTACTTCCAGCAATTGGAATCATGTAAAACTTATGGAAAAGGCTGTATAGACAAGAGAGACTCTTCAGATAGAGATAGAGATATGTGATTATTTGCATGACAATGAAGGTATTGCACACAAATTGAGAATTAACAATTCTTCATATAAAGCATAGTCAGTTTAATGTGCATTGAAAATAAATGTCAAGCTTAACACATATATAAATATAAAGTCCAAATTAGTTTTAGAACAGAATTTGACAGGAAAATTTCAAAGGGAAGATAGAGAAGTATCTTCTTTCTTTCAAATCATTTGAAAGAAAATAAAAACACTAGCCATATGAAAAATTTTTGATAAATATGAATACACTAATGCTAATGATAATTGTTCATAAAAGTTAACAAAAAGAGGGTGAGAATCCAGATGAGGGGGTCTAATACTGTTATATTTTATCTCTAAAATGATTTGTATCCAGATTCTGAAAAGAATTTTTACAAATAATCATAAAACAGGAAATAAATAAAGTAAATGAATAAATAAATAAATTCAATATAATTTAGTACAGCTACTGAAATGATGAAATTAAAATGTAAAATCCACATGAATGTTTACAAAAATAGACAAAGTTTATTTTGATGAGCTATACACTCATCAAACCTTCAGAAATTTTAGAAAATGAAAGATTACATTGTTTAAGTTTGGGAAATAAATGGAATTCATAACACATGTAATTTAATTAATGAAATCACCTTATAATGCAGTTTGGATTTATCTATTTACTTTTAAATTTTATACCCTTTGACATAGTGGTTATATAAGTAGATATTCCCTAAGAATATTTGTCATTAGTACCAAGATATGTGTAAACCAATGATAGCATGACTGATCACAATCCAACTGTCCACCAATGCTAAAATGTCCAACATTGATGGAATACTGAATAATTATTTTATGTACATGCTATGAAATATGAATACCTAAAAATAAACAAAAATTAAATTTAAATGGTGGAAGAATATCACAAATGACAAGTAAAGGAAATAATACTGGGAAAAGATACATAAAATTGTTTTTTTTTTAAATTTATTTATTTTTTATTGTGGGTAAAAATCGAAATTTTCACAATACATACCAATATTTGTAAAATGATATATAAATATATATGCATATATGTGCATTTGCTTACAAAAATGTTATATATATATGTATATATATTTTAAGAGTTGCTTAGATTACCTTAAAGATTACATGGAACCCACCGGGATTCCCATGATGCCCACCTCCCACACCTCCCACCACATCTGATGGTGGACAATCACACAATAAATGAGGGAATCTGAATTCCTAGCCTGGAGCGCTCTGCCACAGTCTCCAAAATTGGTTTTAATTTATATTAATTTTTTTAAAAATTGAAATTATACTTTATTCTTCATAATTACACAGAAGGGTGGTAAAGCTATTGTCAAAAGCAACTGGAGTTCTGTATATTATTAAGTTTCTGGGTGTATTTCTTAAGACAATTTGCTTGATTCTGTCAAAGTATTATATGCATTTATTGACATGATCATGGCTTTTTTCCCTTTCATAAATTTACAATGTGCCTTATATTGATTGATTTTTAAGTTGAACAAGCTTTACATTACTAGAATAAATCTAACTTCATCATAACAAATAATATTTTTAATATGTTGTTTAATTCAGTTTTCCAGTAACTTGTCCATGACTTTTGAATATAGATTCATAAAAGAAATTGGTTTATAATTTCCCTTTTTGGGATGTCATTTCTTGCTTTGCTATCAGGGCAGTGCTGACCTTATAGAGTGAATTATGATGCGTTTCTACCTCAATAATATTTTAGAATAGCTTTTTAAAAATTGGCGATAATTAGACAGTGAAGGTATCTGATCTTGGAGTTTTCATTAGTGGAATGTTTTTATTGTTTTAATCATTTAATTCTTTTATTTGTGAGATTTTTGAGAATTTTTATTTACATTTGAGTCAATTAGTTGATTTGTGTAATTGTAACTATTTCTTCATGTCATCTAGATTACCAAATTTGTTGGTATACAATGTTTCTTATTGCCCTCTTTTAATATTTTTTTTCTATATGGTGATTAGTATTATCAGTATCTTCATTTCTGATTTTAGTTATTTTTGTAATATATCATTTGTAAGAGGTGTCTAAAAATACATTGTTGGATATGTTGTGCTTGCAGTTAAAGTTTTACTTTTACTTTTTTCTGTAAAGAAAGAGGACATCCCTCCAAAAAAGCAAATAAATTCAGATGAACATTGTATCCTGGGAAAGAGGAGCATTTTCATCAAGAAGAAATATACAAAAGTATGAAGCTTGTTAATATTATTACATGTTTTATGTGGATAACTCATTCTTGAGGTGTTCTATTTTTACCCTACATGGAATATTACACCTTTTTGGCTAAAATAAAAGTCATGAAATATATTATACATTTAAACTAAAAACTGCTTTTTTTAAAGCCAGGACACATTGAATTATCTAAAATTTGTATTGTATGAAAAAGAAGGCAAAGTAGAAAAGTAATATAATTTTTACATTATGTATTTAATAAATATGTCTGAAGTGAGACACAAAATAATTTAGAAAACATAATTTGCTTAAAATAATGAAAAGTTAATATTTAGAGTATTCAGGACTCTATTTTCATTACTCATTTGTTCCTGGATGTTGCCCACTTTTTCATTAGAACATATTTAATATATTTGGCATATTGAACATCTTTATTTTCAATTTCTGATCTGATTATTCTTACAGATATAGTGTAGTGATTTTGGTTCTGGTTCTCATTCTGTCTCTTTATACTGTGTTTTTTGCAATTTTGATTATAATTTAATTTCTTTACTGAAAGCTAGGCATGATATGCTATTAGAAGACACTGTGGTAAATAAGCCTCTAGTGTTTTCTTAGTTCCATGACTACTATAATAAATATCATAAAGGGTTGCCATAACACCATTGGATATAATGACTTAGGTTTTGGAGAATGGGAGACTTGCTTCTTCCCAGGGTTGTGGCATTTTGCTTGACCGGCAATGTTTGAGTTTCATAGGTTTCCCATCATATGGCTATGTAATCTACTTTCTCTTCCAAGTACTGTTGACTTCCATCATCTCTTCCCTGATGAAGGGTTCTCTGTATGAAGTTCTTAGTAATAGGATTAAGATATGAATATGTCCAAGTGGCCATAGGGCATTGTCTCAGTGGGTGGAGACCCAGAAAATAACTGAAAGAATATTGGATTTCCATCCTGGGAAGTAGTACTACATTCTGTAATAGAGCAGCAAGCTTCCTCTGAGTATATGGGCAGTTCCTAGTGAAGTTGGACGGACCATTATATCAGGCCATTGATATTCATAGTTGTATTTATGAAACTTGTTCTCATGAAATTGAAGCTTAACTTAGTATGATATATTGCCTAAGAGATATCTCCTGAAAGCCTCCTTGTGGCTCAAATGTGGCCTCTCTCTAAACCAAACTCAGCATATAAATGCACTGCCCTCCCCATGGCTTGGGACACAACTTCTGGGTATGAGCCTTCCTAGCAATGAGGGATAATTACCAAGCACCAACTAATGATGTATTTGAAAAAAGACCTAGACCAAAAGGGGAAATATTAAATATGATTGAGTTTTTATGGCTAAGATATTTCAGAGAATTTGGAGGTCATTCCAGGGGTAACACTTATGCATGTCACAGCAGGATCTCATTAACAACCATAGTAAATATTGCCTCAAACAGTGGGGCTCCTGAGGGCTCTAGAAAAATCTGGACATTATTAGCAAGGCAGACAATTTCAAGAATTTTACACCCTGTCAGTGGGCCTTACCTTGTAATTTATGCATCCCAATGTAACAGTTAGAATGATTTATAATTTCCCTACACAAAGCTTTTCTGTCCCTTTTATTGGAACTTATTATTAGCATTAGCACCAGAGACTTAAATCTTCTGGCTGTTCATACACCAGTTGAACCCTGAATCTCAGCAGAGTTGCAACACCTATTCCCCAGTTCATTGGATTCATGCAGGGCAACTAACAAAAGGATGTTGATGGACAGCACCAATCCCAGAAATACAAAGAGTATCTACAACTGCAGGCAAAACAGTCTATCTATCTGATGCCATGTGATCTAAGTCCCCTTTCAATCAGAATCAGAGTAGGCATCCCCATCTCCAAATCTCCAAGACTGAGGAATGAATAAACATAAGGGGAGACTGCAACTATGGACTAAAGTAGACTTATTATTATTTTAACAATGGAAGAACTTATATCACTGATATAAAGGCAGTGTCCTCCGGTAGTTTTGAGTGGAGGGAGAGAACAGAATATGTGCAACATGGGGCATTTTTGGGACATTGCAATTGTCCTGCATGACATTGCAATGATGGATACTGGCCATTATGCTTTTTGTCAAAACCTATAAAATTGTGCAGTGGAAACTGCTGAACAATGGGACTATACAATGAGACTTAACAATGGGGCTATAATGTAAACTATAGACCTTGGTTAGTAGCAATGCTTCATCATTTTCATCAATTGTAACAAATTCACCATACTAATAAAAGATGTTGTTAACCAGGGAAGTGGGGTAAGGGAGGGAGTGGGGTAATTGGGATTCACCTGTATTTTTGAGGTAACATTTAGGTAATCTAAAGCTTCTTCAAAAACAAAAAAGATAAAATAAAAAAAAAGAACAAAAATAAATTGTGGCATATGGGAATCCTGTTTTTTATGTATGATTGTTCTGTAAATCAACAACTTCTCTAATAAAAAATATTTTTGAATAAAGAGTAAAGTCACACATAAAAGAAATTCAACCTCACTCAATTGGACCAAGCAATCAATAAACATAACATCTTCAAATTTCCTATATACAAACCCAAAGGAACAAACATATTTCTGTTTTATTTTATTTGTATAAATAAAATGATAAAAGCTACCACAGTCTACCCTCTGGTCTCCAAAAACACATCAATGCTTTGTACTACAGGCTTTATAGTCTACTGCTATCCCAGTATTCAGCATTAATCAAGCCCTTGCAGAGCACAACTCCCACTATATATCAGAATGGTGGTCACACTCTGCCTGAATTCAGTATTGTATGCACATGATATTTCAACATTGGGGTGGCAGCATTTTCCCTGAACATTGGTGTTCAAGTCTTACACACTCAGAGTGCTGGGGTAGATGATCTATTCCCTCCAAGCACAAGGGTGGCCCTTCTTTTTTCCACAAAGTTGGATGGATATGCTCCCTTATCTCTGGGAGAATTGTTTTGTCTTTGTAGTGCCCCCACCTTCAATATGTCTCTTCTGTGTCCATTTCAGTACAGCTTGGTAGTGCTTTTCTTCATACCAAATTTTCACAAAAACTTGTCAGTTCAGGGAGGTCTTGATAATGTCCTTATTGGTCCTAGTATCAGAACACACTATTTGGATAGGTAGATAATTTTTAAGCTCATTAAATTCTGCTTTCTTTTTGCATAATAATTTAATTCTCAACTTACCCTTGTCCTTAAACTTTACTATAAATTGGGAAGGGTATCAAAGTTGTACATTTCACACATAGCTCAGAAATCTCTTCAGCTAAGTATTCAAGTTCATTGCTTAAAAATATCACTTTCAATTCAGCATTTGGACACAATTTGATCAAGTTTTCAGGTACTGTAAAATAAGGATTGTCTTCATTCTGGTTTCCTATTACTCATTCATCATTCATTTTAAGGCCTCATTTGAGGTACCTTAATGTCCATTTTTCTGCTTACAGTCTATGCAAAGCAATATAGGAATTTTCTGTAATGTACTTTATAATTCTTCCAGTCTTTACCTACTCCCCAATTCCAATGTGATTTCCACATTTTAAGGTAATTTAAATAGCATAATTCCAATTTCCTAAATTAACTCTCTTAGGTTCCTACCTGCTATGACAAATACTAGAGGATGGATTGGCATAAAAATGGGACCCGTATTGCCCCAAATCTTCTGATGTTAGAAGGCTTGCTGCCCTCATGGATCAGTAGCATTCTGAGTAGCAATCCTTTGGCATCTTGGATCTATTGTTTCATGATAATATCCTTTCCTTTCCCTTCTACTTTCTTTTGAATTAGGTGCTATCCTCCATGTTACTTAAACTTCATGTACTTCCCAGAAATATGACTAAACGTCAATCTCCTTCAGTTGGGTCTTCCCTTAACTAAAAATAACATCTTCAAACGGTTCTACTTATAATGGGATCACATCCCCAGTAATGAATTAAAGTTAAGAACATCCCCCTATCCCTGGGGTATACATAATTCAATCTACCACAAATGTGAAGTTTCATGTTTGTCTAACTTGGAATTACTGTTTGCTTCAACTGTAAGTCAGAGGCTAACATTTCTTTTGGATTCCTTGGTTTTGACCCCCCATGTTCTTTAGGTTTTCCTAGAGATTTCTTCTTAAATATGGTCTCAATTTTTTAATATTTCCTGTTGTAATTTACTTTCATTATTCACAAAACTTATTGATTCCTTTAAGCTGTTGGGGGAGGGGCAGCAATCAATACTTTTATAATTGCATCTCAGATTTTTATTTAATCTGTGCAATAGGTGTTTACTTTTACAAATGATTCTCAGCTTTGTAAACCCCTATAATCTGGATAGACAGGAAATCTTGAGTGGTCTGGCATTGGATATTTACCTTCCAACCCATCAAAATTTAGAGAGGGATGGAGTTCAGTATTTCTCTTCTCCCTCATGACAGGGTAGAGGTGGATATAATTCAGCATTTTCCTTCCCCTCCTCACTTAGTTTATGATAAATCCTGCATCAGTGAGCACTGGTAAAATTGTTTCTTTGCTTGGCAGTTCTTAAAAAATCAAAACAAATTATGTTTGCCATATTTCAAAATGGGTACTTATTCCCTCTCCGTATGGAATTATAAAGGGAGATTTTCCCCATTCTTCAAAGTGAAAACCTATTGTAACTCTTGGATATACAGCTCAGGTAAACATAGTACAGCCACCTTAAAACATGGTCTTCAGAAGTCTTTAATGCTCAAAGTTGTCCACAGTGAGCATCCACAAATTGAACAACTGGAGTTCAAGACCTACTATTGTAAAGGTTCCAGCAGAGAGCTTTTATTTCTGCACTTCTCCCCCAAAACTTCAACATCAGCAGTGATGTATATTAACTGCCTCAATTCTGTTGTCAGGGCAATGGTTTGTTCTTTGACCTCAAGTCACTGAAACATCTAAGAAGAGTTGTTGATGTTCAGATTCTTTAGTATTTTTCTTATTGTTGGAATATGAATGATGAATTCCAAGTTGCTTACATTCTGGACATATGACTAGAAGTCTGAGATTTGTATTTTATCACTTAACATCTAATAAATAATCAAAAATGGATATTTATTGGTTCCAATTTTTTTTCATCAAATTTTTAAAATTCAGTTTTTGCCATTAAGTTATCAATTGAAGAAATAGGCAGAAAGAAGGCCAATTTTTTATGAAGAAAATTTTAACAAGTCAAAAATATCAACATCATGGATTGTATTTTAAAGTTTCTATAAAAGTTTTCTAAAAAAGATTACTGAACTTTAATACTCTGGTTTCATAAAATAAATATAAGTAATTACATCAAAGGACTAGATTAAAATGAATGGAACAGAAAAGAGAGGCAATATGGTGGCTGAACAGTGTGTTCTAAGAGTTGGCTTGACCTATCTGCAATTAATAATCAGCCAGGAGCTATCTAAATCACCTGTTTGGGGGACTCAGGAGACCAGATTAGTCTGCACCATCATTGGAAGGACAGAAGGAGGAAGCTGGCCATCTCTGGTGATTCATGATTACACTAATCCATGCTTCAGAGGCTGGTACCAGTTCCCCATAGGTGGGGCATTTAAAAATTATGAGCCACTTCCTGTTGGGAGTTAGAAGCTCCATTTCTAAAAAAAAAAAAAAAAAAAAAAAAAACACAAAAAACAAACAAAACAAAACAAAAAAAAACAAGGAAGGAAGAGATGGAAGAGCACTGATATAAAATATTAATTACTAAATTTTCTGGCTAATTTCCAAACCTATGTATAGCTAAGTCAGGAAAAGGCTGACAGTCTCCATTTTAACTTCATCCCTGGCAGGAGCAGAATGCTGCTTGAATAACATAGTGACTTCATGGAATTGTAAGGATGGGCTTCTTTCTGCCTTGGTCAGATTTTTGCCCTCCTGTCCTTTGGCAGCAACCCTGGCAGAGAAAGAAAGTGGTTGGAGCTTCATCAGTGTCTCCAGGAAACCACAGTCAATTTCAATCCACACAGATTAAGTTGCTGCAATTTCTGCAGATCCATTCCCACACTTGGCAGGAGAAGATTGTAGCTAGAGCTTTGCCAGTCTCTCTGGGCTACTTTGGTCAGATTTGGCCCACATTGCATAGACTACTATCCATACCTGTGGCTCTATCCTTGCCCCTGGCAGGAGAAGATGATGTGCAGGAATTTGTTAGTCTCTTGGGACAAATACAGATGTTTTTAGGCCCCACATCTTAGATTATGGCACACAGCTGTTAATCCTTCTCCATTCCTAGCATGGGAAAGAGGGGGTAGATCTTCATCTCTTCTGTCAGCTGCATATAATTTTGAAATGCACAACCTAGTTCACTGCCCATGAGTGTGACTCTATCCCCACCCATGCAGGAAGAAAGGTAGAAGGAGCTTCATCAGTCTCTCTGGGTAACTACACATGTTTTTTGCCTACCTGGCTTGGAATACTGCTCACAGTTGCAGCTTCATTACCATCCTTAGCATGGGAGAAAGGTGGACAAAGAATCAATAGTTTCTTGGGCAATGTGGGCATCTTCAGACAACATGGCCTACAGTACAAACCTAACCTCATACCTTGCCCCCAGCAAGCAAGAAAAGGCAAAAAATAGATAAGTAAAAGCTGAAAAAAATTAAAACTGGCTAAACCTGAACTTTGTAAAACAAGAGCTATTATAAATTTTCAAATTAAGTTGAACTAAGTGTCAAAGAAGAGTTGTAGTACAAAGCTAATCAACAAGAAAGCCCCAGGCTAAAGATAGAAACTGAACCCAGAAAAAAGATATCAGGAAAATTAGCTGTTAAGAGTCCAGCAAAATTTACAAGGCATACTAAGAAAGAGGAAGATATCACCCAGTCAAAGGAACAAATTAAACCTACAGAAGATATAAGAATTAGACACAACTAATTGCAGATTCTCAAATAAATCTCCATAATAAATTCAATGAGATGGTTAAAAGATTAATGATATTATGAAGACACTGGGTAAGTACAAAGACGAATTTGAAAGCATGGAAGAAAAAAAGAACAGATTTATGGGAATGAATGGCACACTAAATAAAATTTTTAAAATACTCTAGAGGCATAAAACAGCAGATTTTAAGGAGTAGAAAGGGTCAGTGAGCTTGAAGACAGGAACTCTGAAAAAAAAACATAAAAGAACTGATCAAGAAAAGAATGAGAAAAAATGAACAGTATCTCAGGGAATTAAATGATGGCAAGAGGTGTGCATACATACATGTCATGGATGTCCTAGAAGGAGTAGAGAAGGGAAAATGGATAGAAAGTATATTTGAAGAAATGTTGGCAGAAAATTTGCCAAGTCCTTTGAAGGACAAAGATATCTATATCCAAGAAGTGCAACATAATCCAATCTAAACAAATCTGAATAGATTTTCTCTGAGACACATGATAATAATAATATCTAATGACAAAGACAAATAGAATTCTGAAAGCAGCAACTGATAATTGATTCATCATACACAAGGGATGTCCAATAATATTAAGTGATTTTTTTCTCATCAGAAACAATGGAGGTGAAAAGTCAGTGGAATGATATCGCTAAGATACGGAAAGAGAAAAACTGCCAGCTAAGATTCTTATATCCTGCAAAATTGTCTTTAAATAATGTGAGAGAGTTTAGAGTATTCACAAATAAACAGAAACTAAGAGATTTCTCCACCAGGAGAACAGATTCGCAGGAAGTACTAAAGGGAGTGATGCAGCCTGAAAAGAAAAGACAGGAGAAAGTGGCTTGCAGAGAGTCTAGAAATTAAATTCATCAGTAAAAGTAAATACCTGTGTAAATGCTTTAGTGAAAATAAGATGTGACATATAAAACCCAAAGGCCAAAATAGGTGAAGTAAGAACTGCCTTTACAATAACATTGAATTTTAATAAGTTGTACTCCCCAATGAAAAGATGCAGACTGGCACTATATATATATATATATAAATATATATGCTGCCTACAAAAGACTCACCTTAGACTGAAGGATGAAAAAAATTTGATAGAAAGTAAAAAGATGCAGAAACATATTTCATGCATACATTAACCGCCCCCAAAATTGGAAGCTATACTAATATTGACCAAAATAGATTTCAAAACCAAAACTGTTAGAAGAGACAAAGAAGGACATTAATATTGCTAAAGATCACAATCCATCAAAAAAGGAATACTATCGTAATTATCTATGTACCTAACCAGGGTGCACTAATATATATTAAGCAAATATTGGCAAAACTGAAGGGAGAAATAAACATTTATACAAAAACACTTGCAAACTTCAATACAGTGTTCACATCAATGATATAACATTTAGAAATAAGACCGATAAAGTAATAAAAAACCTGAATAATTTGATAAGTGAAAAAGACCTAACAGACACATACAGCCCCAAAACAGCAGAATACACATTCTTCTCAAGTGCTCATGGATCATTCTCCAGGATGGACAACATGTTGCGACAAAAAACAAGTCTCAATAAATGTAAAAAGTTTGAAATTTTACAAAACGGTTTCATTGATCATAATGGAATGAAGCTGGAAATCAATAGCAGGTTAAGGACTAAAAAATGCAAAATGGTATGTAGGTAAAACAATCTGAGGGTCAAAGAAGAAATTTCAAGAGAAATCAGCATGTATATAGAGAGGAATGAAAATGAGAATACAACATATCAAACATTTGAGATGCCACAAAAGCAGTGCTGAGAAGAAATTTAAATTTTATAGCACTAAACACCTACATTATAAAAAGGAAGTAATAGCTAAAATAAAAACCTAACTATAAATCAGGAAGAAATAGGAAAAAACAGACATCATACTAACTCAAAGCAAACGGAAGGAAAAAAGTATAGGTCACAGTAGAAATAAATGAAATAGAGAAAAAAGTCCACAAAACCAAAAGTTTATTATTTGAGGTTGATAAAATCTACACTCTTAAGTAGACTGATAAAGGGAAAAAGGGAGAAGATGCAAATAAATAAAATCAGAAATGATAGGGGACACATTATATCTGATCACAAGAAATAAAAAAGATCTTAAGAGGATACAATGAAAAACTCAACTAAAGAATGGGCAACATATGAAAAATGGACAATTCCTAGAAACACAGGAACTACCTACACTGACTTTGGAAGGAATAGAAGACCTCAACAAGCCAATCACAAGTAAAGAGACTGAAACTGTCATCAATTACCTCCTCAAAATGAAAAGCTCAGATCCAGATGGACTCACACATTAATTATAAGAATCATTTAAAGAAGATTTAATACCAACCTTGCTCAAAATCTTCCCCCAAATTGGAAACTCATTCTATGATGGCAAAATCACCAAAAAACTGGAAACCCATTCTATGAAGGCAACATCATCCTAATACTAAAGACAGATAAAGATATGAAAAAAAGAAAATTACAGTCCCTATTGAATATCAATTTAAAAATTCAACAAAATTCTAATCAAATCCAACAGTAAATTAATGGAATTATTCATCATGGTCAAGTGGATTTTATCGAAGGCATCTAAAGTTGGTTCAATGCAAGAAAATCAGGGTAATAAAACACATTAATAAATTGAAGAAGAAAAATCAGATGATCATTTCAAATGAAGCAGAAAAGGCATTTTGTAAAACACAGCATCATTTCTTGATAAAAACACTTAGAAACACAGCAATAGAATTAAATTTTCTCACATGATATGGGCATATACGAAAAACTCAAATCTCACATTTTACTGAATGATAAAATACTGAAACCTTTCCTAAAGGATCCACATCTAGACAAGAGGTCCACTGTCACCAGAGTTGTTTAATATTTTGTTAGAAGTTCTAGCTAGAGAAATTACTCAAGAAAAAGTAATAAAATACATATAGATATGAAAAGAAGTAAAAATTTCACTATTCACTGATTTCATCATTTTATATCCTAAAAGTCCTGAAAATCCACAGCAATGTTACTAAGTTCAGCAAAGTGGTAGAATAAGTAATTAATATGCAAAATCTGTAGTTTCTATACACAAGTACTGAACAATCTGATAAGGAAGTCAGGAAAAATTTCTATTTACAAAAATCAAATATTTAGGAATAAACTTAATCAAAGATGTAAAGGATCTCTGTTCAGAAAACTATAAAACATTGCTAAAAGAAATCAAAGTTGACCTAAATAAATAGAAGGACATTCTATGTTCATGGATTGGAAGACTAGATGTTGTTATGATGTCAATTCTGCACAAATTGATTTACAAATTCAATGCAATCATGATCAACATTCCAAAAGCCATTTTTGAAGAAAAGAAAAAGCCAATTATCAAATTTATTTGGAAGGTTAAGGGGCTTCAGAAAGCCAGAAATATCTTTAAAAAGAACAAAATCGGAGGACTCTTACTTTCTGATTTTAAATCATTTTACCAGCTACAGTGGTAAAAAAAAAAACAAAAAACAGCATGTTGCTGGCATAAAAATAGACATATAGAACAATGGAAATGAATTTATTCTTCACAAATAGACCCTTACATCTATTGTCAAGTGATATTTGACAAAGCTTCTAGCCAATCCATCTGGGTCGAAACAGTCTATTCAATAAATGGTGTTGGGATAACTGAATATCCATATCCAAAGAAAGAGTACCCCATATCTATACATTAAACAAAAATTAACTTAAAATGAATCACAGCCCTAAATATAAAAGCTAAGGCCATAAAATTACTAGAAGAATATATAGCAAAACATCTTCATGATTTGCTTGTAGGTGGTGGTATCTTAAAACTCACACCTAAAGAGCAAACAACAAAGAAAAAAATGGAAATCAATGGAACCTCCTCAAAATTAAACACTTGCATTTTAAAGAACTGTCAGGAAGGTGAAAAGGCAGCTTAATAATTGGGAGAAAATATTTGCAAATCACATATCAGATAAGGGATTGATTTCCACCTTATAAAAAAAGATCATATAACTCAGCTTTCAAGATGAGAAATCCTATTAAAAAAAGGTAAAAAGACACAAATAGACATTTTTCCAAAGAAGCATTACAAATGGCTAAAAAGCACAAGATAAGATGTTCAACATCACTCGCTATCAGGGAAAGGTAAATAAAAACTACAAAGAGACACTTCACAACTTATAAAATGCCCATTGTTAGAAAAACACAAAACTGCATGTGCTGGAGTGTATGGAGAGAAATCGTAAATGTCCTGCATTTTTGTTGGGAATGTATAATGGTACAGCTTTTGTGGAAGACAGTTTGGCAATTCCTCAGTAGGCTAAATATTGAACTGCCATATGAATCAGTAATTCCATTATGGGTAATATATTCAGAAGAACTGACAAATTGACATTTGCACACTGATGTACATAGCAACATTATTCACAATTGCTGAAAGATGGAAACAACTTAAGAGTCCATCAACCATTGAATGAATAAACAATGTGGTATACACATATGATGGAATATTATGCAGGTGTAAGAAGAAATGAAGTTGGGACACATATGAAAACATGGATGGAAACTTGAAGACATTATGTTAAGTCAAATAAGCAGAACACAAAAGGACAAATAGTATATGGTGCCACTAGTAATATCTAAATATGATGAGTAAACTCATGAAGTTAAAATATAGAACATAGGTTACTAGGACTTAGGATGAGGGTTAAGAAGGTGGGGCTGATGCAGATTTTTAATAAGGTTGTTGTAAATGTGTGTAAATGGATATAGTTGATGTTAACTTGTTGTAATGAGTATAACACTGATTTATAAATGTGATTGTGGCTGAAAGGGGCAATCTAGGGTCGTAGACGTCAAGTGAAGGAAAGCTAGGGAATAACCTATGGACTGTAAACCATAGTGAATTCAGTGATGAATGGGGATATGAGATAAAATAATTGTATGTCACTGTTACAAGGTGATAAAATATGGTGATATATGGGAAAATAAAATTAATGTTCTTTATGTGCTGTAGCTAAAAGTAGCATTATAATATTCTTGCATCAATGGCAAAGAGGTACCACGTCACTGTTAAAGGTCCATAATAGGAGGGGATGAAGGGTATTTTTTTTCCTGTTGAAGTAAGGAAAGCATTCTGATATTGACTGAGGTGATGGCAGCACAATTCTGTGATGAAACTGAGAACCTCTGATTGTATTCTTTGGACGGACTGTAAAAGGCATGGGACTGTATAACACAGTGAACCATGTGGTGAATAAGGAACTGTGGTTACCAGTACAAATATGAGAATACTCTCTCATCAAGTATAAAAAATATACAATACTAATAAATAGTATGGTTTATGTAAAATATGTAAAATGTGTGCTATTAATTATTGTTAGCAGTAATATTTTGATGCTGTTCTTTCATAATTTGTAACAAATATTCCAAAACATTTCAATGTGTTTCTGATGGGATGGTATATAGTAACTGTATAGTATGCATGAATGTTTTATAAGCTTACGACTTCTCTAATTTAAAAAAAAAATAGAATGGGGTACAGCTCAGGCGTTCCTTGATTTATATCCGATTTATCAAAGAAAAATAATAAGAAAGCCCATATCAACCATCAACTTAGAGGGGAAAAATGGTGAAACATATGCAAACAATTTAGCAATAGTATTCTAGAATTCAAAAGGAACAAAATATTTTCTAGAATGATAGATCCTAAATTGAAGAAATATTGCATACATATCCTACCAGTAAGTATCTGCAGCTAAGCATAATTAAGATGGGCTGATTTTTTAATGTGTTCATCTAACAGATTGACTATAATAACTAATTTAAATTCTGTACACTTATCCTTGGGATTTAATGTTTCTCCTTACTCTTACAACTAAGTAAAATGCAAAGATAGTATCTAAGTCACTGTTTTTAATTTGTATATATTTGCTTTGGATGAAATATAAATATTTCTTAAAATTAACCACAAAATAAATTTTTATTGCCTACTTTTTTTCTGTCAAATTAAACCATGCAAACAACTCCTACAAATTTTATGATTATCTATCCAGGTGTTTTATGTGGTGAGGTAGCAGAAAAAGTCAACACTATCTCTGTATGCCATGGAAAAAGTTAAAAAAATCTTACCTGTCAAAAAAATAACATATTAAACCCACTCATAAAAAATAAGAGAGTTCAAAGATACATTTTCAAAATATAGAAACATGCATTTATGAAATTAATCATCATTAATAAAATGCAAATTGAAATAAATTTTAATTTGAGCAACTATAATATGTTAACAAAGCAGAAGGAAATGAAAATATTCATACATCATTGGTTGAAAGAGAAAGACATATGAAAAGCTGTCATTTATGGATGTAATAGTTATCATCTTAGTTTCCTAGGAATGGACTAACAAAGTGCCACACAATGGATTGTCAAATATCCCAGAAATTTATTAGGTGGCTTAATGTACAGTTTTGTACACTAGAACTTCATGTTAAGGTGTAGGCATAGCCATGTATTCTCTGAACTCTGGAGGGTTCTGGCAGTGGTGATTCAAACACAACTCAATCTCTACCTTGAGTAATATTTTGTTCTCTCTCTCTCTCTCTCTCTCTCTCTGCAAATATAGTCTCCTTGTAAGGATGACAGTTATAATACCCACCCATCCCAGGTCGGTTTTGTCATCTTCAAGTTCCTAGAATTAAATAAGATCACATTAATGAAACTGGAGGTTAAGATTTGGAATATATCTGTTAAAGGACAAATTCAATCCATAGATATCAAATTTAGTCATACATAAGTTAGCACTCAGAGTTTAAACTTCATGAACTATTCCTCAAGAAATAATGAAGTGAGGAGTGGGTGGCTCAAACAGTTGAGCACCCACCACCCACATGGGAGGTCCTAGGTTTGGCTCCCAGTGACTCTTAAAAATTAAAAATAATTAAAAAAACAGACAGTTAGCAGACAACAAGTAGAAAAATCAACAAAACATAACAATGAGTGCAAACAATGAGCAAAAACAACAAGCAAACAGACAAGGTAACCATATCAGGTGGGAAGAAGTAATGAAGCTATTATTTAAAAAGGCAGAGTAATTGAGTGTCCACAGATTTCTGGAGTATGGCAAATGTTTGGAACTTTCTCATGGATGAGGTATAAGGGTATTAACATCTCCATCAGGTATTTCCATGGATAGATATATCATTATTTTTGCAAATTCTAGAGATTTCATTTTAGAAATTTATATTTCTATGTGACAACTGCAATATGAAATATCAGTTTATTGGGCTTTTAAACAATTTGAAGTGCTAATCAAAGTCTTTGACAAGTGAAATATTTTCCTTGAAAGAGAAATTTAGGACACCTTGGTTTGCCAAATACTTCAAATTATAAAAACCCCAGGAAAGGGAATTGGTAATCCTGACTTGAATATAAGCCAATTCTTAAATTAATAATTGTGGCTAGCCAGATGGATTACATGGTTGGCTGGTCCTGGATAACTTTTTTACAAATTTAACTATAGTCTAGAATTCTGTTATGGACAGGCCTGCCATAAAACGTGATTGAAAGGGAGAAGGGGTAGTTTCTGAATAAATTAAAGTATAGATAGCAGAGATTCAGTAACAAGGGTCATATATTCAAATGTATCCAGTTACTCCCTTACATTGAACTTTAAGTAAAGGATGCAGATATCCTGTGAGGTGGGATAAAGATTTGTCTATAGCATGACAGAAAGAAGAAATGGGCCTATTTAATCCACTTTAGTTTAATTATTGTGGCTACTACTACTTGAATTATATTATAGATGCAAATACTGGCTCCTTAATGAATGTCAGAAATAATTGCATAAGTTGAAGTTATGGTGGCAAAGATGCAAAGAAATACTTTTGCAGCCCCACTTTTATATACATATTGAATTTGTTTTAGCTCATATTTATTAAAAATCTGCTATTACCATAGTTACTCATTGAAGGATGATTGCTCCAGAAATTATTATCATGCTATTATTAAGCCATAGGATGTATTTATTAAAACTTAGAAGCAGAGATAAGCACTACCAAATATTAGAAGCACATTATAAAACTTAAAAACTGGTAACAGTTGGTATTGATGAGCAAAATTAAGATAATTGTTCTTGTGAGTCAGTTCTATCTGAATAATTAATCTTTTGAAAAAGAGAGATTATTTCTTGGTTAAATACATGATGTTACAAAATTAGGTAGATGGATATTTAGACATAGAAATTGCATACTTTAAAGCTGGTTGAAGGTGGAATTTATGTTAAATTTAAAAGGAAAAGACAAATTACTATTAAGAAAAAAATAGTTTTATAAAACATATAATGTGGAATGATAAGGCATCTTGCTACCAACTTTGAAAATTTTTATTTACATAAAATCATATATATATAACATACGATGGAAAAATGATGGATTGGTGATTTTTTCCTTAATAATAAATGAAAATATTTCAGTCATGTGTATGTGAAAACATGGAGGCCAGAACTAATAAATGGACACAGTTCATTATGAAAGAGACCCAAAGAAGAATATTAAAAGGAACAGAAGCATAAAAATGGGCCTCAATATACATGGCACATGACTAGATAAGAATATTTTTCTTAAAATTTTAGCCCGGTATCTTTTGCATTTACAAAATTATTATCATTATTTTAACAAGAGTAGATTGAAGGAATTTGTCCATGAGTTTTCTGAAGAAAGGAGTAGTTTCATTTAGGTCTTCTTTTTCTAATATAGTAAAACCTTTTTGTATATGAGGTGGGTAATCGTGTATTATTCTCAATAAATATCAATATTTTAAGGAAGTTTACCTTCCCAGAACTTTCCTAAAGTCTCTAGCTACGCCTTTGTTTTGAAGACTGTAGATGAGAGGGTTGAGCATTGGAGTGACAATAGTGTAGCAAACAGACACTATTTCATCCTGCTAAGCAGTATGATAGGTTTTGGGGAGAATATACTTGATGATGACTGTTCCATAGAAGAGAGACACCACAAAAAAATGTGAAGAACAGGTCACCAAAACCTTTATCATACTTAATTTTCAACCTAATATCAAAACAGGGGAGAGTATCTGCCAATATGAGGCCATAATGACAGATAATGGAATGAGGAGGAACACAAAACCACTGAAAAACAGCCCATTTTCATAAAGAGATGTATCAGCACAAACAAGTTTCAGGAGAGCTGGGATTTCACAAAAGAAATGATGGATTTTCCTGGAGGTGCAATAAGGGAGATTCTGAGTATATATGACATGGATCAAGGCATTGAGCAGAGCACACAGCCAGGTACCAGCCCCCATGAATGAACAGACTGTGGGGTACATGAGAACTGAGTAACGGAGAGGATGGCATATAGCCACATAGCGGTCATAAGCCATGACTGCCAGGAGAAGGCACTGATCCAATTAGTGTTGTGAAAAGGATGAGCTGAATACCACAGGTAATAAAGGAAATGTTATTTTGCCCAGCAGGAAATCAGTTGCTATCTTTGGGACAAAAGTGGAGTTATACAAGAGGTCCATAATGGAAAGTTGGCTGAGAAGAAAGTACATAGGCACATGTAGTCGAGAGTCTAACCAAATGAGAATAATCATCATAATATTGCCAACAAGGGCCACAAAAAGCACTAAGAAGATGAGAAAGAAGAGGAGATCAGGGACTTGAATGTGAAGAAATAGCCCCAGGAGAACAAAATCAGTTACAGTGGTTTGATTGCTCCATCGTCCCATTCTGTCCTTCTTAATTCATCACCCTGGATAGATTACACACACACACACAAAATAGTCCCAGTGTAAATTGTTCCCACTCTCATTTTACAACCTGTCAATTTCTTTCTGTTCTTTAGTCATACGGTGATATATATTACCTGATTCAGCTATTTTCAAATCAATCTCTTTACCACACAATTGTTCTCATTTCTATTGCAATGTCACTGCATGGTAATTTAAAAACACACACAAAAATTTAAAACAAAACATACCAAGGTACTAAACTCTCACTATTTAAGGGAAGTATACTTAGGTTCTTGGAAATTTTGATAATTTTAATAAGTAGAATTTGATTAAAATTAAATAATTCATACATTTCTATTATATAATCACTATCATCTTTCTCTACCTCTCTCTATTTATATATTAATTTACCTATCTATATCACCATCTCTATATATGAATATATCCAACACATACCTAAAGACATTCTCTGGTTTTGCTAGTCATGATGTGAAAGAGGTAGAGCCTATTTAAATGAGACAGCAGTCACAAGTAATCTTCTATACACATATATGAAATGTGTTAGGTGCTTTACATATGCTATTTTACATTTTTAACAGATCTACAAATAATTACTTTCCTTGTTTTCCAAGGAGAAATTTGATTTGTTAATTTTGCATATGAAGACAGCAGTAAAATAATAGCATCCCAATATTTCTAAGCTCCCTGTTCCTTTCTCTCAGCAATTTAACTCATGAGGCCTCTAAGAGAAATATTATTTAAGTATTTTTTATTATGGAAAAAAAAGATGGATAAATTTGTCTATATTTTATTTTTTTGCAATTTGATATCTAAAAATCTAAGACTAGCAAAAGGGTCAATAAAAGCCCAATATCATACCAGATGCCTGTGGGTTGAGATTAAGTAATTTGATTGCACATGTTGATGATAAGACAATTAACAACAACAATGTAAGCAAACAAATGAAAAAGAAACTGCTATTATTGTTAAAATTTTGTCAAATGGCAGTATGTTCTTCATCTATGCTTAATCCAGTAGAGCTCTGTATGAAGTGAAACAAAGAGAACCTAAACCAAAGGGGCAATAACCAAGTCTGAAGTGGGTAAATGGAGAGAACCTTAAATGACTCATGCCCAATATAGGGAATTCCATAAAATTCCAAATAAATTATATTGCTCTATTAACATGTAGGACCTTTTGGCTATAAGAATACTGTATTACATTAATTATGTTTATTTCTAGGGGTGTAAATCTACATATAAATTTTTAGTTCAACAAATATGAAGAGAAATATAAAATAACTGATAATTAGATAGTAGTTCAAAATACTGTAGACTACTTACATTGGCTTGAAATCAAGGGAAATTTTCACTAGGAAAATTATATTAGTTCAGAATTTTATTTCAAAAGACTATAATTTTTTACTTCAAACTGGATTTTATAAATTCATATTAAAGTTCTCTAAAAACACAACTAAAATGTAAAATATATAGTATTTAAAACATAATAATATGCATGATATTTATTTTGGCTTTTCATCTTCAGTTGATTATTTGAATATTGATACTTATTTAATGTATTGAAACATTTCTTCCAAGAAGACAACTCAGAGGAAAAAAAACTTTGCTCATGATTGATTTAGAATTATTTCTTATACTATGTCTTTACTAACAGTGTTTGTTAAATTGACTGTCTTTAGTCTCAAAGTAAAGCAGGGAGAAAGTAAAAATGGTTCAATGAGAAAATCACATCAAGAGATACATAAATAATTTATATTCCTGAGAGTGTATTAATTTTGTTGCCTGCAAATATAATTGCTTTATTCAGTATACAATTATATATATATATATATATATATATATATATATATATATATATAGAGAGAGAGAGAGAGAGAGAGAGAGAGAGAGAGAGAGAGAGAGAATGGAGTCCATATTTTTAACTCAGTGACACATTTCAGCTTCAGAAATACAGATATAAACTAGGTAAAATGGAAGGAATATAAAATACTTTATTATTAAAATGCTATCTTGTTATATCCTTAATCAGCTCTTAGTTTGATCATCTCCACCTTTCAAAATGGTTTTACAAAAACATCGAGAGACTTGACAGTGAATAAGTTTTGGAGTTTGGATTACTTCTAACTGCCTCTTCTTCCTTCTTTACCGTTGAATAATTTGGTATACGATTTTCTAGGGTAGCAAGATTTTAGGAAATGAACATTTTGCTGTTGTCAATGCACACCAAAGTGCAAATCCAAATGTAAGGATGTAGACATAATCACACACTGTGGTTTTATTATTAACCTACAAAGTACTGTGTATTTCATAAAGTTCTCCAAGATCTGGTGAAAAGATTATTTTTCTCATCAATATATTGATTTGTAATTAGTATTTTTAATACTTGTTAAAACAAAGTATGTTTTAATCTGGAGTCAATTTATTCATTTCAAGTAATTAGTAGGATCCTAGTATATGAAAGGCATAATTGCCTATTCATCATTATCTCAACCACTTAACTTGTACATTTTTAAGTCCTATGTATAGTAAATCTATGAAATATCCTCTCAATTATGCCTAAACATTCATGGGGATGGAGGATCTATTTTTGCCTATTATGGCCTTCTCCCATGTGAATATATAAAATTGTTACACATTTTTTAAAAATGTTATAAAGTTAAATTATTTTTAAGGCTTTGATGAATTATTTCTAATTTTAATCCACAGGGGAAAATAAATATATTAATTAATAATAATAAATGTCTTCAAATGTCTACTTTAAAATGTACTCAAAGACTATTAAGTAATGAGATTTTTTTGTAATACTGTCTGAGAAAATGTTTCTTATCTTGTTATTAAAGGATCCCTGAAGGATATATGGCTTCAATTACATATGATATATAGAAAAAAACACAACTGGTGTTTAAGAACTGCTCAATTTCACTTATACTTATATTGTCTCAGTGATTAGAATTGATTATGATGTAACATTACTTTTAGCTCTGCTGCAAAAGCAAGGCTGATAATGTTGAATGAAGTCACATAAGAGTAAGATTATCATCATGCCTATTATTATATTGAAATGACTTTTGCTTTAAAAGTTAAACCAATTTTATTTTCAGAAACACTAGATATAGACTAACTTACCTTTTATATTGTCCCTCAAGGTATCACCAGAAATCTACTTATGTAAAAGGAAATGTTGCACAGAAAAGTATTCAGAGAGATTCATCTTCCTTGCTGTCAGAACCATATATTACCAATGAACAAAGGAGGTTAAATATAACAGGAAATTCTATCACAGAGATTTGGGCCAATTTACAATGCTACCTGCACTGTCCTCAGAGAAAACATCCCTTATCTATCCCTCCATTCCCTTAGGTATGCCAAGAACAATTATTCCATTATCCTTCAAACAGCTAGCAAGCAACTATTTTCTCTTGGAAACAAGCAAACAAAAATATCAATCCATCACATTAATTTACCAGCCCTAGCTAACTCCATCTAACAGGATAATTGCAATGGTGAAATTCTAGTGCAGAATTAAACGGCCACTGCATTTTACCCAGAGTGAGAAGCTTTCCTTCCTAGATTCAATACTTATTAGTGACTTCAGATACTTTAATTTTTCTATCCTTTGATTCTTCACCTACAAAATGGGGATGATAAGAATACTCATGTTATAGGGTTCTGTGAGTATAGTAAATTGATAACCGCAAGTCTTTTTGAACAGTGCCAGGTGCATGTGAGACAGTAAATGTTTCACAATATGAGAAAGAACTTTTGAATTTTATGAATTTGTGTAATGAAGAACAGAAATTGGTTCATAATATATAATTGAATTTATCCTACTGGTATCATCAAATACACAGATTAGAAACCTGTATAAGAAGAAACATATTATTTAATAAACTTTTTATTTGCTTCATTTAATTTATTGCCTATCAAGCTTCATTTAAAAATATATTATATATGTTTACATGCTTTAGGAATATAAAGACAATTCCTCGATCTTTGTCAAGTTAAAATATATGTTACCATTGCTATTTGTACATTTATGTAACAGTACACATTACTTAAAGGTCTATGGGCATTCTACTCCTTAAATGGTCCCTAAATATATTTTTCCATATATAGGTGTATGGAGAGGTGTTTAACAATCGTATGAATTGAGTTTGATTACAGAATGAATTCTCTGGCTGTTTACACGATACTGTGGACAAATCTGATTTTTAAGGTGTTTGTGAATACATGATATTAAACTAATTTTAAATTTAAGTGACTGTTTCTCATGTGCTAGGCAAAGTTATAAGTGCTTTATGTAATTTTTAAACCCTCAGACTTCCATTGTTCTTCTTAGGAAGGTAGTATGAATAATACTTTTCTCATACATAAACTTACCTAATTTAACCCAGAGAGCAAATAGGGGTGCCAAATTTTGTCTTATATATCCCAACACAGTGCCGGACTTCTTGTCTGCCATGTTTTAGAGCTACACAACATTTCATGCATCACCAAAGCTTCAAGTGAAGCATTTTTGTACTCTACTAAGAATACTTTAAAATATAGTATTAAAATACAAATACAAGAATTAGAAATTGGAAAATGCTGCCACACATCCCAAGTTGATTATACCAATCATATATTTTGGCACCATCTCATCTGTTTATTCCACCTATGCTTGTTATGAAATAACAACCAAAATGTGTAGAACAAGCACAACAAATATATCAGTTACTAAAGCAAACACAGATTCTGAAAACAATTTTTTAATTAATTAGTCATTTTTTCAGTTATATCTGACATTATTTAATTAGTAGTTATATACCATTAGGTTTAAAAATAGAATTAGTGCAAAAATCTTTTAGAATTTTCTTGAAGAGAACTCAAGGTTTTACCTATTTTTGTGATCCCTGGAAATATTGGAAAGGAATTCTTGATGGAAGGTTATTTTATATTAAATGAGCCTAAATTCTTCTATAAATAGCAACACTTCTAACATAAGGACCTATCTTCAAATGCTAGATTATTTGTTGTCAGGTCCAATTACTTCAACTCAAGACAAAAATGAAAAAGAAATTTAATTATCATTAAGCTTGATCCTATGACATATAATCCAACTACAAAATTACTCTGCCAGAGTATCAAAAATTTGTTCACAACTGTCATTTTTGTTAGGATTAATGGCCACTAAAGGACATGTCCTATAAAAGAAGCTTATTCAAATTGCAAAAACATTTTGTTGCATAGTGAAATATATTCAACCATTCCTATGGAATTCAAGTGCAGTATAATCAATAAAATTCATTATATTAATTAAAATGTATCTCTACAAAAGGCTATGTATTTCCACCAAAATGTATATATACCAGACTTTGGCAAGTGTTTTCAAATTATATGAAAATGATACTTTCTCAACTCATTTCATGAAGCCAACATAACTTTGATATACAACTTTCTACATACATTTCAAGAAGGAAAATTTAGAGTTTCATATTTGTTATGAATTCAGACACAGAAATATCACCTAAAAATATTGGTGAATGAGTTCAGAAACTTATAAAATACAAATACATAATTTGAATTTATTCTATGTCAGTGAAATTTTTTAAACAATGAAATAACTGTAATTTACCTTTTCAATACTTTAAATAAGAAAAATATTGTCATATCAATGAATGTAGAAAAATATTTGAAAAGAGTTAACAATTTATGTTAAAGATTCTCAGAAAACTAAAATAGAAAAGGATTTTTAAAATATGATCAAGGGGAGTTTACCAAAAAACCTACATCTATCATACTTTATAGTGAACTATTGAACAATTTCTTTTTGAATTTGGGGGGAAATATCAAGAATATTTACTCTCTAATTTTCAATACTGTAGTACTGTAAAAAATAGTATCATGTAGATTTAGAAGGAATAACCAAAACTAGATTCATTCATGCATTATTTAGAGTTGTATTTAGAAAATCCAAAGAATCTGATCATAGCATATTTTTATAACTGTATTATAAACTATAGGCCCTGTTTTACTTAGAGTTCATTGTTTAGTGTTGTTTCATAGTTACTTTAAATTGCTTATTCTATTATTTTGTATATAAAATAACATTTTCCCATTCAGATATATATTTCATTGTTGTTAATTATATTCACAATGATGTGCTACCATCAAAATCATCCATTATCAGATCATTTTTATCATTCCAAAGAACAAGCCTTACATTTTAAGCCTTAACTCACCATTCCCTATCCTTATCCCATCCCTTGATAACCTGTGTTTTAGATTAAACTCTATGAGTTTTTTATCCTAATTATTTAAAATCAGTGAGATCATACAATATTTGTTCTTTTGTGTCTGTTTTATTTCACTCAACCATATGTATTAAAGACTCATTCATGTTGTGCATATAAGGATTTCATTTCTTTTTATGACTTTATAATAATCCATTGCATGTATATGCCACATTTTGTTTATCCATTGCTTCAATATTTTGGCAGTTGTGAGTAATGCTGCTATGAACACATTGGTATGCCAAATTTCTTTGAATTCTTTCAGGTATATATATAAACATAAGATTGTTGGTTCAAGGGGTAGTTCTATACATAGCTTTTGAGTAACTGCCAAACTATCATCTATAGTAGCTGCACTATTTTACATTGCCACTATCAAAAATGAGTATTTCTATATCTTTGTATTATCTCCATTTGCTATTTTCCAATTTGTATTTATATTAGCCACTCTAATGGATGTAAGTGACATCTCAATGTTGTTTGGATTTGTATTTTCCTGATGGCTGATGATGTTGATCATATTTTCATGTGCTTTCTGGCAATTTGTATATCTTCTTTGGGCAAATTTCTGTTCAAGTGTCTTGCCATTTTAAAATTTGGTTGTTTTTCTCTTTTGTTGTTAAAATGAAGGATTTTTCCATATATTCTAGATATTAAATATTTCTCAGGATGTGGGTACCAAATATTTTCTCCCATTATGTAAGTTGTCATTTTATTTTCATGAGAATTTTTTGAAGCTTAAAGGTTTTAAATTTGTTGAGGTCCCATTTATCTATATTTTTCATTTTTACTCATGCTTTGTTTGTAAATATAAGAAGCAATTGCTACCACAAGGTCCTGAAAATGCTTCCCTACAGGTTTCTCTAGGGGTTTATTAACTCTGGTTCTTATATTTAGACATTTCAATGATTTTGAATTGAATTTTGTATCTGGTGTGAGATAAAGGTCCTCCTTTACTTTTTTTTTTTTTAATGTAGATACAGTTTTACCAGCACCATTTATTGAAGATTCTTTCTTCCCCAGTTGAGTGTTTTTTATCCCATTGTGAAAAGTCATTTGGCTTTAATTGTGAAGGTTGATTTCTGAGCTCTTAGTTTGATTCAACTGCTCTATATGTCTGTCTCTGTGCCAGTATCATTTGTTTTGTTTTGTTTAATATTTTAAAAAATACTTAGATTACATGAAATGCTACACTAAAAAATGTAATGGATTCTAATATGCTCCACTCTCCACACATTCCACTTTTCTCCACATTAACAACATTGTTCATTAATGAGGTAAATTCATTGCAAATGATGAACACATTTTGGAGCATTGCCATTAAGCATGGATTATAATTTACATTGTACTTTCCACTCTCTCCCAAAAAACTACAAACCACACTGAGAAACAGGAAGACATGGACAAGTCAAATGAACAAACTAAATACCAGTAAGAGATGTAGAACATCAAACAATTAATCAAAGCTTTCCAAACAAATATCATGGATCAACTTAATGAAGTGAAGGAATGGTTTAAGGATATTAAGAAGATACAGGGAGAACATACTGAAGAAATTGTAAACATACATAAAAAGATAATGAATATGATGGTGATCAATGTCACAATCCAAGAAATCAAAAAGATGCTGGATTCACATAACAGCAGATTTGAACAGGGAGAAGAAAGAATTAGTGATGTGGAAGACAATGTATCTGAAATAAAACAGATAGTAGAATGGATAGATAAAAATCCAGCAGGGAATCAGTGAATTAACCGACAACACAAAAAGCACAAACATATGCATTATAGGCATTACAGAAGGGGAACAGAAAGGAAAGGGAACAGAAGAAGTGTTGAAGGAAATAATGGCTGAAAACGTCCCCACCCTATAGAGAGAGATGGATGTACAATTCCAGTAAACACAGCACACCCCCAACAGTATAAATCTGAACAGGCCAACTCAAAGACATATACTTGTCAAAATGTCCAATGCTCAAGACAAAGAGAAAATTCTCAAGGCAGCAAGAGAAAAGAGAATGATCACATACAAGGGAAGCACAATAATATTAAGTGCCAATTTCTCATCTGAAACCATGGAGGCAAGAAGACAGTGGTATGACATAGTCAAAGTACTAAAAGAAAAAACTTCCAGCCACAAATTCTCTATCCAGCAAAACTGGCATTCAAAAATGATGGAGAGTTCAAAATATTCACAGATAAAAGAAATTAAGAGAGCATGTCAACAAGAAACCTGCACTTCAAGAAATACTAAAGGAAGTTCTACAAGTTAAAAGGAAAAAACAAGGGAGAGAGAGTTGGAGGAGAGTGTAAAAACAACTAAAAACACAAAAACAGAAACAAAAGCAACATATGACATACATTAACCAAAGAAAATATGGCTGAAGTAAGAAATTTTTTGCAAGTAATAACACTGAATGTTAATGGATTAAATTCACCACTCAAGAGACACAGACTGACAGAATGGATAAAGAAATATGATCCATCTATATGCTGTCTACAAGAAACCCACCTTAGACCCAGGAATTCAAGGAGGCTGAAAATGAATTGCTGGAAAAAAACTTTACCTGCAAACAATATCCCAAAAAAGGCAGGAGTAGCTACCCTAATATCAGACAAAATAGACTTTAAATGCAAAACTATTGTAAGAGACAAAGATGGACACTATATATTAGCAAAAGTGGTAATCTCTCAAGAAGAGAGAAAAATCATAAACATTTATGGACCTAATCAGGGTGCCTCAAAATACATGTAAATGCCTCTACAATTATAGTGGCAGACTTTAATACACTATTATCAAATTAGACAGAACATCTAAACAGAAAATCAATCAAGAACAAAGACTCTGAAAAATACATTAGAGGACCTGGACTTAATAGACATATACAGAACACTCCACCCAAATACAGCAGGATTTACATTCTTCTCGAGGCCACATGGAGCATATTTCAAGATAGACCACATGCTAGGCCACAGAACAACTCTCAATGAATTCAGAAAGATTGAGATTATACAAAGTAATTTATCTGACCACAATGGAATGAAATTAGAAATCACTAAGGGCCAGAGAAACAGATTAGGCACAAAGCAATGGAAGTTAAACAACACACTCTTACACAAACTCTTGGTCAAGGAGGAAATCTCAAAAGAAATCAGTATCTACCTTGAAACAAATGAAAATGACAGCACAACATATCAAAACCTATGGTATGAAGCCAAAGCTGTCCTGAGAGGGAAGTTCATAATATGAATAAATATGATAAAAAAGAAGAAAGAGCTAAAATTGAAGACCTAACTGCACACTTGGAGGAACTGGAAAAACAACAACAAACTAAACCAAAAGGAAGTAGAAAGAAGGAAATAACAAAGATTAGAGTAGAACTAAATGAAATAGAGAATAAAAAAGCACTAGAAAAAATAAACCAAACCAAAAGCTGATTCTTTGACAAGATCAATAAAATTGACAAACCCTTAGCCAGACTAACAAAGAAAGAGAGAGAACAGATGCAAATAAACAAATTAAGGAATGAGAAAAGGGATATCACTACTGACCACAGAAATAAAGATGATCAAAAGAGAATACTTTGAAAAATTATATGCCAACAAGAATGATAATTTAGATGAAATGGAGAAATTTTTAGAAACTCACAAACAGCCTACATTGATGAAAGAAGAAATTGATGAACTCAACAGTCCAATTACAAGTAAAGAGATAGATTCAGTCACCTAAAACCTCCCAACTAAGAAGAGCAAAGGACCAGATGGATTCAAAGCTGCAATCTGCAAAACATTCCAGAAACAGCGAACACCAATCCTGCCTAAGCTCTTTCAAAAAATAGAAGTAGAGGGAAGCGGCTGTGGCTCAATCAGTAGGGCTCCCATTTACATATGGGAAGCCCTGGGTTCGGTTCCCGGGGCCTCCTGGTGAAGGAAAGCCCGCCCGCACAGCATGGTTAGCTGACTCAGGGAGCACAGGCAGCAACGGGGGGATAAATGAATAAATAAATAAAATCTTAAAAAAAAATAGAAGTAGAAGAAATATTGCCTAACTTATTCTATGATGCCAACATTACCCTAGTACCAAAGCCAAACAAAGATAGCAATAGACAGGAAAATTACAGATCAATTTCTCTAATGAACCTAGATACTAAAATCCTCAACAAATTAATTGTTAATCACATTCAACAACATATCAAAAGAATTATAAAGCGGGACCAAGTGGATTCCATCCCAGGTTTGCAAGGATGGTTCAATATAAGAAAAACAATGAATGTAATACAGCACAAAAACAGATAGAAAGAAAAAAACCATATGATCATCACTACAGATGCAGAAAAAGCATTCAACAAAATAAAGCACACTTTCCTGATAAAAACACTGCAAACGATATGAATAGAAGGAAACTTTCTGAATATGATAAAGGGTATATATGAAAAATGCAAAGCTAACATCATCTTCAATGGTGAAATCCTAAAAGCCTTCCCTCTGATATCGGGAACAAGGCAAGGATGCACACTACACCACTCATATTTAACATTGTCTTAGAAGTACTTGCTCGAGCACTGAGGCAAGAAAAAAATATAAAAAAGCATCCAAATTGGAAAAAGGAAGTAAAAATTTAATTATTTGCAGACAACATGATCGTATACGTAGAAAGTCCTGAGAAATTTATAACAAAGCTTCTAGAACTTATAAAGGAGTTCAGTAATGTCACAGGCTATACGATCATTGCATAAAAATAAGTAGCACTTCTGTACCCCAATAATGAGCATCCTGAGGAGGAAATCAAGAGAAAGATACCATTTAAAATAGTAGCTAAATGAACCAAATACCTAGGAATAAACTTAACTAAAGATGTAAAGGACTTATATACTGAAAATTACAGAGCACTGTTAAAGGAAATCAAAGAAGACTTAAAAAAAGGAAGAATATTCCCTGTTCATGGAGAGGAAGACTAAACATCATCAAGATGTTTATCCTACCCAAACTAATCTACAGATTTAATGCAATCCCCATAAAAATCAACACTGTATTTTTTAAGGAACTGTAAAAAGTAAGTACAAAACATATTTGGAAAGGTAAGAGGCCCCGAATTGCCAAAGACATATTGAAAAAGAAAAATGAAGTTGGAGGTATCACACTACCTGAATTTAAAACATACTACAAAATTACAGTGCTCAAAACTGTGTGGTATTGGCACAAGGATAGACATACTGATGAGTGGAACTGAATTGAGAGTTCTGATATAGGTCCTCACATATACAGACATCTGATATTCAAAAATGCCACCAAGCCCCCTCAGTTGGGGTAGAGTGGCCTCTTCAACAAGTGGTCCTTAGAGAACTGGATATCCATATCCAAAATATTAAGAGAAGAATATCATCTCACACCTTATAAAAAAATCAATTCAAAATGGATCAAAGATTTAAATATAAGAGCCAAAACCATAAAACCTTGGAAGATAATGTAGGGAAGCATCTACAGGACATTGTAATAGAAAATGTTTTCCTGAACTTAGCACCCAAAGCACAAGCAGCAAAAGATAAAACAGATAAATGGGATCTCCTCAAAATTATAAACTTCTATACCTCAAAGGACATTATTAAGAAAATAAAAAAGCAGCTTACCGAATGGGAGAAAATATTTGGTAACTATATATCTTATAGGAGCCTAATATCCTGCATATATAAAGAAACCTACACCTCCAAAATAAAAAGACAAACAACCCATTTTAAAAATGGGCAAGTGACCTTGAAAAGACACTTCTCCAATGAAGAAATACAAATGGCTAAAAAGCACATGAAAAAATGCTCAACATCACTAGCTATTAGGGAAATGCAAATCAAAACTACAATGAGATACCATCTTACACCCATATGAATGGCTGTTATTAGAAAAACAGCAGACTATAAGTGCTGGAGAGGATGTGGAGGAATAGGAACCCTCATCCACTGCTGGTGGGATTGTGGAATGGTCCTGCCACTGTGGAGGACAGTTTGGTGGTTCCTCAGAAAACTAACAATAGATTTTCCATATGATCCAGCTTTTCCACTTTCGGTTATATACCCAGAAGAATTTAAAGCGAAGTTATGAACAGATATATGCACACCAATTTCCATAGTGGCCTTGTTCACAATTGCCAAAAGTTGGACTCATCCCCAGTGCCCATCAACAGATGAATGGATAAACAAAATGTGGTACATATATACAATGGAGTATTATTTAGCTGTAAGAAAGAATAAAGTGCTAACACACAGAATAACATGGGTGAATCTTGAGGACCTTATGTTGAGTGAAGCAATGCAGGCATTGAAGGATGAATATTATATGACCTCACTGATTTGAATTGAGCAAAGTGAACAGTCTCTGCGAACCATTGTCTGAAAGATAGGTTAACAAGTGAGAGAAAGAGAAGAGAAGGTTGTGATCCATCACCCATATGGACATAATCTATGTTACAGTGATAGAGTATAGTTCCATATTGAAGGATAGGACAGGTGGGTAGTGATATTACTGGGTTTGGTGGTGCAGGGTTGACAGATGGGTAGATTAGTAGGGTGGGTTAGAATACTCAGGATACTGGGGGAGATGGGAGAGGGACTATGTGAACATGGGATTTGTGGGTATGAGGTTGAAAGTGCAGGAGTGGGAAAGCTTTTATGACAATATGACAAAGTAGTGTCACTGGTTTAGGTTGTATGTTGGGGGGGGCATTCAGGACGTGCACATCTGGAGTAGGCTTCTGGGGAGTGTATGAGTGTTCATCCTGTCATAATGTGTTGTGTTGAGGAGTGGAGACCCACATGGAGTGTGGGAAGGAGATAGAACCCCATCTTTGTAAGGACTGATTCACCATGAACCAGAGAGGTGGGTGATTCTTAGGAGTGAGGGTTGATCCTAATAGTGGAGGATAATCAGTGTTTCAAGACCTCTTGTTGCATGTAATCAATGTTGTCATCCAATGAGTCGAGACAGGGGGTGTCATGTGCCCCAGGGAGATGGGGAGGAAGAAACAGAAAAGATCAAACAAGGGGTATTTAGTGGTCAGGGGAAATGTTTTTCATTACCTTACAGTAATGGACACAGGACATGGTAAATATCATAAAAAAATTACTAAACTGTATCATCAAAATTGTAAACTATACTGTTTAGTAGCTATGTCTCACTATCTGTATAACAGTTATAACCATGCTACGATCCACATACAAAAAGGTTTGAATATGGGGTGAGGAAAGGGCGAGGAGGTTGGGTATATTAGAGTCTCTAGTATTCTATATGTGACTTTGCTGAGACCAAAAACTTCTTTGAAAATTAAATGAAAATTTGGGAGACACTGGGGAGTGACAGAGGGAAGGTGCCATGGTACAGACTGGATACCCGATAATGCAGTGATAAAAGAAAAAACTTAAAAAAAAAAGTTTTTTAATTTTTTTGTTTTTTTCCCATTTTTTTGAATGTCCCAATCCTTTAAATTTATTTTATTTTTAGTGTTTTTTTCCTGAGATTCCATGTATTTTATCTCTTACATTTAAGATTATCATTATTATTTCATTTTCCTAGCAATTGTATTTGGCTATTATATGGGATTCATCTTCAAGGAAGGTTTAGATGACAGAAGTGTTACAATGGGGGCAGCAGAGGATCATTGGTGGGGGGTGTCTGGGATGGGGGTTTCATGGGAGGAAGTTCACCTGAATATAAATGAAAGATATATAAAATTGTTTAAATGATGAAGGGGTGAGGAATGGTCACAGTGGATGGACAATCACTCAATAAATGAGGGAATATTGAATTCCCAGCCTGGGAGACTCTGCCACATTCTCCAAGAGAGCAGCAACAGTCCTGAGTGCGGGGGCAGTGTCTGGCAAAGGAGGATGATCCTCTAATGGGTTCTTGTTATTGATGACTAGCCTTATGAGACTTTACTCTTTTAATTTAAACTTAGTCTACTGTTATGGGGTGCCTAAGGATGGCCACCTGAGAGCCTCCTTGTTGCTCATATTTGGCCTCTCTAAGTCAAACTCAGCATATGAATGCATTACCTTCCCCCCCAGTGTGGGACATGACTGCCAGAGATGAACCTCCCTGGCAATGAGGGATTAATACCAAGTGCCAACTGGCAATATGACTGGAAAAAGACCTAAAATAAAAGGGGAAAAAGGTAAAGACAAATGAGTTCATGTGGCTAAAAGACTTCAAAGAGTGTCAGGAGGTCATCCCAGAGGTAACACTCACGCATAACTCAGCAGGATTTCATAGAACACCAAAGTGGATATCACCCCACACAGAGGGGCTCCTCAGGGCTCTGGAGACACCCAGGACCTATATAAGGGGGAATAGCTCCAGAGTTTGATGCCTTATCAGTGGGCTATACTTTGGAATCTGTGCTCTTGAGAGTGACAGAGTTGGACTCAAATAAGTTCTCCCTGCACATGGTCCATCAGTCCCTTCTATTCAAACTATATGTGATGCTGGAGTTTGTAGGTGTACTTCCAGAGACTGGAGGCTTTGGCCTGCCCATATGCCAGCTGTGCCTGGAATCTCGGTGGAGCTGCAACTCCTACCGTACAGGTTAATGAACTCACCCATGTCACCTGGTGAGGAGATGATGATGAACAACGGCCATCCCAGGGAATGGAAAGAGTCTGCAGCTGCAGGCAGGATAATCCCATCCATTTTATGCATGGGATATATGTCTCCTCTCACTTGGGGGTGGAGTGGACATCAACTTCCCAAACTCCTCAGGATTGGGGGAAGAGCTATGGACTAGAGTGGACTTACAGGTATTTTGTTGTAGACGTATTGTGATTCAAGCAATGAAAGAAATTACAACAGTGAGGTGGAGCCAGTGGCCACTGGATGCTTTAGGGGCAGGGAGAGGGAAACGCAATTGTAATACAGGGGCTTTTTCAGGACTTGGGAATTATCCTGAGTGACATTATAATGACATATATAGGCCATTTTACATCAGCATATAACTTGCAGAACTGTGTGGCTGAGAGTTTGGACTACAATGTGAACTATGGTCCATGCATAATGGCAAAGCCCCAGGATATGTATATACATTGCAGTTGATGTGCCACACTAATGAAAGATGTTTATGTGGGAAGTTATGGGAGGTGAGAGAGGTGGGGAATATGGGAATCCCTGTAATTTGGTGTAACATTTATGTAACCTCAGCATCTTTTAAAATATAAAAAAATAAGTAAATAAAAAATAGCATATTAAAAGAATTATACACTATGATCAAGTGTGTTTTATCCCTGATATTCAAAATTAATTCAACATAAGAATCATTTAATACCATATACCACATTAACATAATAAAGAAAAAAAATGCATGATTATCTCAACTGATTCAAAAAGGCATTTGACTAATTCCAGAACACACTCCTGATAAAATCTCTTAGAAAACTAGGATTAGAAGTCAACTTCGTCATGATAAAAGGCATATATGAAAAGGCTATAGCTAACATCCTACTTAAAGGTGAGAGACTGAAAGCTCTCCATTTAAAATCAGTAAGAAAACAAGGAACCCCATAGTTACCACAATTATTCAACATTGTAACTGAAGTTCTGGCCATGGCAATTAGGCAAGAGAAAGAAGTAAAATGCATCCTGATGGAAAAGAAGAAGAAAAACTTTCCTTATTTGCAGATGACATGAACTTATATTCAGAAAATCCTGAAAAATCCACATCAAAATGCCTTAGTTAATAAATTAATTCAGCAAAGAAATGGGATACAAGATCTACATCCTAAAATCAATATCACTTTTGTACACAAGGAATGAGCAATTAAAAGAAGAAATTAAAAAGTTCCATTGCCACTTGCAGCTAAAAGAATGAAATATTGAGGAATAAATCTAAACAAGGATATAAAGCACTTGGTCACAGAAAACTATAAACACTGGTAAAATAAATTTTAAAAAATTAAGAAACGGAAGGATTCTATGTTCATGGGTTAAAAACTATTGTTAGATTTCAATATATCTAAAACTATTTATGAATTTAATGCAATCCCTATCAAAATTTCAACAACCTTATGTGCACTGCATTCCATTTGTGCACTGTGTGCAGTGTGTCCACCTCGGGAGCTTGCGAGGGAGGTAGGCAGAAAAAGAAATTAGGTGGAGAAGGAAGCTTCTTCATACTGGCACAGCTGCAGTTTGCTTCAGACAAACAGGCAAGCAAGCATGCATTTTCATGCAAGCAAGCAAATAATCAGGCATGGCTGCTCTTTATTTTCAGGGTTATTTATACACTACAGTTTATCACTCAAAGTTATATAAAAAGAACACAGAATGCAGTTCTCCAGAATCATTTCTTCTGTGCTCAAGAAATATGTGTACTGGGCCAAGGGCCTTATGAATTGGATACAAGGTGTGCTGAATCAAGGGAACACAAGAAATTGAGCCAAGGTCAAAAGCTAATTGAGCAGCTGAGCAGCTGCCCAGGCAGTTAACTCTCACAGTCCACTGCCTGAGTTTTAACCCTCACACACCTTATTTACAGAAATTGAAAAGACAATCATCAATTTACTTGGAAAGGTAAGAGGCCTCTAATACTAAATCCCCTCCCACTTTATTCTTGCCATCCCCCATAAGATTAGGTGTCCTTCTTCTTAAACACATTCCATACATTCATATATCTCTAAGGATACCTACTGTTGAATATTGATGACCCAGTTGTATATCTCTGTCATCTTTAAATATCTTGAGAGGAGGGACTACAGAATATGTACATATCTCTATATCTTCCTATCCTTGAATTCTTCCAGGAAATCATCTGGTAATTGATAAATAAATATAAATAAGTTGATTATTGAATTATTATATATTTTCTCTGTGACATATATTACAATGGAAAGCTTGATCTTGACTAGAGTTATGGAAAACCAATCATTATATCTCTATTTTAGATTGTTTTTACATCAGGACAATAATTTTATTGCTCTTCAGCTTCAGTTTTCTCTAGCATCAAACTTCAAATTTTTCATTATTTTAAAGAATAAAGGTGTCAGTGAGATATTGATTTGCCTATATAAAGACATTTGTCATGTGAATTCATCTAGAGAGTTTTCCTCATAGCACATTTGTTTTAAACCCTTTCTTTAAAAGTTGATCAAATATAATGTGATTTTCCTTTATGCTTCTTTTTGTTTATTTGTGTGAATTTGGATAGATTAAATCAGGAGGAAGGAAATTCCCAGTTCTTTCCTGCCCAATCTTTCATATGTGTGAATATGTGGAGTAATTTTCTGGTGGGGTAGGTTGGAGAACTAGAAGCAGGAAAATGGTGGTGGGGGTTGTTTAGCCTTAAATGAGACCAGGTGTTTGGGTTGGACAGGGCATGTGGATAGAGTGAGAATGGCTGTATTTAGAGGGTCAATTTTGTTATTTCTGTCCAAGTACTTTGAACTCTTTACTTACGTGTTGGCTTAGTAGAACCAGGTAACAATGGGATGTGGATAATTTGAAATGTTTGGGTCCACATGTGAGAAAAGTAGTGAAGGAGATGACTAAATCCCTGAGTCCACTTCACTTTTATAGAATGGCAATTAAAAAACAGTAACAACGGTAACAATCATCAACATCATAATTAAAGCTAACATTTATTGTGTACACACAATGTGACTGGCAACATTGTGAATTATTTGCAAGGTTTAACAAGTTCAAATGTCCAAAACATACTTGGAGGTGCTCTTACCAATCACAATAGAAAAGTAGGAGTAAATTACTGATGAAAAGAAACAATAAGTATCTGCTTCTCATATTCAGAGTAAGCCATACCCAGTGTGCTCTCAAGATGGCGTTAGTGTAGGAGGGCACACACTGAAAGCTCCCAGAGCAAGGTGGATTGTGGACGGGGTCCTGCCCGGGGGTCTGTGCTGTGCACCTATGGAGTGAGAAGCTTGGGACATCTATCTGCGTGGATCAACTGCGTGGACGGAATAGTGGAGATTCGTGAGTTTTAAGGCTGCCTGCACTGCCCCATAGCTTTGGGGAGCAGATAAGCCGACCTGAACCAGCATCAGGCTGAGAGCAGACACAAATCTGCACTCAAACTGATTTACTTACCAACCTGGTGACGCTCGAACTCGGCTCCAGAAGGGGTGGAATCAGCCATCTTTAGCACTCCGCACTGACTAACATGAGAGCTACAGCTACCTTGGGGAGTCCAGGAAGTGGGACATGCTTGATTAATTTCCACGGGCCCAACTAGGGTCCTTCCATAAGGGGGTTGGTCTAGAGGAGGAATTATTTTGGGTCCTGTATGTCACTAAAAAATTAAAATTAAAATTAAAAAAAAAGTGAGAAGGTCACTTCAATAAATGAAAAATAAATTCTTTTTAATTTAGTTTAATAGCTAAAAGCTGTTTCAGGACCTGCATATAGAACCCTATGGGGAAATTGATTGATAAACACAAGTAGGCAGGAAGGATCCACGTGGACCCTAGGGAAATCATTGACCCCCCTTAGCTCTGTTTGACTGCTTGCCTGTGTGGATCTTTGGTTTCTCTGTTTCTTTCTGGTCCCTTGCTTTTCTTTCCTCTTTCTTATCCCCTTTCTTTTTTCTTCCATTTTTTTTTTAATTAGGTGCTGCTGGCTTGTCGCTTCTTTGCTGTGCTTCTTTTTCAATAATTTCCCACTCACTGTATATATATTTTTGTATTACAAACTATCGCTTATCCTTCCTGCATCTTTCTGCCTTCTGTTTTCTGTTGTGGCTCTTAGATACAACATTTTTTCATAGGCCCACAACTCAAGGGTGTCAATTTCTATTCCATCTATTTTGTTTTCTTCTTTTATTTTTATTAGTATTAACTTTTTCCTCTTAGACCTTTCTTTACTATTTCTCTCCCTCCTCATAATTCTAACCTTCTAAATCACTATATATATATTCCTCCATTTGTTTTCCCAATCCATTGTAGGAACTCCATTTTTTTTCCTGGTACTCTACACTGCCTACACAAGTTAAATATTCATCTCATTAAGTCTCATTTTGACCCTCTTCTGACTTTTATCAATATTACTATTATCCTTCTGCCTTCCTTACATCTTTTGATTCCTCTGGCCCTAACCTTTTGCCTTCAAGGGAATATAGAAAGAAACAAGGAAATAAAACAAGAAGAAAAACTGCCAAAGAGAAAACTTAACTCACACGCAGAACCAACAGCTAAATAAAACTCTAGAGCATAGAGAAAAGCTAATCAACTGAACAAACCCATCAAGATAATATGATGACCAGAGGGCAACAGAAAAATACAAATGACTCTGAGAAACTGGAAAACATTGACCAGTCCAATGCACAAAATAAAAACCAGGAAACAATGCAGAACATTGAACAAATAATGAAAGCTATGCAAACAAATATCATGGACCAACTTAAAGAACTGACAGAAGAGATTAAGGATATAAAGAAGACACTGGGAGAACATACTGAAGAAATAGCAAACATGCCTAAAAAGGTAATGGAAATGATGGTGAACAATGGCACAAGCCAAGAAATGGAAAAGACGGTGGACTCACATAACAGCAGATTTGAACAGGCAGAGGAAAGAATTAGTGATATGGAAGACAATACAGCTGAAATTAAAGAGATTGTAGAACAGATAGACAAAAAGGTAGAAAAAATCCAGCATGGACTCAGGGAATTAACCAATAATGCAAAAAGCACAAACATACGCATTATTGGCATCCCAGAAGGAGAAGAGAAGGGAAAGGGAACAGAAGGAGTGTTGAAGGAAATAATGGCTGAAAACTTCCCAATGCTATTGAGAGAGATGGATGTGCAGATCCAGGAAGCACAGCACACCCCAAATAGTATAAATCCCAACAGGCCAACTCTAAGACATAGACATATAAGACTGTGTCAAAATGTCCAATGCTCAAGACAAAGAGAAAATACTCAAGGCAGCAAGAGAAAAGAAAACCATCACATACAAGGGAAGCACAATAAGATTAAGTGCTGATTTCTCAGCTGAAACCATGGAGGCAAGAAGACAGTGGTATGACATAGTCAAAATACTAAAAGAAAAAACTTCCAGCCAGAGTAAGCCATTCCCAACCCACTCCAATACTCTGATTCCACTTAACTCCCTTACCCAATATGTGGGTCCTTAAGGAGATGCCCTGATTTTTACATGATAGACAGAATTCTGATTTCTAATATTCTTATAATCATTTAAGTAGTCTTTGTCAGTACATGGCACATGTAAAATATTTTCACACTATTGAGTGAAAAAAAACAACTGCTAAAATGAACACTAATAAGAGATATTAGATCTGAATGCAGAGATAGATTTACTTTGAAGCTAAAGAAATTTAAACTTAAAGCCTTCTCATTTACATATGATACTCTCAATGCCATAGCTTAATACTGAATTTCTATTGGTTTTCTTTTAAGGAAAGCACTGAATCTTGTAAAATTTTACACTCCTTATGAATTAGATAATTAATTAGATGTTCTACTTTGATATTCTAAAATTATTTCTATGAATTGATGAACCTAAAGAAAGCAGGGATGATCTACTGGTTTCAACTCTTCATTTATATCTGCAGTTTTGTTTCCCTGATGACTGTTTCCTTCTAAAATTGCCACTTGATCTTTGTCTGACCAACAGTGGTTTCTTTTTGGAGAGTTTTTATATGCTGTTTTACAGAAAAGTGAGAAATATGACATGTCATATATAGAATAACACATATTAGAGTTGGGGAAAATTAGCATGAGGCATTCCTACTTACTTAATAGGAATTAAATGATATAAAGTTAATTACATGGCATTGTGAGCCTATATGTCTTCTTCCAAAATCTAACGTTTATCACTTTGCCCAATAAGTTATTGTATTTTTCTTTTTCATACATGAACACATCAGTTGACCTATATTTTCATGGAATTAGGTAAGAGACTTGAGGGGTTAAAAAAATTTCATATTAATTTTCTAAGAGTATATAAATCTCATGGTAATTGAACATGATAAATTTAGCACCATGTCATTATCTAAATTATTTATTCTCTTAGAACTTATGCACAATGAACCATAACTGGATACATTTGAATATGACTTATGGCCATTTAGAAAACTGACTTCTGTGACCCTGCTGATCTGATCCTGGAATGGTTTTGGGATTACAAATGATTGAAATTTTAAGATAGTCTTCATCGTTTGTCATGTATATCCTTAGAAACCCATTTCTATTTTTATACAAAAAATAAAACAATTTATTAATCAGTTAATAGTCATGTGGAAAGTGAATCTATATGTATATTTGAGAGGGAAAATAGAGTTAAATATACTTTTTCAAAAGCTAGTTGGTTAAAATCAGTTTTCTGATTTCATTTTTTATTTGAAAAATATATATGTATATTTATTCTTTTTATTAGAGTAGTTGTGCGTTTACAAAACAAGCATACATACCATGTAGGATCCCCATAATTAACCCCTCTACCAACATTTTGTACTATTATAGAACATTCTTTATACTTTATAATAAAATTATCAAAATAGTTTTACTAATAATAATGGTCCATAGCTTACACTTGGTGTATTTTTCCATACACCCCCTGTTTCCATAAGCATGGGTATTTCCTCTATCCAGCTCCACAAAAGAGAAACACATCTTTCATAAAAAAGGTGATTTATTGCAAGTGCACAAGCAAGAAACTGGGGGAATCCTCCTAAAAGCAGTTCAAAGTGAGATTGGGAGCTAGGGTTTATAAAGGAAAAGTAGGAGAGAAGAAAAACAAATGATGCAAGTTGTCTTGTTAGTAGGGTACAGGAAATTTCTCAGTTCCACATTGTCTCATGCATATCAAATTTGTCCTTCGTTTTAACAGCTAATAAACTACAGTTCAGCAAATGTATGACTCCTTTCTCAGCCAACCACTCGAGGATATCAAGCTTTTTGTATCTGAGCTTTTAGATGTTACCTTAATCCTGTAAGAAAAACTTAGGTCTGATTAATATCCTTCAGGGAACTAAGTGCTAAAAGTAAATTTCTAAAATTAAAATTAATAGAAAATCAGCTTAATTACTGTATGAAAATTTTCAGAGCTGCTTAAGTGGATAAATTTTTAGTAAGTACAATTTCATCTCTTACCCCCATTATTAACACCATGTATTAGTATTGTCCATTTGTTATAATTCATGAAAGACACTGTCATATTTCTACTGTTTAACTTGTTCCATCACCCACCACATGGCTCACTGTGTAATACAGTATCCTTCTTTGTACAATCCATAGGGAAATATCTTCAAGACCTGGGGGTAAATGGTGGTTTCTTAAACCTTACACCCAAAGGCTGAGCAATGAAAGAAAAAATGGATAAATTAGACCTCCTCAAACTTACAATAATTTTGTGCTTCAAAGGACTTTTTCAAGAAAATGAAAAGGGAGCCTACAAAATGGGAGAAAATGTTTGGAAGCCACATATACAATAAGGGTTTGATTTCCATGCTATACAAAGAGATAGTACAATCCAATGATAAAAAGGCAAGCAATCCCAGTTAACAATAGGCAGACAAACATATATTTTTCCAAAAATAAATACAAATGAAGAAATATAATTTGAACTTGGATTGAAGTAGATTTTTCTTTTTTGAGTGTAGATATCAGGTCTACCAAAGCATCACCTGCAATTATACATTGCACCTAATTGTGAACTAAAGACCAATTTTCCCAGAAATTCTCTGGAAAACCAAATAGGGCCTTCCACACTGACTAGGCAGTCAGTCCATTTGCTTTGGGAGGTTGAATATCTTCAATAAAGAAAAATGACTGTACTCCTTCAATTTATATTTTCTACTGAAATGTTTAATGTCAAATGATTGAAAGCTTATTGTCTGAAGCAAAATACAACAATCTAGGGAATGTTTCCTAAAATGCATTTCAAATGGATGATTTTTAAAGTTTTGTCTTTCTTTGTAATATATTTTTTGCTGTAACATATCATAAATTAAGAAATATATTTAAACCACTAAATTGTATTTCAGGCAATTAATAACCCTCTGATGCATTGCAAGATAGCCTTCACATATGTTAAACTTTAAAAATAGCCATACTGTTATGCAGATAGCAAAATATAGCAACTAAGGTGGGCAACATGGGAATCCCAGTGGGTTCCGTGTAATATTTTAGGTAATCTAAGCACCTCTTAAAATATATGTATATATATATATAAAAATAACATTTTTGTAAGCAAATACACATATATGCATATATATTTATATATCATTTTACAAATGTTTGTATGTATTGTGAGAATTTTGATTTTTACCCATAATAAAAAAATAAATAAAAAAATAAAATAAAAATAGCCATATTCTGCTATCTGTGACTCAATATAGAGTAATCAGTATGCATTTTTTTTCACTGCTGATGCTATCTTTTACAACTACATATTTTTTACCTTATAAGTGAACATTAATGAAACATCATTTAACTGGCCCTTCCCGTATTCCCTTATCTTGTTTTGCAACCCTAAAATCTGATACTCCTATATGTAGGTCTCTATGTTTATTAATGAATGTGAGCCATCCCCAAAATGACCACACTAATTCTTAACCTAGCTGGCTAAACTAAGCCAGTTATAATCAAAGTTAACCTGCTGGACATGCACAATAGCCAAAACCTTAATCTCCATGTGAACTAAGCATGCAATAAGTCTGCATATAGGCAGACATTAGACAATTTCTAACCCCATCATCTGAAACCACCCACTCATCATGCTCAAAATGTCACTTTCTCGTCATGCAACATATGAATCAGAATTATGTCCATCTGCCATAGTCTCCACTATCACATTGTTGTCTTCCCCTCAGATTACTAATCAAAATATACTAACCCTAAACTTCATCACACTCCCACATCCTTTTTTTTCAATACCAAAAAATCCCTAAGCATGTCAACCTCAGACTTGAAGGATTGCCCTCCTGTTTTGTGAGGCTACCCTTTGCTTAAAAACCTTTCTTCTCTTAAAATCTCATTGTCATTTAAATGACTCCTACTGCAAATTGAGCAAGGACTCAATTTTGAGCTACAACAATTTGCTGACCCAGATCAGACCATGGTCCTAGAAAACTCTGCTTGAGCTATAGCACTGCTTCCCTTCAAAAGCACATATGAAATTAATTGATTGTCCGGGATATATATGGTTCTGCCCTTGTAGCTCCTTGATATATAGGATCAGCAAATATATAATTTTAAAGTTCATCATAAATTATATCATTTTTATTCTCATATGATTCCCTACAAGTTTGACAGGGTATCTTTCTTTTAACTAATGCTGCAGTTCCATCACCAATCCTTGCTTAAGTATTTTTATAAAGAAAAATTTTTATGAAAAAAATTAATGGAAGAATTCTCAGAGAACAAAATATATATATGAGGTTAGATAGACTTCAGTTGAAACGAATTTTTAAATTAATTATTTTATAAAATGGAAGATATATTGGCATATGTACTTTGGAAAGTATGTTCTTTTAAGGCAGGAGCTTCTTGGTTTCACAGATATGGCCTGCTGGAGAATATGTCTTCTTCATAATGATAATAATTCAATTTCAAATAGATGATGAGCCTGCTAATTACTCTGAATTAAATCAGGAGAAATGGTGGTCAGCCAAAGAGTTTTCCACAATACATACCAAAATATATCATGCACATAGTCTCAGATATACTATTTAAATAATTGTGTTTCATTTGATAAATTATGTTCAGTAAGTTCTATTACTTTCTTGTATGCTCATATTCTTAAACTGAGTTATTTCTTGGATGATTACATTATCCAGATTTTATTTTAATGAGTTCTATAAAAAGAATAAGGTGGTATGTGCATGAGATTTATTTGATCTCATATTGAACTTGAATCTTTTTAGGATTCTAAGAACAAAGTGGCAAGGGACCACCTGGCTGCAGTGAAATAGTGTCACATTGTTTAATAGTCTAGTGTACCAGCTCTCTGAAGGAGCATGGCTTAGGAAAAAAACACTTATGTTATAGATCAGTGTGTGAAATGTCCTTGTTTTGTCCTTATTTTCACCTAAATATTTTATATTATTCTTAGAACATAGTAATATTTAACAATGATTTTAGAATTGAGCAAGTGTGTAATTTATGTAAACTATTTCAAAAATGCAAATACATGGTGAGAATTTTATGCAACTTTTAAAAACTGGGAAAATTACATATTTAAAATATTTAAATGCACTGTAATAAATGATTTTCATATTATATATATATATATATATATATATATATATATATATATATATATATAATTTATTTATTTATTCATTTATCCCCCCTTGCTGCTTGTGCTCGCTGGGTCAGCTAACCATGCCATGCAGGCGGGCTTGCCTTCACCAGGAGGCCCCGGGAACCGAACCCGGGGCCTCCCATATGGTAAACGGGAGCCCTACTGATTGAGCCACAGCCGCTTCCCGACATATACTATATTAAATGTAATTGTGCAATATTTTAAATTAACTTTAAGAATAAGAACTTGAAAGAAAAGGGAAATTTTGGAGGGCCATAATTCAAAAATATGTATGGATGATGATATGAAGCAGAAGAAGCTATATTAGGATGGAAATTGTTATTAATTGAACTCCTTATTTGATAAAGTTGTTTGGGAAGAAATTTGTCATTTCAGGGTATTTATCTATTGATTCTAAACTAGTTCTCAAATCTACCTAAGGTTCTGGGATTGTGTCATAACACATTTGTTTTATAACACATATTTTTCAATATCCATCCCTTACATTTAAGGACTTTACCTATTACATTGGAGTTGTGTTATAATTATTATACTTTGGAGATGGAATTTGTATTTTGTTTCAAATAGTGAATAAATAATCATAATTGCTGCCATTCCTAAACATATTTCTTATAAAAAATCATTTCAGTTGAATTTCTTATTTGGAATTATATATATTAAAGAAATGACTTTGCAAGTTGGAGGAGAAGGCAGGGGGGAATGGAATGTCTTCCATTTTGGGGAAGGAGATTCAGGTGACTTTTACATGATTCTAAACTGAAACTGATGAAATATTTTATACTTTAAAACATTACAAATTGTGGCCTAAATTAGATTTCTTCAACTTATGGAGAGATTTTTTTTTTACAATATTCATTGCTTATAATGATTATTAGGGGAATTACCATTTGGAAGTATAGGTGGTAGAAAAGTGGATTAGATAACTTCATATATGCTTATAACAGAAGCCTAAGAATCCTGTTATTTACTGAAAAGAAGCAAAGAGAATGATAAATACAGCCTTCTAAATTTTACAGAAATTTAAAGCACATTTCACCTCCAAGAATTGGGGAGGGGGGAATTGAGCATAATTAATACATTCAATGGTCAAAACCAATCAGAGCTCAGAGAATCTAGATGAGTAACCACATGTTTGTTGCAAGTTAACTTGTGTGTAGATATGGATTAGATCTAAAATATCCAGGGCCTATATTCTAATAAGATCATTTAGGTAAAATATGAAAGCACATTATTCAAGCATTGCTAGATTTCTGTTTTGAGTTTTTTCACTTCTGATATTTCTCCAAACATAGAATATTTTTTACTGAATTATTATCAACAGGCCTTATAACTGTATTTTCTTTTTACTAATGTGTCTATGTGTATAAAAAATGTTTAACTCTAGTTTTCATATCTACTTTTTAAATATGTACACTTTATCTCATCCATTGATATTTTTTAGATTCCATATTTTTCATATGCTTAACATTGAAAATTGTTATTGTAAAAGATTGTACTTTTAATATACTGGTAAAAAAAAGATGAATTTTATATATATGACAGCTTTTTAAGATATTTACCATATTTTACAAAAGTGCATTAGTGTACACTTTGTTGCATTGTTCATGTATTTGTTTTTTCAGTATAATCATTAACTGTATTAACAGTCTTAATGGTCAGATTTCTAAGCACCTGCAATTATCTTTCTGGAATTTTTGAAGGTAGATTAAGCTTAAGGATCTGTACTACCTTTTCTACTTGAAGAGTTCACATTCACTGCTGTCCTTCCTATTTATTGCCTGACTCTTAACTGAGAGGGGAGGAGAAATACAACAGGGGAGATGAAGAGCAGCAGGTCAGCAAGGCAAAAGACTTGGGAACTTGCCACAGTTCAAAAGTCACTTGATTTTCTTCTGTGCAAAGTGCTCAGGGTCAGATTTGTTGAGGTTCTAAGGCCCTCAACTCCTGCTCAAATTGCCAGGGCTCTGGATCTGAGAACGATGAGGCTTGAAACAGAGCAAATCATGTGAGGGCAGCTTGAAGGTTGGCCAGCCCCACAGGTTGGAGTACACTGCTTGCATTCAGTTGTCTAGAGGCCCCCCAAAATACATGCCTATGTCCTAATACCCCTTAACCTGTGAATTTGATCTTATTTGAAAAAAGTCTTTGCAGATGAAATAAACTTAAGGATCTCAAGAGACCATCTTGAATTTAAGGTGGGACCTAAGTCCATTGACATATGTCCTTATAAGACATACAGAAGAGAGTCACATAAAGAGGAAAAGGTCTTGTGAAGTCAGAAGTTGAGACTTGAGTGATATGTCCATAAGCCTGCAGCCACAAGAGGCCAAGAAGTGTCCTCCCCTAGAGCCTTTGGAGGGAACAGGTTCCTGACACCTTGATTTCAGGCTCCTGCGCTCCAGAACAGTGAGGGAATACCCTTTTATTGTTTTAAGCTACCCAGTGTCTGGTAAACTGTGTTGGCAGCCACAGGAAACTCAGATGCTGCACTTCTTGCCTGTGGGGTGGATCCTAAGTCTGAATCTGAATTCCTGGGTATTGTTTCCTGATATCACTCTAAAGCTGGAATAGAAAAGCCCACTGAAAGAGGACTTGTGCCTGGATACTTGAGCCAAGCCACTACAGGAAGCTTGCTCTCACTCTTCTGCCCATGGCAAAATGTGACAACTGTATTACCTTCCTGCTCTGGGGACAAGAATTCATGATCCATTAATGTGGGGGCCAATGGAACACCTAGGTCTTTTTCATTTGATAGTTTGCCATCTCCAAACTGAGAAGCAGGATCAAAGATTCCAGGAAGCCATGCACACTTGATCTGAGAAGGACCTTAACAGTGGCATCCAAACCTGTCCTTGGCCCCTCTGAGTGGGTGAACTCAGGGAGTGTCAGAAATTCAGCAGGGCAGGAACAGGAACCAGGGCAGCAGCTGCAGAGCTAGTCATGTATTATTTAACATAATATTTTAATAAATTTTGTTTTTATTTATGTAACTTTGATATATGCTGGAATTGATCAATTTCTTATTTGAACCTCCTATTTGCTTTTTTAAAAATATTTTTAATTTTTTAAAAAAGAAATTTAGATTACATAAATGTTAAATAAAAATATAGGGGATTCCCATATGCCTGCTCTGAACACCTCTCACATTTTCCCACATTAACATCATCCCACATTAGTGTGGTACATTCATAACAATTGATGAAATCATTTTGGAGTATTGCCATTAAGCATGGAGTATAGTTTACATTGTAGTTTATACTCTCTCCCACACAATTATGTAGGTTATGGCAAGATATGTAATGGTCTGTATCTGTCATTGCAATGTCATTCAGGACAATCCCCAAATCCCCAAAATGCCCTCATATTTCACTTGTTTTTCCCTGTCCTTGCAATCAGAACCTCCAGTAACCACTGCCTCCACATAAATGATATAATTTCTCACACTGCTAAAATTACAGGAAGTCTATAGTAGAATATCAGTAAGTCTACTTTATTCCATGGTTCATTCCCCAATCCTGAGGATTCTGGGATGGTGATGCCCCCTTCACCTCTAATTGAGAGGGGACTTTGATTCTATGGGGCAGATGAATGGGAATCTCTTGCTTGCTGTTGTGGACTCTTGTTTTCTTGGGATAGCCATTTTCCATCATCATCTCCTTGCTAGTTATCGTGGGTGAGTCCAATTAACTGGAGAGTCGGTGTTGCAACTCCACTGAGATTCAAGGCCCGGCTGGATATGGGTAGCCCAAAGATTTTAGTCTCTTTTATTTTAGTCTCTTGTACTACCTATCAACCCTAGTACTAATTATAGGTTCAAGTGAAAGGACAGAGGAGTCAAGTTTAAGGAAAACCACAACTGAGTCCAACTCTGTTGCACAGGGAACATAAATTTCAAAGTAGAACCCCCTGGCAAGGCATCAACTCCTGAGTTATCTATGCTGACTATAGTGCCTGGATGTCTCCAGAGCCCTCACAAGCCCCACAATGTGAAGTAGTATTTACTTTTGCAGTTAATGAGATCCTGCTGACATGCATGAGCATACTTTCTAGAACAACCTCCCAATTCACTTTGAAGTCTCTTAGCCATATAAATTCATTTGTCTTTAATGTTTCCCCTTTTGGTTAAGGTCTTTTATCAAGTTCCATTGCTAGTTGATGCTTGGTAGTAATCCCTCAGTGCCAGGGAGGCCTATCTCCAGGAATCATGTACCAGGCTGGGGGAAGGTAGTGCATTTATATTGTGACTTCAACTTAGAGAGGGGTCACATTTGAGCAACAAGGAGGCTCTCAGGGGGTAATTCTTAGGCACCCTATAAGAGTGGGCTAAATTTCAATTTCAAGAGTAAAGGTTCATAAGTATAGTCATCAATATTAAGGGCCCATCAATGGAACATCCTCCTTCATTCATCATTGACCCTGTACTCAGGGGATTCTTCCTGTTCCATTAGAGAATGTGGCAGAGATCCCCAGGATGGGAATTTGATATTCTTTCAGTTATTGTTTGAAACTCCACCCACCATGACAATGCACCATGAACAACTGAAGACATATATATATACATTATATGTATTCCCAGTTGAACATCCTCCAATCCATCCCCCATCACTGACACACAACACAAATGATCCTCCCTTGTCATAGCTGTAACCCTTCTGTGATCCAAAACTTCTTCAAAAATGAAGTCTAAAAATAGCCAAATAAAATTAATGAGAAAATGAAATAATAATGAGAGTTTTAAAAATAAGAAAATATACTTAATTTAAAAATTAAGAAAGATTTGGAATAATAAAATATAATTTAAAAATACTTTTTAAAAATTACATTATGGCTTTCATAACTGTATTACCTGTTGTCTTCAATGTATAGTGACATTTACTTCCATTTATTCCCCCAGTGTCTTTATTAATTTTGTCTTTTAAGAAGTTTTAGGTTACAGAAAAGTCATATACAACATAGAGGGGATTCCCATATACCCAAATCCTCCCCCTTTTCTCCTATCCCCTAATAATAATCATTTATATGTGGATGGTGCATTTATTACAATAGATGTACAAATATTAAAACATAGCTACTAACCATGCCAATGGTTTACATTATGGTTTACACTTTGGACCATACACTTTTATAAGGTTTGATGAAATTTAACATGGCCTTTATCCATCATTGCAAGATCATGTAGAACACTTCAATCACCCCCAAAATGCCCCATGTTCCATATATTCCATATCCCCATACCCCTCCCATCAGGATACATGGCAACCACCAGTCTCCAGTCCTTGTAGAACAATATTCATAGTTACTTGCAACAACATTGAGGGCTTACATACTACTCTGTCCTCCTCTATTAGGCACTGCCTATGTGCTGGAGATGCTCCTGCCCCTCTATCTGAGAACGAAGCAATACTCTTCAGGAGGGCAGTTCAAGAACTTCCCACTCATTGTGTGGGTCTCCACCCACGGATACAACCCATTATGACAAGATGAATACTCATACATAAGCTAGAAGCCTGCCCTGGTGCACCTTGTCCTGAATGCCCTCCACATCCAACACTCTAAACCAGTTACCCTCCTTTGCCATGTTGCTGAAAGAACATTCTCAACATTGTAGTTTAAAGAACATACCAGCCAATGCCCAGTTTTCACTTGCTCCCTCCCCCAACTATCTCCACAATTCCATGGATATTCCAATGCACCCTTTCCACCCTACCCCCCTGAAAAACCAGCACCACTCAACCCAAAAATATCACTGCACTACTATCATGACCCTCAACTACACAACTACACACTTTCACCTAATCATAGATTTTCCCATATGGGCATTGGCTTAAAACCTTCTTCTCCCTTTCTTTCTCCTGTAAACCTATCTTCCAGACTCTAGCTCCATGAGTCTGCTAAATTTACTTAAATCATATCAGTGAGGTCCTGTAATAGTTGCCCTTCAATGCCTGGCTTACTTCACTCAACATAAAGTCTTCAAGATTCATACATGTTGTAACAGTTGGCCATTTTGGTGTAATTATGAATTCCAAAAATATAATTAAATCATGCTTGTAAACTGATCTGTTAATCTGGGCATGATTAGGTTAGGATTAGGGCGTTGAGCCCTACCCCTTGGTGGGTGGGAAATCGAATATAAAAGGCAAGGCAAAGGACAGTTGAAGCAGTCTTTTGAGAAGCAGTTTTGATGTTGGAAAGAAGGTCCCAGGAAAAGAGAAGCAAGCCGTTCGCCTGATAGTCTACAGCTGACCTTGTGGAGGAAACAGGAGCTAAGCCCAGAGAGAAATGCAGCCCTGGGAAAAGAGGAACCCAGAAGCCTGAACCCTGGCAAACGCCAGCAGCTGTCTTGCTCCAACACATGGCAATGAACATTGGTGAGAGAAGAAACTTAACGCTTTACGGCCTGGTATCTGTGGACTTCTACCCCAAAGAAATACCCTTTATAAAGACCAACCCAGTTTTGGTATTTCACATTAGCACCCTTTTGGCTGACTAATACACATGTTATTTTATCCCATATGTTAATACTGCATTCCTTCTTACAGCTGAGTAGTATTCCATTGAATGTATATACCACAATTTATTTATCCACTCATCTGTTGATGGGGATTTGGGTTGATTCCAACTTTTGGCACAATTGAATAATGCCACAATGAACATTAGTGAGCAAATATATGTTCATGTCCCTGCTTTCAATTCTTCTGTGTATATACCCAACAGTGGAATTTGTGGATAATATGACAGTTTGATAACGTTCTGAGGAACCACCAAACTGTCCTCCACAATGGCTGCTTCATTCTACAATCACACCAGCAGTGGATAAGGGATCCCATTCCTCCACTTTCTCACCATGAGTTGTGGTCCTCTATTTTTTAATAGCCAGCGGTCTAATGGGTGAAAGATGATGTGACATTGTAATTTTGATTTGCATTTATCTAATACCTAGTGATGTTGACTATCTTTTCATTTGCTTTCTGTCCACTTACATTTCTTCTTTGGAGAAGTGTCTAATCCAATCACTTGCCCATTTTTAAAATGGGTTGTTTGTCTTTTTATTTTCAAGGTATAGGTTTTATTTATATATGCTGGATATTAGACCTTTCTCAGATACATGTTTACCAAATATTTTCTTCCATTGAGTAGACTGGATTTTCACTTTCTTGACAAACTCCTTTGAGGTGTAAAAGCTTCTCATTTTTAGAAGGTCCCCTTCATCTATTTTTTCTTTTGTTACTCTTTCTTTGTGTGTGAAATTCATGAAAACATTTCCTAAAATAAGATCCTGTAGATGCTTCCCTGCATGATCTTCCAAATTATTTATGTTCTTGCCTCTTATATTTAGACCTTTGATTCATCTTGAATTAATTTTGATATAAAGTGTGAGATTTTGTTCCTCTAAAATTCTTTTGGATATGGATATCCAGTCATCCAAGCACCATTTGTTGAATTACCTCCCAATTAATTAGTGGCTTTGTCAAATAGCAGTTGACTGTGTATGTGAGGATCTATATCAGAACTCTCAATTCAGTTCCATTGGTCAGTATATCTATCCTTGTGCCAATACAATGCAATTTTGAGCACTGTAGCTTTTTAGTATGTTTTAAATTAGAGTGATTCCTCTGACTTCATTTTTCATTTTCAATATGCCTTTGACAATATGCCTTTGACTAGGAAAATGAGTAATTAACATGAGTAAGAAGTACAGAGAAATAATATTTATGAAGTGGAATAGAAACAATAAAAAAACAAGACAAAGAATAGAAAAAAATATCAAATGAATTAAAACTCCAGAATTATGAGAAGAGAGGAAAAGAAAAGAGCACAGAGAGAAAGAAAAAAAGTTTAAAAGAAAGAAAACAGAACAAAAAGGAGATATTGAAATAAAAAAGGAAAAACTGAAGACCAAAAAACAAGTGGTGGAATGAAAGAAAAAAGCAGGAAATAGAAGATAGAAAGATAAAGGAGAGAAAAAGAAAGAACAAAGGTAAAGAAAATAATCAAAACAAAGCTTAACAAAATAAAATGGGGAAACAAAGGAAGAGGAAACACAACAAAGATGAAACAAGACAGCAGCAACTCATTTAAAAAAAATGAGAAAGAGAAATATAGAAAAAATCAATAAATAAATGCTGAAAAGCAGCCTTCCCTCTTAGAACTCTAAGGATCTTCTCAGGATGGTGGTGCTCATGAATTGAACACCCTGCAGCCTGCCCACTGCAAGCCAGGTTTTTATGAGTAAAATGAGGAAAATAAAAAAAGCAACCTTTTTTCTTTTAAATAAGAGATCCAATAAAAGCTAATACAAAGAGATTGTCTATATGTTCCCTGCCATAATGTTTCAACTGAATGCCTGATAACCTGGTGGATCACTTCTCTAAGAAGAGCCAGGAAATGAACCAGTCACCTCATATATGCAAGGCTGGAATTTTTCCACTGAGCTAACCTGTATCCTTAAGTTAGTTAGCCTTTCAGAAGGCTATCCACCCCCTTTCCCAAGGGCAGATTAGATTCCTTTCGGTTTTCTAGAGTTCTGCTGATTAGACACCTGTATGTCCCTGCTTTCCCTATGATCTACTTCCCCTGTGCTTCATTGTGTGACAGCCTGCCTGAGGAGATCCCCCTCTCCTCTCCCTGTTGAGTCAGGGTCCCCTCTGATAATAAAAGGGGGCTCAGCTGGCCAAATTCACCACAAAGAAACAGCTCTCTACCCTCCCAGACCCCTCTTGCTCCCTGGGAATCTGCCCTCACACTCCTTTTGGAGCTGGGATCCAGTGGCTCTACTTATGCTATTTTCCCTGAGGGTAGAGTATATGTGCCACTTCCAGACACAGGGGAAAGCAACTCATAATTTTCCTTTGGCTTCTTTATCTTTCTTATCCTCCAAAGTGACATAGAACATCTTCCTGCTCTCTATATATCCAACGCTTCTGGCAATGGGGAAAATGTCTGCTGTCCTGTCAGTTAGATGTAATTCACCAGGAGTTTTGCCCTCACTTAATAGCTTTGGGGTGGGGGAGGAGAGATCTTTCTGGCAGATGGGAGGTTTAATAACTCATGATTAGGTGTTTGGGCTTCTTCATCTCTCTGTCACTCACTCTCCTGGGTGTTGTGAAACAGTGCCTTGGTCTGTTGTGCCCCAAAGCAAGTCCACAAGGAGCCCTTTGCCTCTTTCTCTGTTGTTTTAGTGAGAGCTGAGCCTTATCTACCTGACCCAACAGCCATGTTCCCACATTTCCTACATATTTGCTCTTTATTTTATCACCTGATATTTACTATTTATTTACGTCTTTATTTTTTTTTTACTTTTGTGAATTTTATTATACTACATATATTAAAAATGATTGATTCTAAGAATTTAATATAGGTTTCTGTTAAAATTTATGACTTAATATATGTAATTATTGTAGTAAAAACACTAATGAATCTGAATAATGAGCCACACATAAGTAAATGATGTTTTCAGAAGATTGAAAAATGTTGCCAGTTTTCATATTTTAATTTTGTACAATATTTTCCACATTCCTATATATTTATTGAATTGAAATTTTTAAATAATTATATATTAAATCATATATTTTCTATTCAGTCCTAAGTTTATAATATTCTTTCTTTTATTCAATTTCCATAATTGTCTCAATATCTTATCTAATTTATCTTTTGAAATAACATGTTGCATTTTTTATTTTTCACTATAATGTCAATTTTTTTTTACTTTTTAACTTAGCTTGATAATTTTATTCCATGTTTTATTAAAATAATTGTATAATGTTATGAAATATATAACTTGACTTTTATGTTGTGCTTTCTGGAATTGGTTTACTAAGAACTACTATCTTTTGACTCTGAACCCTCAGTTACAGGCTCTATTTGCCATTTTATCTGATAAAAAAATATAACAGTTTTCAATATCACCATATGAAAATAAATTGTTTAAGTATAATGAGTATTTGTTCTTAATATTGAAGAATATATTTAAAATATTAAAGTAATATTACAATATTACTATTTTCTTTATTACACTTGTAGGTTTATAGAAAATCAAGCAAAAAATACAGGATTCCAATACACCACCTGAACACCAACATCTTGCATTAATATGGAACATTTGCTACAATTGATGCTAGCACATTTTTATAAATAGGATGTTACCTAAAGCCCATAGTTTAACTAGGGGTCCACTATTTTTGAAATGTAATTCCATGGATTTAAAAAAAAATTAGTTCTATTATTATATGTACAATCTAACATTTCCCATTTTATTCATATATGAATGAATATATATATATTTCAATGCTGATAGTTTGCATTCATAATATTCTGCTACCATCACCATCATCCATTGCCAAAATATTTCCATCATTCCAAAAAGAAACCAGTACATATTAAGCCTTAATTTCACATTTTCTATCCCTACTCATCCCCTGATAACCTATATTTTAGAGTCTGAATATATGAAGTTGCTTATACTCATTGTTTCAAATCAGTGAATTCATAAACTATTGTATTTGTATCTAGCTTATTTCACTCAAAATTTTGTCTTCATGTCACCCATGTTGTTGTATATACCTGGACTTCATTCCTTTTTATGACTGAATAATATTCCATTGTGTGTTTATAGCACATTTTATTTATCAGCTCATAGGTTGATGGACACTTGGGTTGCTTCCATCTCTTGACAATTGTGAATAATTCCACTATGAACATGATGGTGCACATACCTATTTGAGTCCCTTCTTTCAAATTTTTGGGTTATATGCCAAGTACTGCTATTGGTGGTTCACTTGGTAGTTTTGTAGTTAATTTTCTGATGAACCACCAAACTACATTCCACAACAGCTGCTCCATTTTGCATTGCCACTAGCAATAATAATTGTTTCTTATTTCTCTGCATCCTCTCCAACACTTATTTTCTGATTATGAATAGAAGCCATTTTAATGGTATCAAATGATGCCTCATTGTGGTTTTGATTTGAATTTACCTAATGTCTAAGGATGTAGGGTCCTTCTATTGTGCATTCTGAACATTTGTATATCTTTAGAGAAATGTCAATTCCCATCCTTTGCCCAATTTAATTGATGTGTTTGTCTTTTTGCTGTTAAGTTGAAGGATTTCTTTTTATATTTAGGATATTAAAGCATTATGAGATATGTGGTTTCCAATTATTTTCTCTGAATGTGTAGCCTGTTGTAAATTATAATATTAAAATCCTTTGGAGCACAAAACTTTTATTCTTGATGAGGTCCAATTTAACTATTTTTCATTTGTTTCTTGTGTATTGGATATAAAGTCTAAGAAACCATTGCATAACACAAGATCCTGAAGATGCTTCGCTATGTTTTCTTCTAGGAGTTTGATAATTCTGGATCTTATATTTATTCTTTGAGCCATTTCGTGTTGATTTTTATATATGGGGTAAGGTAGTGGTCCTCCTTTGTTTTGCAAAAGTTGATCCAGTTTTCCCATCACCATTTGCTGAACTGGATATTCTTTCTCAAATGATAGAACTTGGTACCTTGTCAAAAATCAGTTGGCCATTAATTGTATTTTCCCATGGTGGCAGTTTGATATTATTCATGAATTTCAAAAGAGATATTGATTATGTTTGTAAACTGAACTATTTCTCTGGGCATGATATCCTTTGAATGTATTAGATTCAGCTGAGATATCTGATTAAATTACGTTAGGATTAGGGCTTTATCCAACCATGTCATTAGAGTGTGACTTAGCATTGAGTCCCAACTCCCTTGGGCTGATAAAACAGACTCTCACACAGAAACAGATATGCAGGAGGAGATAGTGCTCCATAGATACCACCCCAGGAAGATAGATAAGCCTGGTAGTCTACAACTGACCTTGTGAAGAAAACAGAGCAACTGAGCCCAAAAATAAATGATCCCAAGGGAGAGAGATGAGCCTTATGACAGCCTACAAGTGGGTCCACAGAACCTTAAGAGGAAGGAGGAAGCCTGAACTCTCACAAACTGGACCACCATCTTGCCTCAACATGTGGCGACTTTGGGTGAGAAAGTACCTTTTTTTTTTTTATTGTGGGTAAAAATCAAAATTTTCACAATACATACCAACATTTGCAAAATGATATATAAATGTATATGCATATATGTGCATTTGCTTACAAAAATGTTATTTATGTATATATATATAAATATATTTTAAGAGGTGCTTAGATACCCAAAATATTACATGGAACCCAGTGGGATTCCCATGTTGCCCACCTCCCACACCTCCCACCACATCCCACACAAACATCTCCTACAAGTGTGGCCCACCACTCTCAATGGACTTACAATCCTGGGGCCTTGCCACCAACCATAGACCACAGTTCACACCGTACACAACACTCTCTCCCACACAGTTCTGACTGAAAACAAAAACACAAAGAGATATATGCACACCAATGTTCATAGCTGCATTGTTCTCCATTGCCAAAAGTTGGAATCAGCCCTGGCACCCATCAACAGACGAATGGATAAGCAAAATGTGGTACATACATACAATGGAATATTACTCAGCTGTAAGAAGGAACAAAGTGCTAACACATAGAATAACGTGGATGAATCTTGAAGACCTTATGTTGAGTGAAGCAAGCCAGGCACTGAAGGATGAACAGTATATGACCTCACTGATCTGAACTGAGGAAAGTGAGCAGTCTCTGAGAACCACTGTCTGAAAGATAGGTTAACAAAGGAGAGTAAGAGAAGAGCAGGCTTTGAGCCATCATCCATTTTAGAAAGTACCTCTTATGGTACCTTGAGTTAGACTCCTTTAGGCCTGGTAACTGTAAGGTTCTACCCCCAATATATACCCTTTATAAAAGCAAACAGAATTCTGGTACTGTGCATTACCACCCCTTTGGCTTACTAATAACACCATGCATCACTGCATTCTTATCACTTGTAACTTATGGACTATAGCTAACAGCCATATTGTAATATTCTTATATCAATATCAAAGAAGGTACTATATCAATGCTGTGTCAATAATGGGGGTATGGAATTTTTTCTTTTGGTCTGAGTAAAATATTCAAAGGTTTACTTGGGCAATGACTACAAAACTCTGGGATGAAAGTGAGAGCCATTGAGTGTACACTCTGGATAGAATGTACAAAGCATGGGACTGTATAACACAATGAACCATGTGGAGTAAGATGGACTGTGGTTAACAGGACAACAATGGGAGTGTTCTATTATTAACTATGTCAAATGTGCAATATTAATACATAGTGTTAATATGGGGTGTGTGGGAAAAATACCAATTTTCACTAGGGACCATAGATATTGATAATAGTTTGAACATGTTCTTTCATAATCTGTAACAAATGTTCCTCAACAATGTAAAGTGTTGTTGGATGGAGTGATGTATGGGAATTCTGCACATTATGCCTGATTGTTTTGTAAGCTCACAATTTCTTTAATTTAAAAAATGGGAAAAATCAATTTACCATAATTATGAGACTTGATTACTGTGGTTTTGTAATAAGTTTTCAGTTCAGGGACTATGAGTCCTCCAGCTTCATTATTCTTTTTCAAGAGGGCATTAACTATTCAGGGTCCTCTTTTTAAAATTATTTTATTAAAAATTAAACTTCAGATTATATAAATGTTACATAAAAATATAGGCAATTCCCATATGCTCCAATCCTTCCCCCTCCCACATTTTAACACATCAACATCCTTCATTAGTGTAGTATATTTCTTACAATTGATGAACACACATTGCCACTAACCATACCACTAACCATGGATTTTAATTTACATTATAGTTTACAGTCTGTCCCAAACAATTTTATAAGTTATAAGAAAATATATAATGGCCTGTATCCATCATTGCAATAGCATCCAGGACAATTCCAATGTCCCCCAAAATATCCCTATATTACACATATTTTCCCCTTTCCCTCTCCTCAGAACCTCTGGTGGTCACTGCCTCCCCATCAAAGGTAAAAGTTCTTCCATTTCTAGAATCACAAGAAGAGTAGAGTAATAGTAAGTCTACTTTAGTCCATTGTTCTTTCCCCATTCTTGAGGATTTTGGGATGGTGATGTCAACTCTGGCTCTAATTGAGATGGGGCTGAGATCCCATGGGGCAGATGAATAGATCTATCTTGCTTGCAGTTTCAGACTCTCTCTGTTCCTTGGGATAGGAATTGTCCTTCATCATCACCTTGTTAGTTGTCCTGGGTGAGTTCAATGAACTTGAGAGTTGATGTTACAACTCTGTTGAAATTCAGGGTTCAACTGGCAGAGGGACAGCCAAAGATTTAATTCTTTTGGTCAAATATCTGTCAAGTATAATATTAACTATAAGTTCAAATAGTAGGGCCAGAAGAGCCATGTGTAGGGAAACCACAAGTGAGTCCAACTATGTCACACTGGGGAGCATACATAACAAGCTAAGGCCCACTGGCAGAGTGCCAAACTCCTGAGCTGTCTGCCCTGACTATTGTGTCTGGATATCTCTAGAACTCTCAGGAGTTCCACTATTTGAGTCAATATTTACTGTGGTAGTCAATGAGATTCTGCTGAGACATGCATAAGCATACCTCTGAACTGACCTCCCAATTCACATCAAAATCTCTTAGCCATAATATCTCTTTTTTATTTACCATTTCCCCCTTATAGGCACGGTCTTTTTCCAGGTACATTGTTAGTTGGCACTTGGTAATAATCCCTAAGTCCTCCTCTGAATACTTATATCAACCATGTTGAGTCTTAATGTGAAATATATTCATTTGTATAACACTTTTTTTATTTCCAGCATTCCCTCTAGTTCTTTCTTAGAGTTTCATCTCTATACTTAAATTATTCTTGTTTCTAATATGCTGTGATTTCCATAAACTCTCAACATAAAGTCATAATTATTTGAAAATATCTCTATTTACAATACTTGCATTTTATCTTAGTTGTTTTCTGATATTTGCTTTGTCTTTTCAGAGTGTTATTCTTGCCTTTTAGCATTCTGTAATTTCTGGTGAAAGCTATGGCAGCTTCAGTCATGTACATCAACAAAAGTTATATTCTTAATCTTGATCCCTATTCCTGTGAATATGAACACATTCATAAAATCTACATTTGATTATGATAAAGTGAGTCATGGTGTGCACTCATTTGTCAAAAGAATGATTGAAAATCTTATTCAGATGTGTTCAAATGAATAATGATGGTATTTAATCCATATCACTGGATGCCTAGAAGTAGGAATTCAACAGAAATAAAAATTGCAGCCAAAGTAGAGTGATCACCATGTGAAGGATGCATAGAAGCAAATCAAGTTACTCCAAGGATGGTGGTTAGTTAGTACTAGGATGCTAAATAATCCCCAAAGAAGATGATTTTTCACATCTTGATTAGCAAATTCTGACCTTTAAAACCATGTTTCAATAAATTCTTGTTTAATTAAATACATTGTATGGTAATTGTCATAGAAGATATGGCAATATATGACTATTTTTGTTACCAGAATATGATGCTGGTATTAAATACTTAACATTTGGAAGTGGCTTTCAGACTTGGATAATGGTTAGAGTCTGGAGTAATTTTGAGGAATTTGATATAAAATCCTAGATTTCTTTCAAGAATCTATCAGTGGAGAAATGGATATTAAAGGCATTTTCTGTGAGTGCCCAGAAATAAGTTAAAGCTGTAGAGAAACGTTTGTCATTTTAGGGATTACACATATCTTAGTGAAAGCATCTTGATAGAAATATTGACATTCAAGGTGCTTCTATTGAGACCATTGAAGAGATATTTGAATGTTGTGGATGACAGGTGATCTTTGCTATAAAATGGCAGGTAATTTCACAAACGTGTGTTCTGATATCAGGTGGAAGACCTAAAGAACAAGTGATGAACCAGGATATTCAAGGAGAATTCCAAGGTAATTTATGGAAGGCATGGCCTGGTATATCCTTTTTACTTAAAAATGATTGAGGGAAAGGATAAAGTGAGGATTGAACTCCTTCTTTGAGCAGTCCTTTTTTTTTTTTTAAGTAGTTTTGTTGAGATATGTTAACATAACATACTATCCATCCAGAGTATAACCAATGGCTTTTAGTGTAATCACAGAGTACTGCATTAATCAAAACAGTTTTAGAACATTTTATTTACTCTAAAAGTAAAGCCTCATAATCCTTAGCAGACACCGCTCAATCTCTCTATTCTTCTTCAGCCCTACATAATCACTAATTTATTTCAGTCTCTATAGTATTTCAGTTGATATAAATGAAATTATACATTTATAAAACTTGGTATCTGGCTTATTTCAGTTATAATATATTTTTAAAATATATTATTTTTAGAGGAGTTGTAAATGATAGAAAAGTAATATAAAACATACAGCATTCCTGATACACCAATTTTGATGACATTTTGCATTAGTGTGGTGCCTTTATCACAATTTATGAAAAAATATTGGAATAGTAATATTAACTATAGTTAATTCCTTACATTGGGTATATTTTCCCCAAATACCACCCTGTAATTAGCATCTTTTAATAAAGTTTCTTATACTTGTACTATTAGCTCCAGTCTATTACCCATACCAGGATTCACTGTGTTATACATTTTTATGTTTCATCTTCTAACTTTTATTCTGATAACATACATGACCCAACACTTCCCCTTTTATCCATAGTCATGTACATAATTAAGCATAAATAATTACACTTAAATAATAAGCTATCATCACCATTATCTATTTCCAAACAATTATAGTCAATCTAAACAGTAATTCTCTACAATTTAAGCATCAGCTTGCCATTCTTTACAATTTATCCACTAGTAAACTATATTCTAGATTCTATTTCTATGAGTTTGCTTATTATAATTAGTACATATCAGTGAGCCATGGATATCACATATCACTGAGACTATAATGAGTCATATCAGGATTTATTTGGTTTGGTATATGTTGTGTTTCTTAGACATATATATTTTGCCTTTAATAAGAGTTGGGAAATTGGGGGCCATTTTTTCCTCAAATATTCTTTCTTCCCCTTTTCCTGTCTCTTCTTCTTCTGGGGACATACATGAGTGTATATTTGCATGCTTCATGCTGTTACTCAAATCTCTGAGACAAGGCTCATTTCTTTCTAGTCTTTATCTGTTCTTCTGACTGTACTTTTTAATTTTTTTAGGAAGCTTTACATTATATAATTACATTAAAAAATAGAGGGGATTCCTATATTCCCCAACCTCTTTCCCTCCAACACTTTCCCACATTAACAACATCTTTCATTAGTGTGATACATTTGTTATGCTTATGACTGTACCTTTATTATTGTACTGTCTTCTAGGTCTCTGATTCTTCTGCCTTTTCAAGTCTGTTGTTTTATGCCTCTGGAGTATTTTTAATCTCTACTATTGTGCCTCTCATCTCCATAATTTCTTTTATGCTTCTTTTTGTACTTTCAAATTCTTCTTAGCGCTCATATAGTTTCTTCCTAATATCATATACCACTTTAGGCATATTTTCACTCATCTCCTTGAATTGATTTAGGCAATTTGTTTGAACACCTTTGATTTGATGTTCAGAATTCTGAGTCTCTTCTGAAGTATTATTCTTTTCTTCCTTGACTGAGACATATCTTCCTATTTCTTAGTGTGGTTTGTGATTTTTTGCGATGTCTAGATATCTGATTGTTTTTATGACAATTCTGAAAGTCAGTTCTTCTCTCTTGTCTAGGATTTAATTTTTGATTGGCTTTGTATCAAGTCTCCTCTTTGACATTTGATCAAAATTAGTCTAGATCTATAGAATAACTTGTGTTCTTGCCCTGGATTTCTGGTACATTTTTTTTATTGCATGTCTTCCATTTTATTTTTCTTTCCAGCTTATCTAATCTATCTTTCTGTCTATATATCCACATGCCAGGAACTATACTATGGGCATTACATAGATTATCTCATTTAATCCTCATAATGCCATATGAAGTTGAGTATGACTGTCTTGTCCTTTTGCAGATGGGCATACTTCTGAGATGTTAAATAACTTATATATTACTCTTAAATAGTGGAGCTAGGTTTTGAACTCAGGCATTTTGATTTCAACTCCTAATACACTACATTATACAACAACATAATATAGCTATAATTCCTGTGATTTACTAACTTTTTAACCAGTTAACTGGGTAATTTGTTTTCTCACTCCTTTTAAGATTATAATCTCAGCCCTCCATATCTAATTAGCTTCTTCACAGTTGAAATAACAATTGCTTAAATCTGTCACTGCAACTGATAAGTCATTTTAAATATATTAATATTCCTAACTTAGAAAAAAGCACAGTTATTTTCAAGATATAGGATATTAGTTTAAACATAACCATTATTTTCTCAATTGACTTTGAAGTTTTTCCTGAAGGTGATTTGATATGAAGATGGCCATTCCAAAAGATGTCAGTATTACAATCATTTAGTTATAGTTCTGATTTAGTGAGGCCTTTCCTTCTTGAGAATTTCTCTTTAGATTTTTCACCATTCCTCATCATTTCTGAAGTGAATCAGAGCCTGGAGTAGTTTCTTTTATTTAAGTAGCTTTTAAAGTAGATAAAATCCAGCCAAGATCAAAACCTCTCTCTTCCTGAAATCATTAGAGATTTTAATACTTACAATTTTTGTACTATTGTATCATCTCCAGGAGATCTTCCTTTTCTCTATTCATTATCTATGAATCTTGATCTGTTCTGTTTGTTTTTGTGCAGACTTTTCATTCCCATTCCTATGATTTGCTTAAATTCTCTCTCACTCAGTGTCCCATTTTACTTACACTTTTCAGTTCTGTGACCCACCCCATCTTACAGCAGTTCAGTTTAATTTTGTTTTTTTTTTATATGAGTATATCCTGTCTCTGGTTTTTTCCTTATTAGAAGTGAGATGGGGTCATTCCAGAAAGGCAGATCACTACAGAAATGTCTGTTTTGCCTTCAGGTGGTTCAGTCAACTGAAACTGTATTAGTGACAACTGCTCTTATCAGCTTTTTTCTATAGTGATATCTGTTTTTCTTTTGTTCCCCCTGAGGGGCCTTTTGTATGCAGCAGTTCTCAGCAGTTCTTGTTACTCCTTGGTTCTCTTAATATTTGGTCTCTATGCCTGGATATGCATGGAGTTCTAACCTGATGCTGTGGTTCAGTTTGCAGTCACTGTCTATGGTGAGAGGAACTTGTTCCATGCTGCCTCTTTGTGGCTCCTGAACCATAAGGGACCTAGTAAGGACAAGGAGAAATGGGAATAGCCCAGCATGCTGGGATAAATTTCCCCTATCTGCAATTTTTCTTTTTATCAAATTCAGTGTTTGTGGAGTAGTTCCCCAGTCTCTACCATCCTTCAGAGTTCAAGGCAAGTGGAATGTGTCCTTTTGTTTGCTGAATCTCTAGGGAGGCTTTTCCAAGGGATGTTTACATCAACATTCTGATGACATCACCTTTGAGGACTGAACAGTTAAACACAAAGGAACCTATATTTGATGATTTAGATAATTCACAGTGTATTAATACAGCAAACTCTGAGATTAGGGCAAGAGTTGGCTCTATCAGTGGTCCTAATTGATATCCCAGGAAATGATTTTCCAGAGAAGAGGGCACCATGTAAGGGTTTCCTGAACAGCTGTTTGCTAAGAAGTTTACATGTTTTACTCAGGAATCCTGACAACCACCTCAGAGAAACTCAAGATTGGAAATATATTTAACCATGAAGGAACTGTGGAATATCCTTTTGTCTGATGACTTGAACCAATTTAAACTTCCCCCAGAATCAACAAAAGATTTAAGAATTTTAATGAAAAGACATATTTCCAGCCAGAACTGAAAGGGACAGGGATGGAACACAGTGAAGGAAAAATCATTTCAAGGGCAGAAACATTGAAACAGAGGTCTGGGCAGAAGGGGTTTCTTAGGTCCAAAAGAGAAAGCCTTCCACCCCGGTACTCAGACAGGAAAGGACCCAGGACTCAGTTTTGCAGAAACCTTTTCTCTCACCTTGGTTCTTAGAGAGGGGGTTCTCTGCCCCAACTTTCACGGAGAGAATGTTCCCTGCCTAAGCACTTGGAAAGGTTAGGCTATCACTCCTCCAGGCAGAGTGAACAAAACAGTTATCTTCAGGTGAAATTCACAACTTTGAATGTAATGGAGTTTGAACCACTGTATTTTTATATGTGCTTAGGTCCAATTATTCCTGTTTTACTTACACTAACTTCCATTTATAAAGGGAATGCCTAACTTATGCAAATTTGATCATGGTATTTGGGAAGTAAATAACTTGTTATCTAGGTTTTGCAAGTTCATTGATGGTGAGGATGTTTTCCCCAAGAGAGCTGAAACCCATAGCTGAATTTTTTCTTATGATTTTCCTGAAATTTTATTATTTCTTTTATATATAACCTGTTTTTTAAAAAATGAATCAATAGTATTGATATATATTAATAAAGCAGGCCATTGTCCATTCAAAGTGTACAATCAATGGTACTTGGCAATCTCACATAGTTCTGCATTCATCAATTCAATCATTAATAGACCATTTAAAATATCATCATCAACATAATAATAAAACAAAAAATAGACAACCAAACAAAAACTTGTCACATTGCAATCTTTCTATGCTTCCCTTGCTGTGCATAGCTGCAATTCCATTTCTTTCTCTCTAGTTTACTTGTATTTATATTTTGTAAAAAAGGTAAAAAATGCAATATAACTGATATTCATATTTTATATGAGTTTGCACAACATTGTACAGTCCCGTGTTATATTTTTTTAGCTATCCCTATAGTAATATACATAACCTTAGGCTTACCATGTCATACCCATAAAGTAACTCTGCTATAAACAAACACTATGACGTACTTTCACCATTTCCATTCATTTCCAAAGATTTCCAAAGATTTCCAATAGACTATTCTGGCATAGCTGGAGGGCTTGACAGCCTTGTGAAAAATAGGCATGAAGATTTATTTCTGAGATTTCAATTTGGTTCCATTGTTCAACATGTTAATCTTTATGTCAGTATCATGGTTTAGTTATTGTTTTGTTGTTGTTGTTGTTTGTTGTTTTGTTTTGTTTTGTTTTGTTTCTGATTTTTTTTTATTATGGGTAAAAATCGAATTTTTCACAATACATAACAATATTTGTAAAATGATATATAAATATATATGCATATATGTGCATTTGCTTAAATAAATGTTATATATATATATATATATATATTTTAAAAGGTGCTTAGATTACCTAAATATTACACAGAAATTACAGGGATTCCCATGTTTCCCACCTCCCACACCTCCCACAACATCCCACACAAATATCCTTCATCAGTGTGGCACATCACCCACAATGGATATGCACATCCTGGGGCCTTGACACCAAGCATAGACCACAGTTCACATCGTAGACCACACTCTCACCCACACAGTTCTGCATGGTATATGTTGATGTAAAATGGTCTACATCCATCACCACAACACCACTCAGGACAACCCCCAAGCATTGTTGTTTTTAAACCACTGTAGCTAAGTAGCTAACTAGCATGCTTTAAAGTCAGGAACTCAGAGTTATCTAACTACATTCTTCATTTTAAAAACATTTTTGGCTATTCAAGGCCCCTTACCCTTCCACCCTTCCAAAAACATTTCATAATTGGCTTATACATTTTTGCAAAAAAAAAAAAAAAAAAAAAAAAACTATTGGGACTTTTATTGTGATTGCATTGAATCTGTAAACCTGTTTGGGTAGAATTGACATCTAGTCTTCTGATCCATGAACAAGAATGTCCTTCCTTTTATTAAAGTCTTCTTTGATTTCTTTTAACAAAGTTTTCTAGTTTTCTAAAGTCAGGGCCTTTATGTCCTTGGTTAAATTTATTCATAAATATTTTATAATTTTACTCTCTATTTTATTTATTTATTTTAAAAATATTTTTATTTATTTTTAAAAGATACTTAGATTATATAAAATGCTACATAAAAAATTATAAGGGATTCCCATATGCCCCATTCCTCACACCTTCTGCTTTTCCTCACATTAACAACTTCTTTCATTAGTGTGGTACATTCATTGCAATTGATGAACACATTATGGGGCATTGTCACTAAGCATGGATTATGCTTTACATTGTAGTTTAAACCATCCCACTCAATTCTGTACTTTATGGCATGAAATATAACGGCCTGAATCTGTTGTTGCAATGTCATTCAGGACAAGTCAAAGTCCTGAAAATGCCCCGATATTACATCTCTTTTTCCCTCTTACTGACTTCACAAACTCCAGTGGCCACTGTCTCCACATCAATTATATAGTTTCATCCATTGATAGAATCACAATAAGTCTATAGTAGAATACCAGTAAGTCCAGTCTAGTCCATAGTTTATTCTCCAATCCTGAGGATTCTGGGATGGTGAGGCCCACTCCACCTCTTATTGAGAGGGGAATTCAATCACATACAGCCAATGGATGGGACTCTCTTGCTTGCAGGTGTAGACACACTTGTTTCCTTGGTATGGTGGTTGCCCATCCTCACCTCCTTGTTAGTTGTCCTGGGTGAGTCCAATGAACTCGATAGTACACACTGAAACTCACTGAGGCTCAGGGCCCAGTTGGCATATGGACAGCCCAGAGTTTCAAGTCTTTTGGACATATACCTACCAACTCCAGCACCAACAATAGGTCCAAATAAAAGGAAGAGAAGAGGAATGTGTAAATAAGTCACATCTGAATCCAACTCTTTCACACATGGGAACACAAAATCCAAAGTAGGGACCACTGTCAAGCACCAAACTCCAGAGATATCTGCCATGACTGTAGGACCTGGGTATCTCGATACTCTCAGGAGCCCCACTAATTAGGGTAGTTTCTACTTTGGCAGTCTAAGAGATCCTCCTGAGACATGCATAATCATTAACTCTCTGATGACCTCCAGACTCACTGTGAAGTCTCTTAGCCATATAAACTCATTTGTCTTTAGCTCCCCCCCCCCTTTCAAGGTCCTTTACCAATTGCCCCAACAGCTGGTGCTTGGTAGCATTCCCTCAGTGCCAGGGAGCTTCAACCCTGGTAGTCATGTCCCATACTGGGGAGTAGGTAATGCATTTATATTCTTAGTTTGGCTTAGAAAGAGACCACATTTGAGCAACAAGGAGGCTCCCAGAAGGTAACTTTTAGGCACCCTACAGCACTAGGCTGTTGCAAATTCAAGAGCAAAGGCTCATAAGCATAGTCATCAATATCAAGGGCCCAACAATGGACCATCCTTCTTCACTAGTCATTACACGTGTACTTGGGTTATTGTTGCTGTACCATAGAGAATGTGGCAGAGCTCCTCAGGATGAGAATTCAATATTCTTTCAGTTGTTGTGTGAAGCTCTACCCAACATGGCAATGCTCTATGATCATTAGAACACATTTATGTACCTTATATGTATGCCCAGGTGAAGTTCCTCCCATGGATCACCCATCACTGACACCCCACACCAATAATCATCCCATGCTACAGGTGTAACCCTTCTGTGATGCAAAACCTCTTTAAAAATGAAGTCAAGAATATCACCCAATACAATTAATAAGAAAATGAAATAATGCTAGGTTTAAACATGAGAAATAAAATACATAATAATTTAGAATAACTAAAACAAATAAAGTGAGAAAAGAAATTGGAATATTAAAAAATAGTGAAAATACTTTTTTTTAATTTTTAAAAATTAAAATATGACATTTTGCCTTTCATCACTGTAATATCTGTTGTCTTGTATGTACCATGGCATTTTCTTCCATTTCTTTCCCAGTGTCTTACTTTTTCATTTTCTCTTCAAAGAAGATTTAGGTCACAGTAGAGTCACATACAGAATATAGGGGACTACCATATTTGCAACATCCTCCCCTTTTCCCCCCTCCTCATATTAATAGCCATTTTACATGTAGATGGTACATTTGTTTCAACTGATGTACAAATATTGAATGGTAGCTACTAACCATGGTCAAGGGTTTACATTATGGTTTATATTTTAGGTCTTACACTTTTGTAAATATTTTATGAATTTTAACATGGCCTGTATCTATCATTGCAAGATCATGCAGAACACTTCCATTGTCCCTTAAATACCCCCTCTTCCATCTTTGTTATTTCTCCCTCCCTCTCCCCTTGGGGCCCTCAGTGACCACCAGGCTTCACTCCTTGAAGGACACAATTCGTAGATACTTGCAATAATGCTGAGGGCTTGACACATTATTCTGTCCACCCTTATTAGAAACTGACCATGCTCTCAAGAGATATCTCCCCTCTGTTTGAGAATATTTCAGGCCTCACCTGGATGGGAGTCCAACTCCTTTCCACTCATTATGTTGGTCTCCATTGCTAATACAAAATACTATGACAAAATGATCACTCACACATTTGCTAGAAGACTGTCCCAGGTGTGCCCTTTCACAAATGTCCTTCTATCCAACACCTAAATGAGTAACCCTTCCTTGTTATATTGCCAAAAAAGATTTCTCAACATTCTAGTTTCACCCACGTACCCACCAATCCCCAATGATTACCTACTCCCTTCTCCATGTCTTCCTGTAATTGCATGGACCATCCAACACATTCTCCCCAACCTATCCCCCTGTCAAGCTTGCACCACCCAACCCAATAATATCACTACACCCCTGTCTTTTCCCTTTGCTGCACAATTACTCACTTACACCTTATCATAGATTTTGCCTGTATGGGCATTGGCTCATAACCTTGTTCACCCTTTCTATTTCCTGTAAACCTGTCTTCCAGACTTAATCTCTCTGGGTCTCCTCAATTTGCTTAACTCTTATCAAAATGGTCATGTAATATTTGTCATTCAATGCCTTACTTGTTTCACTCAAAATGAGGTTCTCAGGATTCACCCATGTTATCCAATAAGTTAGTACTCTATTCCTTGTTACAGCTGAATAATATTCCATTGTATGTATATACCACATTTTATTTATCCATTCATCTGTTGATGGGCATTTGGGTTGATTCCAACATTTCGCAGCAGTGAGTAATGCTGTTGTGAACATTGGTGTTCATATATCTGTTTGTGCCCTTGCTTTCAATTCTTCTGAGTATATACTCAGCAGTAGAATTACTGGATCATATGGCAGCTCTATAGTTAGGATTTTGAGGTAGGGCCAAACTGTCCTCAAAAATGGATTGACTATTGTACATTCCCCCCAGCAGTGAATGAAGGTTTCCATTCCTCCAAATCCTCTCTAACACTTGTATTCCTCTGATTTTCCTAATCGGTGTAAGATGGTATCTCCTTGTAGTTATGATTTACATTTCCCTAATAGTTAGTGATATTGAGCATGTTTTGACGTGCTTTTTAAATTTTTTCTTTGGAGAAGTGTCTTTTCAAATCACTTGCCCAGTTTTTAAATGGGTTATTTGTTTTATTTTTGAGATATAAGATTTCTTTTTATATGCTGAATATTAGACTCCTATCAGTTATGGTCAACAAATATTTTCTCACATTGTTAAGTTGTATTTTCACTTTCTTGACAAACTCCTTTCAAGTGCAAAAGGTTTAAATTTTGAGGAGGTCCCATTTGTCTATTTTTTCTTTTGCTGCTAGTGCTTTGGGTGTGAAGATCATGAAGCCATTTCCTATTAGAAGGTACTGTAGATGCTTTTCTACATTATTTTTCAAGATCCTTATAGTCTTGGCTCTTATATTTAGGTCTTCATTCCATCTTGAGTTAATTTCTGTATAAGGTGTGAGATGGTGTTCCTCTCTCATTTTTTTGGATATGGATGGCAAGTTCTCTGAGAACCATTTGTTGAAAAGGCCATTCTCTTCCACTTGAGTGGGATTGCTGGCCTTGTCAAATATTAGATGACTGTATATGTAAGAATCTATATCAGAATTCTCAATTCAGTTCCATTGGTCAGTTTATCTATCCTTGTGACAATACCACACATTTTTGACCACTGAAGTTTTGTAGTATGTCTTAAAGTCAGGTAGTATGATTCCTCTGATTTCATTTATCTTTTCCAATATATATTTGGCTATTCAGGACCTCTTACCCTTCCAAATAATTTTATAGGTATATTTTCCAATTCAGAAAAAAAATACTGTGCTGATTTATATTGGGCTTGCATTAAATCTGTAGATTATTTTGGGTAGGACAGACATCTGAATGATGTTGAGTCTTTCTATCTATGAACAGGGGATATTCTTTCATTTACTTAATTCTTCTTTTATTTCCTTTAACAGTGTTGTTTAGGTTTCTGTGTATAAGTCATTTCATATTTAGTTAAATTTATTCCTAGGTTTTTGATATTTTCAGTTACTATTGTAATTTGTAAAGAGTATTTTTTCTTGATTTCCTACTCAGCTTGCTTGTTATTGGGTATGCAGAAATGCAACTGATTCTTGTGCAATGATCTTAAAACCTGCGACTTTACTGAACTCATTTATACGTTCTAAAAGATTTTTCAGGGCTTTCTATTTATAGGAGCATGTCATCTGCAAATTGTGAAATTTTTACTTTTTAAGACAATGTTAAATAGAAGCTGTGATAGTGGGCATCCTTGTCTTGTTCTTGATCTTAGAGGAAAAGCTTTTAGTATTTCCATTTATATTTGATGTTAGCTGTGGGTTTTTCATATATGCCCTTTATCATGTTCAGAAAGTTTTTTTCTATTCCTATATTTTGCAGTATTTTTATCAGGAAAAGGTGCTGTGTTTTGTCAAATTATTTTCTGCATGTGCAGAGATGATCATATGATTTTATTCTTTTGATCAGTTTATGTGTTGTATTACATTGGTTGATTTTCTTATGTTGAACCACCCTGCATACCCAGAATGAAACCCACTTGGTCATGGTGTATAATTTGTTTGATGTGTTGTTGAATATGATTAGTAAGTATTTTGTTAAGGATTTAAGCATCTAGGTTCATTAGAATGATTGGTCTGTAATTTTCTTTCTTGTGGAGTCTTTGTTTGACTTGGGTTTTCAGGTGATGTTGGCATCATAGATTGAATTAGGCAAAGTTCCTTCTACTTCCATTTTTTGGGATGATTTCAAGTGGGATTGTTGTTAGTTCTATCCAGAGTGTTTGGTAGAATTTACCTGTGAAGCTGTCTGGTCCTGGGCTTTTGTTACTTGGGAGGTTTTTGATGACTGATTATATCTCTTTTCTTGTGATTTGTCTGTTGAGTTCATGAAATTCTTCTTTCATCAAGGATGCTTTTGTGTTTCAAGGAATTTGTCCGTTTCCTCTAAATTATCCTTCTTGTTGGCATATAATTTTTCAAAGTATCTTCTTATGATACTCTTTATTTCTATGGGGTCATTGGTAATATACCCCTTCTCATTTCTTATTTTGTGTATTTACCTCTTCTCTACTATTTTCCTTGTTAGTCTACCTAAGTGTTTATCAATTTTATTTATATTCTTGAAGAATCATATTTGGTTTTGTTTATTTTTTTCTAGTGCTTTCTTATTTTCTATATCATTTAGTTCAGCTCTAATCTTTTTAAATATCTTCTTTCTATTTCCTTTGGGTTTAGTATGTTGTTCTATTTCTAATTCCTCCAGGTGTGCAGTTAGGTCTTCAGTTGTAGCTCTTTCTTCTTTTTTTTTATGTCTATGAATTTCCCTCTCAGTACAGCTTTTTCTGCATCCCATAGGTTTTGATATGTTGTGTTGTCATTTTCATTTGTTCCAAGGTACTTACTTATTTCTTTTGAAATTTCTTCCTTGACCCACTGTTTGTCTAAGAGTGTGGTGTTTAATTCCATATCTTTCTGCATTACTGGTTCTGTGTCCCTTACTGATTTCCAGCTTCATACCATTGTGGTCAGAGAAATTACTTTGTATAATTTCAATCTTTCTGAGTTCATTGAGAATTTTTCTGTGGGCTAGGATGTGGTCTATCTTGGAGAATGATACATGTATATCCCGCTGTATTTGAGTGTAGTGTTAGGTATGTCTGTTAGGTCTAGATCTCCTTATGTATTATTCAAACTCCTGGTTTCTTTATTGGTTCTCTGTCAAGATATTCTGTCTAATGGTGATAATGGTGTATTAAATTCCCCCACTATACTTGTATAGGCATCTATTTCTCCACTGAGTTTTTCCAGTGTCTGCCTCATGTATTTTGAGGCAACCTGGTTAGGCTCATAAATGTTTATGATTGATCTTTCTTCTTGATGTGCTTCTTGAAAGAGTACACATTTTACTAATATATCGTGTCTGCTTTTGTGTCTTACAATAGTGTTGCATTTGAAGTCTATTTTGTCAGATATTAGTATAGCTACTCCCACCCTTTTTTTGGTTATTGTTTGATTTTAAGATTGCTTTCCAGCCATTCACTTTCAGCCTCCTTGAATCTCTAGGTCGAAGATGAGTTTCTTGTAGACAGCAGATAGATTGGTCATATTTCCTTATCCATTCTGCTAATCTCTGTCTCTTGACTGATGAGTTTAATCCATTAACATTCAGTGTTATTACACTCAAGGAATTACTTACATTTGTTATATTTTCTTTGTTTTTTTTTATGTCATATGTTGCTTTTATTTCTTTTTGTCTCTTTAGTTGTTCTTACACTCTCCTCAAACTCTCTCGTCTTTTCCTTTCAACCTGCAGAACTCCTTTAATATTTCTTGAAGGGTAGGCTTCTTATTGGCATACTCTCTTAAATGTTGTTTATCTGTGAATATTTTGAATTCTCCATCATTTTTGAACACCAGCTTTGTTGGATGGAGAATTCTCAGGTGGGTTTTTTTTCTTTTAGTACCTTAACTATGTCATACTTCTGCCTTCTTGCCTCCATCATTTCAGATGAGAAATCAGCACTTAATCTTATTGATCTTTCCTTGTATGTAATGGTTTACTTTTCTCTTGCTTTCTTCAGTATTTTCTATTTGTCTTGTGCTTTGAAATGTTTGACAAGTATATGTCTAGGAATAGACTTTCTGGGATTTATACTTTTTAAGGTGTGCTTTGCTGCCTGGACATGTGCATCCATCTCCTTAAATCGGGTTGAGAAATTTTCGGCCATTATTTCCTCCACCACTCCTTCTGCCCCATTCCCTTCTCTTGTCCCTCTGGGATGCCTATAATGCATATGTTTGTGCATTGCATGTTGTCATTCATATCCCTAAGCCCCAGCTGGATTTTTTCTATCTTTTTTATCTATCTCTTCTACTATATGTTGATTTCAGATATAAAGTCTTCCACATTGCTAATTCTTTTCTCTGCCTGTTCAAACCTGCTGTTATGTGCTTCCAGTGTATTTTTGATTTTTTGGTTTGTGCCATTCATAATCATAATATCCATGATCTTTTCATGTATGTTTAAAATTTCTTAAGTATGTTCTCCCATTGACTTCTTAATATCCTTAATCTCTTCCTTCACTTCATCAAGTTGGTCCATGATATTTGTTTGGACAGCTTTGATTAGTTGTTTAATGTTCTGCAGCTCATCCTGGTTTTTAGTTTTTCATTGGAATGCTCCATGTCTTTCTATTTCTTGCTATGGTTTGTAAATTTTTGTTGTTGTCTGGTCAACTTTTATCTTGATGTGTTTATTCAGTTGATTACTGTCTCTCTTCTCTAGGGTTTTCTTTAGTTGCTGTTTCGGGTATGTGTTAAATTTTCTATTTTAGACTTTGTTTCTATCATTCTATTTCTTTTCTGTTCTCAATGTTCCCTTGAAGGAAAAAGATTAGGGTCAGAGAAAGTGAAAGAGGTAAGAAAAAAAAGGATAATAATAATAATAATAGTAAAAGTCATAAGAAGAACCATATAAGACCTAGGAAAATGTATATTTAACTCATGTAAACAATGTAGAGTAATGCGAATAAAAAAGTGGAGTACCAACAATGAAATGGGAGACTGCATAAAGAAAAATATATGGAATGAATTAAAAGAATAGAATGCTGGGCAGAGAGTGAAGGAGATAGGAAAAGATAAATAGAATAAACGGAAAAGAAAGAAAACCAAATAGATGTGATAGAAATAAAAAAAAACAGAAAAATTAAGGACTAAACTAACAGATAGTATGTAAGAGCTACAACAGAAAGAGGAAGATAGAAAGATGAGAAAAAGAGAGATAGTGTTGCTACACAATATTGGTATACAAAGAAAAGATGAAATCAAGGAAGAAGAAATACTGCAAACAAGAAAGAATCCAGCAGCACCTTGAGAAAATTTCTCTTCATCCAGCTCCCTCCAAATCTGTGCCTCAAAGTCCCCACTCTGTGGGTTTACAAAACAGCTCACTCAGGCAGGATTTCACACACTCCCAGCCATTTTTTTTGTGATAAAGATGGTGGGTGCTGAGTTAAACTGTTGCCATCTTCCTAATTGCATTCTTACTCTCTATTTTAAATGGATTTTCCCTGACTTCCACCTCAAATTGCTCATAAGTAATGTATAAAAACACTACTCATTTTTATATAATAATCTTGTAGCCCTCCACTTTGCTACACTTTTCTGTTTTTTCTAGTATCTTTCTTTTGGATTTTTTTTTGGGAATTTCTATATATAGGATTATAACATCTGTGAATAGAGAAAGTTTTGCTTTTTCCTTTCCTATTTTGGTGACTTTTATTTCTGTATTAAGCTTAATTGCTCTAGCTAAAACATCTATTACAATATTGAATAATAGTGGTGACCGTGCATCTTTGTCTTGTTCCTGATCTCAGCAAGAAAGCTTTGAATCTTATATATACCATTGAATACAATGCTAGGTGAAAGTTTGCATATATGCATTTTACCATACTGAGAAAGTGTCCTTTGATTCCTATCTTCTGGAGTGTTTTCATCAAGAAAGTTCGCTGTGATTTGTCAAATGCTTTTTCTGCACCAAGCTATTGGTTCATGTGATTTTTGTTCTCCAGTTTATCAATGTGGTTATTCAATAATTGATTTTCTTGAGTTGAACCACCATTTCATGCTTGTGATAAAACCCACTTAATTGCAGTGTGTACTTTTTTAAATGTGCTTTTACATTCTGTTTGCAAGTATTTTTCATTATTTTTGCTTCTCTATTCATTAGAGATATTGGTTGGTAATTTTCTTTTAGTGTAATATCTTAATCTCGCTCTGGTATTAGAGTGATGTCGGCTTCAAAGAATGAGTTTGGTAGCATTTATTCCTATTCAATTTTTTGGAATAATTTAAGTAAGATTTGTATTAGATCATCTTTGAATGATTGGTAGAATTCACCTGTAAACCATCTAGACTTGGGCTTTTACATCTTAGGAGGTTTTTGATGACTGTTTCAGTCTCTTCACTTGTGATTGGCTTTTTAAGGAATTCTCTTCCTTCTAGGGTCAGGTTAGGTGTTTAGTGTGTTTTTAAGAATTTGTCCATTTCATCTATATTGTATAATCTTTTTGCATATAATTGTTCATGGTATTTTCCTATGAGGTCTGTTATTTCTGTGGGTCAATGGTAATGTCTCCCATCTCTTTTCTGATTTTATTTATTTTCATCTACTCTATTTTTTTGTCAGTCTAGCTAAGTGTTTGTTGTTTTTGTTGATCTTTAAGATCAAAGTTTTGGTATTATTGATTCCTTCTAGTTTTTGTTGTTGTTCTCAATTTCATTTATTTTCATTCTGATATTTACTATTTCATTCCTTTGGATTGGTTTGAGATTAGCTTACTGTTCTTTTCCTAGTTCCTTAAAATGTGCAGTTCAATCTTCAATTTTAGCTCTCTTTTTAAATGTAAGCATCAAGGGCTATAATTTTCCTTCTCAGCGCTGCCTTTGCATTGTCCCATGTTTTATTTTCCCTTTTATATTTAATTTTGCTTTTGTGTTTTTAAAATTCTTTAGATTACATAAATGGCAAATATAAAATATAGGGGATTCCCATATGCTCCACTCTGGCTTATTATTTTTCTATTATAGACATTAATTTTCTATCAGTTGAAGAACTTTTACCATTAATATAAAGGCAATGGCCACCAGAGGTTCTGAGGGGAAGAAGAGGGAAGAATGGTTGTAAAATGGGGGCATTTTTTGGACATTTGTATTGTCCTGTATGACATTGCAATGTTGGATACATTTCATAGGTTTTGATATGTTGAGTTCTCATTTTCATTTCTCTTAAAACATTTGCTGAATTCTCTTGTAATTTCTTCTTAACATACTGATTATATAAGACTGTGTTATTTAATCTCCATATAATTATTGGTTTTCCCCTTTTCCATTAATTATTACTTTACAGCTTCATTCTGTTATAATCAGAAATATGTTTTCTTTTTTATTTATTGAATCTTGCCTTGTGACCCAACATGTGGCTTATCCTGGAGAAGGATCCATGAAAGCTTGTAAAAAATGTATACCCTGTGGTTTTGGAGTGTCATACTCTATAAATATGTTAGGTCTATTTCATCTATAATATTATTCAAGCTCTCAATTTCTTTCTGTATCTTCTGTCCAGAAGTTCTATCCAATACTGAGAGTTGTGTATTGAATTTCCAACTATTATTAATATTATAAAGACATCTATTTCTCCCTTCAGTTTACCCAATGTGGGCCTCATGTATGTTGGAGCACTCAGGTTAGGTGCATACGTATTTAATATATTTATTTCTTCTTGGTGCCTTACCCATTTTATTAATATATACTGAATTACTTCCTCTAAGAGATTTGCATTTGAAATCTATTTTGTCTGATATTAGTATTGCTACTCCAGCTCTCTATTTTTTTGTTCCTATTTGCATGGAATGTATTTTTCCACCATTCATTTTATTTATTTATTCATTTATTTATTTTAATAATTAAAACAAATTTTTAAGAGATACTTAGATTACATAAATGTTACACACAAAATATAGGGATTCCCATATGCCCCACTCCCCACACATCCCACACTTCATTAGTGTGGCACATTCATTGCAATTGATAAATGCATCCTGGGGCTTTGCCACTGAGCATAGACCATATTTCATAGGACAACTAACAGGAGGTGAGGATTGGCAACAACCATACCAAGGAAATGAGAGAGCTGACAACTGCAAGGAGGAAAGTCCCATCAATTGGCTCTGTGGGATTGAAGCATCCTCTCAATTAGAGGTGAAGTGGACATCACCATTCCAGAATCTTCAGGACTGGGGAATGACCTATGGACTAGAATGGACTTGCTGGTATTCTACTATAGACATATTGTGATTTTAGCATTGGAAGGAATTACAACATTGATATAGAGGCAGTGACCACTGGAGGCTCAGGGGGCAGGGAGAGGGAAAAACAGTAGTAATATGGAGGCTTTTTTGGGACTTGGGAACCATCCATAATTCACTTTTTTTTTGTTTGTTTGTTTGTTTGTTTTTTTTATTATGGGTAAAAATCAAAATTCTCACAATACATACAAACATTTGCAAAATGATATATAAATATATATGCATATATGTGTATTTGCTTACAAAAATGTTATATATATATATATATACATATATTTTAAGAGGTGCTTAGATTACCCAAAATATTACACGGAACCCACTGGGATTCCCATGTTGCCCACCTCCCACACCTCCCACCACATCCCACACAAACATCTCCCACAGTGTGGCCCACTTTTAACCTGGTTGTGTCCTTAAGTTTAAAGTGAGTCTCTTGTAGAAAGTGTATGGATGGCTCATATTTATTTTATCCATTATATCAGTCTATGTCTTTTGATTGAGAGTTCAAGCCATTGACATTTAATGTTATTACTGTAAAAGCATTTTTTACTTCACCCATTTTGTCTTTTGGTTTTGTTATCATTTCTAACAATTATCTGCCTTTTTACCCTTTAATTTACCCTTCTTAATAATCTTCATTTCTACACTCTTCTCCAACTCTCTCACCCTTTTGTTGTTGTTGTGGTTGTTGTTGTTTTTCCTTTCAGACTGCAGCACTCCCTTAAATATCTCTTGTAATTCTGGTCTTTTGGTAAAATATTATATCAGTTTTTGTTTCTCTTTGAAGAGTTGAACTTACCCTTTTTTTTTTTCAGCAAATCCATTTCATTGATACATAGTAATAAAACATAAATCCATCCAAATTGGCTCCGAGGGGAGGGATAAGGAAGAACAGGTGTAATATGGGAATATTTTCAGGACTTGGGAATTGTCTTAAATGAAAGTGCAATGACAGATACAAGTCATTATATATTTTATCATAACTTCCAAAATCATGTGAAAGAGAGTGCAAAATACCATGTAAACTATAATCTATGCTTAGTGGCAATGCTCCAAAGTGTGTTCATCAATTGTAAAAAATATATCACACTAATGAAGGATGTTGTTCATGTGGGAAAATGTGGGAGGGGTTGGGAATGGGCATATGGGAATTCCCTATATTTTAATCTAATATCTCTATAATCTAAGTATCTTTTTAAAAATTAAAAAGTTTATTTTTAAAATATCCATACAAAGTGTAAAATCAATGGTATTTTGTGTAATCACTTATTTGTGCATTCATCACTTCAATCATTTTAGAGTACTTTTATTATTCCAAAAACAAAAATAATAAACAAAAACAAACAAACAAAACTCATCACCACTCCATCTCTCTCTGTTTCCCCTGCCATACATAATGGCTAATATTCTTCCTTCTCTCTAGTATATTTGTATTTATATTTTGTAAAATCATGCTTATATTTGCAGTATCACCCATATCCGTGTTTTACATGAGGGTTCACTATCTTGTACAATCACATGTAAAAGTTTTAACCTTCCTCCTTGTAATAAATATCACCTCAGACTTACTCTTTCAACCATTGTCATTCCCATATAATAGCTCTGCTAGATAAAAACACCATTATATGCTTTCATGATCTCTATTCATTTCCAGAGATTTACAAACAAGCATTTTACCAATTTTCACAGATTAATCAACAGCTTTCCAGTCTCTACACTCCTTCTATTTTCTGTTGACAAATATTCTAATTTTTAAGTCCATGAATTTACAAAATATCTTTAGTTCATAAAAGCACAACCATAGAGTATTTGTCCTTTGTGTCTGGCTTGCTTCATTCAACATAATGTCTTCCAGTTTCATCCATTTTGTCATATGCTTCATAAGTTCATTTCTTTTTACCACTACATAATATTCCATCATATGTATACCCCATGATTTGATTATCCATTCATCTGTTGATGGACACAAAGTTTTTTTCCAACTTTTGGGAATCGTGAATAATGCTGCTATGAACATTGATGTGCAGATGTTTGTTCGTGTCTCTGATCTCGGTTCTTTGGTATATACTATTAGTGATAATGCCAGGTCACATGGCAAATCTATATTCAACTTCCTTAGGAACTACAAACAGATCTTCACCATGGTTGTATCATTCTACATTCTGACTTAAACAGAGTAAGCAATCCTATCTCTCAACATCCTCTCCAACATTTACAGTTTTCTGATTTTTTAAAAAATATTGACCAGTCTAATAGGTTAGAAATGATACCTCATTGTAGTGTTGATTTGCATTTCCATAATCGCTAGTGACATTGGACATTTCTACATGTGTTTCTTCACCATTTATATTTTGACAATGGAAAATTTTCTTTTCAAGTCTTTTACCTATTTTTTAATCATCACTTTCATTTTGGAAATACAGATTTGCCAGATACAGAATTTTTAGCTGGCAGTTTTTATCTTTCAGCACTTTAAATACATCATACCACTTTCTTTTCATCTATGGTTTCTGATGAGAGGGCAGCACTTAATCTTATAAAGATTCACATCTATTTTTAATTTGTTGGAGTATATCACTCATACATAAACATACATAAACAGTAAGTGAATGGTAAAAGTTATGAACTCACAAAGCAAACATACATGACATCATATAGGGTTCTCATAACTCATCCCAGCACCAATACCTTGCATTGTTGTGAAAGAATTTTAAATTATTTTTCATTATTAATGTAGCTTTAAATTACATAAATGTTACATAAAAATATAAGGTATTCTCATATTCCGCAGTCCCTCCCCCTCCCACACATTCCCATATTATCAACAGCCCTCATTAGTGTGGTAAATTTATTACAATTGATGAACACATATTGAAGCATTGCTACTAACCATGGGCTACAGTTAACATTATAGTTTACCTTCTGTCCCACATAATTTGTAGGACAAATTTTGTATGACAAATATACAATGGTCTGTATCTGTCACTGAAATGTCATGTATGACAACTCCAATGTCCAAAAAATTGTCCCCATTGCACACTTATTCTTCCCTGTCTCATCCTTCAGAACCTCTCATGGCCACTGCCTTTATATCACTGATAAGAGCTCTTCCATTGCTGGTATAAGTCTGTAGTGGAATAATAGTAAGTCTGCTTTATTTCATTGTTCATTCCCAAAACTTGAGGATTTTGGGATGGTAATACCCACTCTGCTTCTAATTAAGAGGGAGCTTAGATCCTGGTGCTGATGGGTGGAACTATGATGCTTGCAGTTGCAGATACCCTCTGTTCCTTGGGATGGGCATTTGATATTTTCTTGTTTAATGTGTGGGTCTCCACCCACTGATATAGCACACTAAGACAAAATGATCACTTACATATTCCATTGAAACCTGCCCCAGTTGCATCCTCTCCCACATATCCTACATCCAACACTCTACACCCTTAACCCTCCCCAGCCATATTCACCAAAAGAACATTCCCAACATTGTAGCTTTAACGACAGACCTGAAAATCTCCAGAGGTCACCTGGTCCTTCACCAAACCTCCCCCCAGTTCCATGGATAGTCCAAACCAACACCCACACCCTACTTCTCACAGACCATCAAATGTCAAACCTCATCACATCACTGCACAAATGTCACATTTGTCCTTTGCACATCTACACCCTTCCACTTATCATAGATTTGCCTATATGGGCATCAGTTAACCACCCTCTACTCCCTTTATTTCTACTGTAAACCTATCTTCTAGACTCTAGCTCTGTGAGTGCTCAATTTGCTTAATTCATATCAGTGAGTTCACGAAACATTTTTAACAAATGATGAAATTGCATCCTCAAAATATTACTACTATCCAAAGTATCACATATTTGGTGTATTTTCCCCCAACCCACCCTCTTATTTTCTAAGATCATTCCTACATGAACATATATAAACAATAAGTGTATTGTAAAAGTTGTGAACTCACAAAACAAACATGCATAACATCATATAGGTGTCACATACATCAACCCACCACCTACATCTTTCATTATTGTGATGCATTTGTGACAAATTATGACAGAATATCATCAAAATCTTACTACTATCTATAGTTAATATCTTACATTTGGTGTATTTTCCCCCAACCCACTGAAATATTATTTTTAAAAATATATTTTTATTAAAAATTTTGTGAACCTACAAAGCAATCATGCACATACGATACCTCTTCATTGACACATCACAGAATGTTGGAACATTTGTTACAGATCATGAGATGCAAAGCAGATATACAAAAGACCAGAAAGTACATGAAAAGATGAACATCCTTTTGAAATGTGACTCCAAAGCACAATGAGATACAATTTCACACCCATTAGAATGGCTGCTATTAATAAAATGGAAAATAACAAGTGTTGGAGAGGATGCAAAAAAATTCACCACTCATTCATTCTTTATGGCACTGTGCAAAACAATATTGCAGCCATTGTGCAAGATAGTTATGTGGTTTCTCAGCAAGCTAAGTATAGAAATACCATTCAACCTGGCAATCCCATTATTCAAAATATACCCAAAATAATTGAAATCAGAGACTCAAACAGATATTAGCACACTAATGTTCATAGTGGTATTATGTACAATTGTCAAAACATGGACACAACCCAAGTGTCCATCAACCAATTAATGGATACATAAAATGTAGTATATAAATGTGATATGATATTTTACAGACATAAAAATAATGAATTCTTATACTTGATTCAACATGGATGAACTTAGAGTACATCATGTTGATTGAAAAATGTCACACAAAAAAGGACAAATAGTGTATGATCTCAGTGATTAAAAACAATTAGAATAAGCAAACTCATAGAGTCAGAAACTAGAATAATGTTTAGGGCATAGAGAATGGGAAGTTAAGGCTTAAAAGGCACAGAATTATTATTTTAATGTTGAAAATGCTAATGGACTGTGGTGATGATAGTACATTGTAAATGCAATTAATCTCATTGAAATACATATTTCATGGTGATTAAGAGAGGAATTGTTAGATTTTTTAATAAGGCAACAGAATAAAATTTTAAGAACATCTATGGAACTAATTATACAATCAGTGTACCCTAAATTTAACTATAGAATTTATTTAGTAGGACAATTATAAAAATGGACTAACATCAGTTGTAACAAAAGTTACACACCAATGCAAGGTTTTAGTGGTAAGATGTTGTACAGAAATACTGCATTTTACGAGTCATTGTTTGATATCCACAACTTTTCTAATGAATAAAGAACATTAGGGAAAGAGTCTTGTCCAGCTGCTGTCCCCTCCCCCACCTGCCACCATTGCAGTGTGACACTGGCATGTTTTCTCATTGTAGAAATCTGTCCCTGTGCTGGAGGAAGAGATGTAACCCCAAGACACTCAATTGTACTTATAGGTCATTGCCAATCAATCAGGGGGAATGACCAGGAAACTTTTCTAGCTCACCCTCACAGATTTTACCCTGCACACAGAAATATCTTACTCACATTTAAAGCACCATTAGAAAGAATTAAATTGAATTGGACAGGGACAAAGGAATTCCATCTTCAGAACAGATAGTAAAGCACCATGGAGGTTGGGGTACTGTTTCCTTGGGAGTGGATGGGGCATTCAGATTTCTGTCCCAAACAGTACTGAAAACCTGCAGGGCATATTCCATTCAATTTCAAAATCTGAGAGTCATCTATAGAATGATATCTTCTTTTCCTCTCTTCATTCATCTGCTACTGGAATAGCTTCTGAGTTGGTGTCCTCATATCTGCTCTTTGTCCCCTCTAATCCCTTCTCCTTTCAGCAGCCTGTATTTGATAAACAGAAACCCATCCGATCACTCTCTTGCTTATAGCTCTTCAGCTGCATTCCATTGCTCTTAAGAAAGTCCAAATGCTTTAACATGCTTGCAGAGCCCCACCAGAGCCTGCTACTGCTAGTCTTTCCAACTTCAAATGGAGCAGCTTAAGCCTTTCTTGGGAACTCAAACACCCTGGTCTTTTCAAGTGCTGTTCCCTCTGGCTGGGACAATCTCCTCTCCCTGCTCCCTACTGCTATCTTTGCCTGGAAAGCCCTCTTTTGCCTGGCAAATGCATGAAGGGCATGGCTTTGGGAAGAGATGGAAAGTAGTTTGAATCACGACTTTACCACTCTTATTAGGAAAGCAATTTTTGTACAAGATGCCAACATTTCTAAAGCTTAGTCTTATCTTTAAATTGATTTCTGTTTACATCATAGGTTAATGCTGCTTAAGGGAGATAAGGCTTAAAGGGTGCATGGAATAGAGAATGAACGTGGAAAATGGGTGCTCCTTATTTTTAACTTGTTGCGGGTACTGCCAGGCATTTTTGGTAGTCTAGCCTGGAGTTCAGGTGTAATCTTGAGGCTGGTTATGTATATTTGTGACCTATATGTATTTAACTGGTGGTTAAAATTAAAAGTGAGTCTGAGATTGCTGTGGAGGTCTGTGTAGGTGGAAGAGTGGTAAGAGTGGATGAGGGCTGGAGTGTGGCACAAGCAGCACTCAGTACATTCCCTGTCTGCTTAATGTGGGTGAAATGACTAGGCATCTTCTAAAGTAATCTTCATCCTTTATTTTTTTTAAATAAATCAATTTTATTGATGCATATTAATGAAGCATAAATCCATCCAAAGTGCACAATCACTAGCATTCTGTGTAATCAGATATTTGTTGCTTTATCCTTTCAATCTTCTTAAAGCACTTTCATTATTCCAAAAATGATAATAAACAACAAACAAAACTCATCACCTCCCAATCTCTCTATGCTTCCCCTGCCCTACATAGCTACTATTCTTTATCCTTCTCTTTAGTATATTTGTATTTATAATTTGTAAAAACAATCTTATATAAGCAATATCACCCATATTCGTGTTTTACGTGAGGTTTTACTAACTTATACAGTCCCATGTCACAGTTTTTCGCTTTCCTTCTAGTAATATACATGACTTTAGACTTTCCCCTTCAACTGTCATGCCCATACAAAAACAATGCTAGTTAAAACACCATGATATGCTTTCATGATTTCTATTCATTTCCAAAGACTTACACACAACTTTTTACCAATTCTGCAAAGATTTACCCACAGATTTCCATTCCCTACCTTCCTTCTGTTTTCTATTCTAATTATTAACTAGATGAGTATACAAAATATATTTAGTTCATAATAGTGCAGTCATAGAGTATTTTTCTTTTTGTCTGGCTTGCTTCACTCAACATCGTATTCTTCAGGGTTATCCACATTGTCATGTACTTCCCGACTTCATTTCTTCTTATCACTGCATAACATTCTATCATGTGTATATACCACAGTATATTTTACCAATTTTACCAATTTTTTTATTCACTCATCAGTTGATGGACACCTAGGTTGTTTCCAACTTTGGATTACCATGAATAATGCTCCTATGATCATAGGTGTGCTGATGTCTATTCATGTCAGTGTTCTCAGTTCTTCTGGGTATATACCTAGCAAAGATATTGCTGGATCACATGGCAAGTCCATATTCAACTTCCTTAGGAAATGCCAAACAGACCTCCACAGTGGCTGTACGATTCTACATTCTCAGCAAGAGCGAATAAGCATTCCTATCTCTCCACGTCCTTTCCAACTTTTAGTTTTCCAACTTTTAAGAGTGGCCAGTCTAATAGGTGTGAAGTGATATTTCATTGTAGTTTTGATTTGCATTTCCCTGATTACTAGTGATGGTGAACATTTTTTTCATGTATTTCTTTGCCATTTATATTTCTTCTTTGGATAATTGTCTTTTCAAGTCCTTTGCCCATTTTTTAATCAGGTAGCTTCTCTTTTTATTGTTTAGACAAGATCTCTTTATATATCATGGTTATTAAACCCTTATTGGATAGATATTTCCAAATATTTTCTCTCAATGAATTGGCTGCCTTTTCACCCATTTGACAAAGTCCCTTGAGGTGCAATAGCATTTAAATTTGAGGAGGTCCCATTTATTTATTTATTTATTTATTTTTCTTTTGTTGCTCGTAGTTTGGATGTAAGGTTAAGAAACTACCACCTACCACAAGATCTTGAAGATACCTTCATACATTTTCTTCTAGGAGTTTTATGGTTCTCACTTTTATATTTAGGTCCTTGAGCCATTCTGCATTAATTTTTGTTTAAGGTGTGAGGTATGGGTCTTCTTTGTTTCTTTTGGATATGAATATCCAGTTCTCCCAATGCCATTTGTTAAATAGATTGTTCTGGCCCAGCTGAGCTGGCTTGACAGCCTTCTCAAAAATCACTTGACTGTAGATATAAGGGCCTATTTCTGAGTTCTTGATTAAGTTCCACTTGTCAATATGTCTGCCTTTATACCAGTATCATGCTATTTTTACCACTGTAACTAAGTAATGGGCTTTCAAGTCTGGAAGTGAGAGTTATCCAACTTCATTCTTCTTAAAGAGTTTTTTGGCTATTTCGGGCCCTCTACCCTTCCGAATAAAGTTAATTGATTTTTCCATTCAGCAAAAAAAAGCTGTTGGAATTTTTATTGGGATTGCATTGAATCGGTAAATCATTTTCGGTAGAATTGACATCTTAATGATATTTATTCTTCTAATCCATGAACACAGAATGTCCTTCCATTTATTTAAGTCTTTTTTCCAGTACTTTTAGCAATGTTTTGCCATTTTCTGAATACAGGTTCTTTATGTCCTGGGTTAAGTTTACCCTAAATATTTGATTGTTTTAGTTGCTATTACAAATGGATTTTTTTCTCATTTCCTCCTCAGATTCAAATTCCACATCCACAGTGTATAGAAACGCTAGTGATTTTTGCATATTAATCCTGTGAATGCCACTTTGTTGAACTTGTCTATTAGTGTGCTTTTTTTTTTTTTTCAGGAAACTCTAGGTATGGGATCATACCAACAACAAAAAGTGAAAGTTTTACTTCTTCCTTTCCTATGTGGGTGCCCTTTATTTCTTTATCTAGCCTTTTGGCCCTAGCTAGAACGTCTAGCACAATATTGAATAGCAATAATGACAGTGGACATCCTTGTCTTATTCTTGAGCTCAGCGGGAAAGCTTTCTGCCTCTCACCATTGAGTACAATGCTAACTGTAGGTTTTTCATGTGAGCACATTACCATATTGAGAACGTTTCCTTCTATTCCTATCTTTTGGATGTTTTGATCAAGAAAGGGTACTACATTTTGTCAAATACATTTTCTGCATCAATTGAGAGGATCATGTGATTTTTCTTCTTCAATTTATCAATATAGTTTATTAACATAATTGATTTTTTTATCTTGAACAACCCTAACCTTGTAAAAAGTCACTTGACTGTAGATGTGATGGTCTATATCTACATGCCCTTGATCATAGTGAATGCTTCTTTTAATGTGTTTTTTGATCTTCTTGCAAGTATTTTGTTGAGAATTTTTGCATCTATAGTCATTAGAAATATTGGTCTGTAATTTTCTTTTTTGTAGGAACTTTATCTGGTTTTGGTATTAGGGTGATGTTTGCTTCAAATAATGAGTTTGGTAGCCTTCTTTCCTGTTCAGTTTTTTTGGAAGACCTTGAGCAAGATTGATATGAGATCATCTTTGAATGATTGGCAAAATTCATTTGTACAGCCATCTGGTCATGGGCTTTTCATCTTTGGGAGGTTTTTGATGACTGTTTCAATCTCTTCACTTGAGATTGGTTTGTCGAGATCTTCTATTTCTTCTCAGATTAGTGAGGTGGTTTGTGTGTTTCTAGAAATTTGTCCATCTCCTCTACATTGTCTAGTTATTTGACATTCAGTTGTTCATAATTTCCTCTTATGATCTGTCTTATTTCTGCGAGATCATTTCTGATTTTAATTATTTGTGTTTTCTTTTTTTTCTTTGTCAGTACAGCTAAGGGTTTGTCAATTTTGTTGATATTCTCAAAGAAGCCTTTGGTTTTGTTGATTCTCTCTATTGTTTTTTGTTCTCAATTGCATTTATTTCTGCTCTGATCTTTACTATTTCTTTCCTTTGGTATGGTTTGGAATTAGTTTTCTGTTCTTTTCCTTTTTCCTCCAGGTGTGCAGTTAGCAGTTTTAGCTCCTTCTTTTTTTTTTTCAATTAAGCATTAGTGACTATAAATTACCCTCTCAGCCCTGCCTTTCCATTGTCCCATAGGTATACTTTTTTGAGTGGTTAGATGCCATGAAGTAAGTGACAATAACCTAACCATATGCATGTTGTACAGGTCCGAGAGCCTCTTCCATTCTTGTCAAGGGGAGTGCTAACCTTCTGTCCTTTCAAACAACATAATTTTCCATAGGTTTTGATATGTTTTGTATGCATTTTCATTCATCTCAAGATATTTGGTTCATCTCTTGCAATATTTTCTTTGACCCACTGATTTTTAAGAGTGTGTTGTTTAATCCCCATATATTTATGAATTTTCTTTTTTTCCATCCATTATTGATGTCCAGCTCCATTCTATAATGATCAGAGAAAGTGTTTTGCATCATTTAAATCTTTTTAAATTTATTGAGACTAGTCTTATGACCCAACATATGGTTTATCTTGTAGAAGGATCCATGAGCACGTGAAAAGAAAGTATATCCTGCTATTTTGGGTTGTAATGTTCTAGAGCTGGTGGGTTTAGTTCATTTTTCATATGATTCAAGTTCTCTGATTTTTATTTATCTTCTGTCCAGATGTTCTATCTACTACTGAGATTTGTTTATTGAAGTCTCCAAATATTATTGTAGCAACATCTACTTTTCCCTTCAGTTTTGCCAGTGTGAACCTCAGGTATCTTGGGGCACTCAGTTTAAGTACATAAATATTTAGTATATTTATTTCTTCTTGGTGAATTACCCCTTTATTAATATATAATTACCTTCTTCATCCCATATAATGTTTTTTTTTTAATTTTTAATTTATTTTTATTGTGGGTAAAAATCAAAATTCTCACAATACATACAAACATTTGCAAAATGATATATAAATATATATGCATATATGTGTATTTGCTTACAAAAATGTTATTTATATATATATATATATACATATATTTTAAGAGGTGCTTAGAAGTTTTGCGTTTGAAATCTATTGTATCCAATATTGTATCCCTACTCCAGCTCTTTTTGTTTGCACTTTTCAGGAAATACCTTTTTCCAACCTTTCACATTTAACCTGGTTGTGTGTCCTTATGTCTGAGGTGGGTCTCTTGTAGACAACATGTAGAAGGATCATATTTTTTAATCCATTCTAATAATCTATGTCTTTTGATTGGGAAATTCAATCCATTAAAACTCAATGTTATTATTGTAATGGCATTACTTACTTCATCTATTTTGTCCTTTGGCTCTCTCTTGTCATATTGTTCTATTGTCTCTCTTCTTACCCCTGAGTTTACCCTCCTAGTAATCTTCATTTCTACACTCTTCTCTATATCTCTTGTCCTTGATATTTCCTTTCAGTCTGCAGCACTCTCTTTAGTATCTGAATTAGTCATCCAAAGGGGTGTTGATGCAAAATATCAGAAATCAGTTGGTTTTCATAAAGGGTATTTATTTGGGTTAGAATCTTACAGTTACCAGGCCATAAAGCATAAGTTTCTTCTCTCACCAAAGTCCATTGCTATGTGTTGAGGCAAGATGGCTGCCAATGTCTGCCAAGAGTTCAGGCTTCTTGGGTTCCTCTCTTCCCAGAGCTCCATTTCTCTCTGGGCTCAGCTCCTCTGTTTCCTCCACAAGGCCATCTGTAGACTATGAGGCTCTCTGGGCTTTACCTCTCTCCACAGGCCAGCTTTGAAATGTCAGACAAATGACTTGTCTCTTTTCCCGGGGCCTTCTCTCCTTCTTCACGACCAAGCTCTTCTGTGTGTTTACTTCCCAGAGCTACAGCTCAAGACTCCACATCAGAACTCCATGTCAAAATCTCCATATATGTCCTTTGCCATGTCATTTATCTTTGAGACCCCACCCACCAAGGGGTGGGACTCAATATCCTACTGAGGTGGCTCAATGGAAGCCCTAATCATAACTTAATCATGCCCAGATGAACAGGCCAGTTTACAAGCATAATCCAATACCTATTTTTGGAATTCATAACTATAACAAACTTTCAAACAGCTACAGTATCTCTTGTAATTCTGGTGTTTTGGTAATAAATTCTATCAGTTTTTGTTTGTCTGTGAAGACTTTGAACTTAGCCTCATTTTGGAAGGCCATTTTTGCTGGATATAGAGTTCTTTGCTGGCAGTTTTTCTTTTTCAATACCTTAAATATATCTTACCATTTTTTCCCTCACCTTCATGGTTTCTGAAGAGAGGTTGGTCCTTAATCTTATTGAGTTTCCCTTGTATGTGATGCTTTGCTTTCCTCTTGCTGCTTTCAGAATCCTTTCTTTATCTCTAATATTTGTCATTTTGAATAGTAAGGGTCTCGGGGTAAGTGTATTTGGATTGATTCTGTTTGGGGTGTGTTGTATTTCTTGCATATTGACATTTATGTATTTCATAAGGGCTGGGGAATTTTTGGTCATTATTCCCTCAAATATTCTTTCTGCCCCTTTCCCATTTTCTTCTCTTTATGGGACACAGTATTAGTCAGACAAAAGTGGTGCTGATACAAAGTACTAGAAATCTGCTGGCTTTTATAAAGGGTTTTTATTTGGGGTAGAAGCTTACAGTTACAAGCCCCTAATGAGTCCAACTCAAGGTACCATAAGTGATACTTTCTTACCCAAAGTCATTTACCACATTTTGAAGCAAGATGGCAGGCTATGTCTGTGAGAGTTCACCCTTCCTTCTTCCTCTTAAGGCTCCATGGATCAAGATTCCTCCGATCTCAGCTATAGGTGGGCATAAGGCTCATCTCTCTTCCTGGGGTTCATTTCTTTCTGGGCTCAGCTGCTCTGTTCACTTCCCTAGGTCAGCTGTGAACTATCAGGCTTATCTCTCTTCCTGAGCTGCAGGATCCTCTGTGTATCTTCTCTATTATCTACTTCTGTGTGAGAGTCTGTTTTATCAGCCTACCAAGGGGGCTGGGGCTCAATGCTGAGTCACACTCTAATGGCCTAGTTAAATTAAAGACCTGATCTTAACATAATTTAATCAGATATCTCAGCTGAATCTAATACAATCTAAGGGTTATCTCATCCAGAGAAACAGACCAGTTTGCAAACATAATCAATATTCCTTTTTGGAATTGATAAATAATATCATACTGCCATACTCCATCCTCTGAATTCCAAAAAGATATTACAATATTAAAATTAAAAAACACACCTAAGTCAGTAACAATACTAATTATAAAATAAAATCACAATCAGTTTAAAGAAATAGTTTCTTTCAGTGCAAAGTTCTCTCTGACTGTAGACTTGTGACTCTTACTGAACAATTTATCTGCTTCCAATGTACAAAATAGCAGACAAAGGATAAATATTTGCATTACCATGAGGAGAATTTGAGAGGAAAATATGAGTCATGGGTCCCCTACAGTTCCATAAACCTTCAAGGCATATTTCATTACACTTCAAAACCTAAGAGTCATTCTCAGGATGATGGTATCTTCTCTCTGGGGCTTCATGGGGACCCACACTTTCCACAGGCTTGCACAGTGGTCATTTTCTTGGTTCCACCCTCATCAAGCATCTGGGTGGTGACTTAGCTCCAGACCTCATCCTCCAAGAACATTGGGGTGTTGGCCACACATTACCCAATATTTGGGATAGAATATCAACCCCTTTAGAACAGTGACAGTGTTGTAACGTTCTCCCTAATCTCCAGCCTATAGGCCCAACCCTTTCAGAGCAATGAGTTAGCAATGAGTTGGCAACCTGGCCTTCCCTAATCTATGGTATCAGGCCCACCCCTCTCAGAACTACAGGATGTTGACCTTATTCTTCCCAACCCTCGAGGAATGTGATCCACCCTTTCTGTAGCCTGGGGCAGCAAAACTCTCCCTGAACAGTATGCTGGAGTATCATCCACCCTCTTCAAATGCTGGGACAATCTCACCATCTCTGCACACATAGGTGGAGTACTTCTCTTGGCCAAAGGAGGTATCTTAATTCCAGACCTCAGCTTCCATGGTTTTCTTCTTAAAGCTGTTTTGCCTTCCATATCTCCCATTCCACATCACTTTTAGTATAGACTGACAGTAGTTTTGTTCATACAGCTCTTGCATAAAGCTTGTTGGTTTAGCATGCAGGAAGCAGGGGTCCACACCATCACACACTTACATTTTCCACAAAATTTTTCACAGATAAATGCATTTTCAAACCTGATTTACAAGTTCCAAGTTTAGTTAAGTCTTCAGTGGGGTACTATTGTCTGGGGGCTTGTCTTCCAGAAGCTTAGAATTTCCAGAATCAGTTTTTGTTTTTGTTGTGCCCAACAATTCAGCTCTTGGCTTATCTCTTTCATCTATCATTTTTTTCTATATGATTCAAGGAGAATTCAAGCTGGATTCTCCAAGTTTATTTGGAAAGCTCTTCAGATAAATGTCCAGGCATACTATTTTCAAATTCTACCTTCCATAAAACATCAGAAGTTCATCTTGCAACTTCAAAATATGGATCATGTTTGCTCCAGATTTCAATAATAGTGTCATCATTTCCTTCTAAGGCCTTATCTGAAATAACTTTAGGCTCCATATTTCTACCAATAGATTCTTCAAAGCAGTCTATCAAGCACCTCACAATTTCTCCAAAAATACCCCTTACTCACTTATAAAACTGTTCCAGCATTTTGATAATTGCAAAAGCACTATGCCCCTCTCTTTTTACCAAATTCTGTATTAGTCAGCTAAAAGCATTGCTGATGCAAAATATCAGAAATCTGCCAGCTTTCATAAAAGCTGTTTATTAAGGGTAGAAGTTTACAGGAATAAAGCCTTTAAGAATCCATCTCAAAGTTGATTTTATCTATTTTTTTTTCATTTCATTTTCATTTATTTTTGCTCTAAACCTCATTTCTTTCTTTCTGCTTGCTTTGAGAGTAGTTTGCTGTTCTTTTTTATTTTCTCTAGATGTTCATTTAGTTCTTCGATTTTAGCTCTCCTTTTCTTTTTAAAAAATATAGGCATTTAGGGCTATAAATTTCCCTCTCAGGACTGCCTTAGCAGTTTCCCATAAGTTTTGGTAAGTTGTGTTCTCATTCCCATTCATCTCAATCTGATCACTAATTTCATTTAAAATTTCTTTTGGCCCTCTGATTATTTAGCAATGTGTTATTCAGCTTCACTCAAAGGCCCCTCAACTGATTTTAATATAATCAAATTGTGTTACACCCAGAGGAAAGCTTAGTTTACAAACATATTTTTTTCCTTTTGGAAATCATAAATAACCTCAAAATGCCACATGCAAATTTTCAGACATTTCCTAGAATTGATTTATGATATTTGTTTGAACATCTTTAATTAGTTGTTTCAAATTCTGCATCTCCTCTGAAGTTTTAATTTCTTCCTTTCATGAGCCATATCTTCCTGTTTCATAATATGGCTTGTAATTTTGTGCTGATATCTAGGTATCTGATTATCTTGGTATCTGAAGGTCTGTTTCTTCTTGGTATCTGAAGGTCCCTTTTGTCTAGGGATTGATTTTTTTATTGGCTTTGTGTTAAGGCTTTTCTTTGACAGTCTAACTTATTTTGTAGATTTACAAAAGCTTGAGGTTAACTGATCAGATTTGTATAGCTCTTTTTCATCTAATTTTTGCCCTCAATATGTGTTACATTTCTAAGATTTCACTTTTTGTGTAATTGTATCACCTCCTGGAGAAATCTTCCTTTTTTCTAATCCTCCTGGAAATTTGATCCATTCTGTTTGTTTTTGTATGTAATTTGCTCCTCAGAACCCATGATTTGTTTAAATTATCTCCCTCACTCATTGCTGTGTTTTCTTTGCACTTTTCAGTTTTGGGACCCTACACTTATAGCAGTACAGTTTGACTCTCTCTCTCTCTTTCTCTTTTTCTCTCTTTCTCTCTCTCTCTCCCTCTCCCTCCCTGAGACCTTTCTGTCTGTATTTTCCTCCCCATTAGATTATCCCAACATGGGGAGATGCGGAGTCAAGTGGTTTAATCAGATAATTGTGTCACTCCTGAAATATCTGTTTGGCATTTATGGCATTCCACTGACAGCAACAGGATTGAGTAAGTGCAGAATTTGGCCACCACTATTCTGCCACAGTTTTTTTTCTCTATTTTTCCTTTTGGTGTCTCATTTGTATGCAGTACTCCTCAGGAGCTTTGGTTCTGCCATGGGTTTCTGCATTCTTGCATCTGTTTGCCTGTACATTTGTGGGGTTCTAATTAACTCTTGTGAGTGCCCTTAAAGTCTGTGTTCTGGGTAGGAAGGACCTAGGCTTCTGCCTTTAGGTAACTCCCAAGCTTTGCATGGGACTGAATGAGGGAAAGGGAAGGATTTCCAGTCAGTATGGAATGGAAGGTTCCTACTTGTTAGTTTCCTCTTTCTGTAATTCAGCAATTGTTCAGTCCTCCTGTATCTATTGTTCTCCAGAGTTCTAATCAAGTGAAATTCATCCTTATATACTCTATTAATTAAGGCAAAGTCATTTTAAATCATCTTACCTTTTCAAATCTGTTTATTTAAATTTTACTTTTGGACTTAAATGATTTTTAAAAATTATTTTAGTTAATCTCAGCTTTCTGCAGCCAGGTAAGGAAGTATTTTTAAATTCTGGAAATATTTCAGATGTTTCTGAAAATTAAAATATTTGGCATCCCTAGTATCAGTCTTATGCAGCATTGGCATATTAATTAAAGAGATAGTATCTTTAGCAAAAATTGATGAGAGGCCACACCCTTCCCCCTCCACATGTGAAAACATAGACAGTGATATAAGTGAATCAGATCCAGTCAAACTAGAAGATCTTCATTCACCTAAATTGATGCATTAAGGTGATGCTGTTATGAAGGGATGGAAATCTAGCCTTTGGGGCTCACCATCTTTATCTTATGTGAGTAGATCATGCTAATCCCTTATTATTTAGTATTTTGCTTGTGTGTTTTTAAATCCAGAAATTACATGGTTATACCACTTCTTCCATATACTTTTCAAAATGAAATAGTCTTTATTATCTGTTTTATAATCTGAAGAATTAAAATATATGGTAGTTGATAAAGTTATCAGGTCAAAACTCTTGTCATTTTAGTCAAAGTAATGATTAGACTGTTACTGTATTATTTTACACAGGAAAACAATGATTAAGCATTTCAATAATACAGGGACAAGAATTTAAAATTTCAATCTCAGATTTGGGGAGCAGCAGAGGGAATATACAGAAAACAAGATGCTTGATACTCTTCTGAATTTTGTGATTACTCAGAGCAAATAATGAGAAAAGAGAGGGCCTTTGTGCTTTCTGGTAGCATTTTAAAGACATGTGTTCATGATTGAAAATAAAGACATAAAATTCTAAATAAAGACAATAATAAGAGAATAAAAATGTTTGTGAAATACCTAGTTTTTTTTAAGCAATTGTGGAGAAGGTAATAGAAAAATATTACTTTCTGTAAATCTGTCTTCCTCCTTCTATACTAGTCAAATTTGAGTTTTCTTCTGTTTAAAACAATTAAAGATACTTTATTTGTATCACTTATTTCCCCATTTTAATGTGATCACCATGCTTTTTCTCCCCAGTCAATTCTGTTAAGTTTTAGTCCAGAAAAGTTATTTCTTAGATATACATGCTTTTTAATTAGTGGAAATTTTATTTTACTTATGTATATTAAAATAGAGTAAAGTATTATAAAAACAAATTTAACAACATAATAGTTTGGAGAAACATAGTTACATACTACTCATTTTACTTAATTGATGCATTGAATTGACCTTTCCATTAAATAATTTAAACAATAGACCATTTTGACTAGATAATTACATACATAGTGATCAATTGTTTTATAAACTTTTGTCTACTAAAAAGATAATGTTTTAATATATTGCCCATATCCATTTAAAAGTTAAGATGTAATTGCTTCAAATTTTTATAAAGTTCCTATTCATAATTAGAGGTCTCATGAAAAGAAATCAATTAAATAAACTGAAATGATTTCTAAATTATTATGTGAAAATCACCTAAATATCGGTTGCATAGTTTTTCAGATTAGGTCATATTATTATTTTTAATGAAATGTCTGCTTCCTTTATCAAAACATGGAAAAAATTAGAATCTAAATTCAAACAACCAATATATTGACACTTAAACATGCACCTATGTGAAGTAATGTATGAAAAAAACAGTTGAAATTTCAACTTATTACAAAGCACATTCTCATAATACTTCCTATTTTTTCTAATAATTATAAAGTAAGTTTATTTTCAGTTCCACTTATTAATTAGTAAAATTTAATTTAAGAAAATTTCCCACAAACCTACAGATGCTAATTTTTAAAAACATATTAAAAGTTCTATTATCTTTTAAAAGCAAGGCTGGTGGTAATAATAGAAAAACAAAAGTGCCTAAATCAATGAAATGACATAAGAGTCCTTTGATTTTCTTCAGGAAAATTATAATAAGGGTCTTAAGTAGGGATTACATAAAGTTATAGGTGTAAAGAGACATGAAAGTGTGCAGATCTTAAAGTCTTGAAATATACATGAAATCATTTAGCAAGGTGGTAGTTTATTTCCACGATATCTAATTTTTAAATAACCAACTAAACCCTTCAAATTGTGTGCTGTCAGTACAAGATTAATGCTTGAGTAAAATAGTTATAGAACTAATGATCCTTTTTCACTGAATTTCCCAGTCATGATATCCATTTGAGTTTAAGATGGTTGTATAGTGTAAGTTCAAAGGGCATATCCATGAAAGAGGTGAGTTATTACTTAATTTAATTAGAATAATTATAAGATCATAACATTAAGAATGAATTAACATCCCCATGTCTGCAGGTCTGACAATAATTATTCAACAAACTAGAATATTTGCAGTCCCAGATTATCAGAGATGAAAATGTTTTAAAGGATTTAGCCTGTCTTGGAACTGAAGAAATAAGTCTATGGCCAGTTGAATAAATAAAGAACTTTCAGTTTCCTTTACCTTCTAAAGTATTTGCTTATGTGACTGTGAAGGTAGTCATTATATCCCAAAAAAAGTGTCTTTGTACAGTTAATGAAAGTATTGTTAATAGAGTCTCATACTGGGAGAAAATATTTTAGAAAATCATTTTTTCTTTCTGTGTATAACTCTGTAAGTTCAGACTAACATAAACATTTCCAAATTAAGTTATCTTTTCTTATGTAGGCTTGATCTTCTCAGTTCCTATATCATTGGAAATAATTCTTAATGTTTGGAATAAAGAATACTTTCCAGGATTTATCCTTATTCAAGAAATCTTTTTCTATATCACTTTGTTATGTTATGAAGGTATAACCATCATTATCAACTATTTAATTTTATGTAATTTACAGTTCTATTGCCTGTGAACAATGTAAGGTAAGAAAAAATATAAATATTTTTTGTGAACTCTTTTTCCCTGTCCAATTTTTTTGGCCTTCTTTCAAATATCACTTTTTATTAAAGAAGTTACATTATGCATGTGAGCTTACAAAGCAATCATGCATAATATGCAGAATTCCCATACATCTTGCATTGTTATGGAACATTTGTTATAAATTATGAAAGAACGTCACCTAAATATTGCTGCTAACTAGGGTCCATAGCTTATATTTGGTGGATTTTTTCCCCATAAATTCCCGATTATTTTATTAGTATTGTAAAATTGTTGTATTTCTCTAGAGAATACTCACATATTGGTATTGTTAACCACAGTCATCATCTATAACATGGTTCACTGTGTTATACAGTCCCATGCATTGTACAATCCATCCAAAATGTACTCTCAGTTTCATCAAAGAGTTGTGCTTTCATCACCCCAGTAAAGTTTAGAATGTTTTCCTTAGCCCAATAGAAAAATAAAATCCCTTACCTCCTTTTATTGACCTTGCCATTGATATAGAACCTTCTTTGATGATGATGCAAGAATAGTACAATTGCTGTTAACTATATTTTATCCGATACTACAAAACCAGACTTATATAGTAGGTGGAGTTTACCAAGAATTTTATTTCATTACAGTACTTAATTAACACTCATCTAAAACTACTTTTCATGTAAAACTTGAAAAGAGAAAACATTGAAGGTAATTCTGGCTTTAGTTTTAATTTTTTATTGTGCTAATAATTAAGTATACACAGAATAAATAGAAAACTCTTCTGAACATCTATGCCATCATAAAGCATAACTAATGATTTTTAGACTTCTGCCTTTCTTGTGTTATCTCTTTGTCATGTTTTCATTCTCTCTGATTTTCTTTATCATTTTAAAGAAAATTCAGGTATCATATCAACTCACCTATAAATACTTCAGTAAACATCTCCAACAAATAAGATTTTTGTGGTTTAATGTAATAATGTTATCATACTTTTAATAAGGAGCTTATCTATTGCTTAATATAATCATAAATGAAAATCATGGCCAAAATCATAAATTTTGTGAAAATATTTTCTTTTAATTTTAGTAAAATATATGCAACTCTACCCATTTTAACCACTTTCAAGTGAACAATTCAATAGTATTATGTTTATAATACATTAATCTTGTGTTACCATCACCATATATTTTTCCCACTCTTTCACCACCTGAAACAGAAACTTCACCTATTACATAATAACTACCCCTACCATTATCCCAAGGTAATCTAGAATATATTCTCTGACTTTGTTGATATTTCCTTCTCTTAAACATTTGATGCAAGTGAGCTCATACACTACTTGTCTTTAAGTTTCAAGCTTTCACTTAGCATGATATCTTCCAGTTTCATCCATGTTGTGCATGCATCAGCACTTCATGTCTATTAATGATTGAATAATAATATATCAGTGAGTGTATAAATCACATTGTGTTTACCCATTTATTTGTTGTTGGACAATTGGTTTGCACCCACCTTTTAGTAATTATGATTAATACTGCTATAAGCATTGGTGTAAAATATTTCTTAGTGTCCCTGCTTTCCATTCTTTGTGGTATACACCAAAAATTGCTATTTATGGGTCAAATGATAATTCTATTTTCAACTTTCCAAGGAATTATCAAACTTATTTCCACAGTGGCTGCACCATTTTGCCTTGCTACCAGCAATGTAAAAGAGTTCCTACTTCTTTGTGTGTTCATCAACACATATTGATTTCTGTTATTTTTTAATAATATCTATGCTTAGGTGTGAAGTAGTATCTCATTGTGGCCTTTAATTTCTTTTTCCTGATGTCCAATGATGTTTAGCATCATTTCATGCAAATTTGACCATTTGCAAACTTTCTTTGGAAAAATGTTTATTCAAGTGTTAAAATTTTTTGAATTATTTGACTTTTTATGTTTTGCTTTGTCAGTATTTTATAAATTCTGGATAGTAAATGCTCTCCAGATGTATGGCAAGCAAGTGCTTTCTCCTATAATGTTATGTCATCTTTTCACCTTTGGATTGTGCCCTTTATTTTTTTTAAAGCCTTAAATTACGTAAATGTTACATTGAAAATATAAGGGACACCCATATGCCCCACCCACTTTCCCCATTAACAAAATCTTTCAGTAGTGTGGTACATTTGTTACAATTCATGGAAACATATTGAAGTATTGCTATTAATGTTTTCTATAGTTTACATTATGGTTGACACTTTGCACCACACAATTTTATAGGTTTTCACAAAATGTATAATGGCCTGTATCCATCATTGCAATATCACACAGAACAATTCCAATGTCCCAAAAATGCCCCATGAACCACCTATTCTTCCTTCTTCCTTCCCTCAAAACTTCTGGTGACCTCTGCCTTTACTGGGCAAGTCCAATGAACTGGAGAGTAGTTGTTGGCTGCAACTCTTCTGAGATTCAGGTCTCAATCAGCACATTATTAGACAGAAGATTTAAGGCTTCCAAACCATGAACATGGAATATTCCTCTATTTATTTAGTTCTTCTTTAATTTTCTTTAACAATTTTGAGTAGTTAACTGTGCGCAAGTCCTTTACATCCATAGTTAAGTTTTAATCCTAGAGATTTGATTACATTAGTTGCTATTTTAAATGAAAAATTTTTCTTGGTTTCCTCCTCAGATTGCTCATTATTGGTATACAGAAGTGCTGCTTATTTTTTCATGTTGATCTTATATCCTGACACTTTACTGAACAAATTTATCAGCTCTAGAAACTTTGTTGTAGATTTATCAGGGCTTTCAACATATAGGCTCATATCATTTGCAAATAGTGAAAGTTTAACTTCTTTCTTTCCAGCTTGTATTCTTTTAATTATTTTTTAATATATTATTTTATTATAAGGAAGATTTAGATTACATAAAGGTAACATCAAAAATATAGTGGATTCCCATGTATCCCATCCCCTCCCCATCTCACACTATTCCCAATTAATATATTTTATTAGTGTGGTACATTTATTACACTTGATGAAGACATAGTGAAGCGTTGCTCTTAACCATGGTCTATAGTTTTCATCATGTTTTATGCTGTGCATTGCACAATTTTATAAGTTTTGACCAATGTATAATGGCCAATATCCATCATTGCCATATCATGCAGAACAATTCCAATGTCCCCAAAATGCCCCATGTTGCACTTATTCTTCCTTCTCACACCACTCAAAACCTCTTGACAGACCAATACACCAGGTCTTTGTTCTGGTGACCACTGTCTTTATATCACTGTTAAAATTTCTTCCATTTTTAGAATAATAAGTCTAATTTATTCCATAGTTGCACTCCAAACTTATGTTAATTCCTCTCTCTTGAGGATTTTGGGACGGTGATGCTCACTTTGATTTGGTTGAGAGGGGGTTTAGTTCCCTTTGGGCCAATGGATGAAACTGTCTTGCTTGCAGTTGTAGATACTCTGTTTTTTTGGCATGGGCATTGTCCATCACCATACTTTTATTAGCTTTCCTGGGTGAGTCTGATTAACCAGAGAGTAGGTGTTGGCTGCAACTCTGCTGAGATTCAGGGCTTAACTGATACATGAACAGCTGGAAGATTTAAGTCTTTGGGACACTTACTCAATGGGTACAGGGCTAATTACAGATTCAAAGGTATATAAGATCCATGTGTAGGAAAATTATAAATGAGTCTAACTTCGATACATTGGGTGGATAGGTTATCACATATTCCAAGGTAAGGCCCACTGACAGGGTCCAAAATTCCTGGGATTGTCTCTCCATCTTATAGTTTCTAGATGTCTCTAGATTCTTCAGGAACCCCTCTGCTGTTTGAGGAATTGTTTGTTGTGGCAGTCACTGAGATCCTCATGAGACATGTATGAGCATAACCCCGGGAATTACCTACCAACTCACTTTGGAATCTCTCAGCTATAAAAACTCCTTTCTTATTTGTATTTACTATTTCCTCATTTTGGTCTAGATCTTTTTTCCAAGTGCATTGCTAGTTGGTGTTTGGTACTAATCCCTTAGTGCTAAGGAGGCTCATCCCCTGGAATCACATCAAGGCTGGGGGGAGGTATGGAATTTATATGCTGAGATTAGCTTAGTATAAACCACATTTGAGCAAGAATGAGGCTTTCATGGAGGTAATTCCTAGTCAATATATAATACTAGGCTAAGTTTCAATGTCACAAGAATGAGGTTCTTATATACAGTGGTTACTGTCAAGGGCCTGGCGTATCAGTCTATCTTCCTTTAGTAGGCACTGCCCAAGTTCTTGGGGGACTCCCCAGGTTGAGAATTCAATATTTTTTGGTTATTGTGTGGGTCTCCATCCACCAAGACAATGTCCCATGAACAGTTGAACACATTCATATTCCATAGAGGAATGCCCCAGATGCACCCTCCTCGCAAATCCCCCAACCTCTGACACCCCACACAAGTGATCTTACCCTGCCACAGTTGTGATCCTTCTGTAATCTAAAACCTCCCTCAATACAAAGCCAAAATAAAAAATAATAATAATAAAGACAAAAATAAAAATAAAAAAATACAAAAATATTTCTCATTGTGTCTTCAGCAACATAAAATCTTTTAGCTTTTTCTGTACAGTAACTATTTCTTCTGCATGTTTCCCAGTGTTTTTTTTTTTTTTCACTTTATTTTCAAAGAAGCTTTAGGTGACAGAAATGTGACATTGAAAATTTAGGGGATTGTTATAGACCCCACTGTCTCCCCATCTCACATTTTCCCTATTAATAACAACTTCCATGTTTAGAGTACATTTGTTAGGTTTGAACAAATATTGAATCATTACTACCAACCGTGGTCAAAGGTTTACAGTATGGTTTACACTTGCACCATACACTTTTATAGCTTTTGATAAAATGTATAATGGCCTGTATCTGTCTTTGCAAGATCATGCAGAGCAATTTCAATGCCCTAAAAATACCTTGTGTTCCATCTATTCTTCCCTTTCCCTCCCCTCAGAATTGATGGTAACCACTAATTTTAAATTTTTAAATAATAAGGTTCATAGTTCCATGAATTAAAATTGAAGGCACCACATATTGGTCTGTTTCCTTTTATTAGACACTGCTTATTTTCTCAATAGATTCTTGTCCCTCTAACTGAAAACATATCATGACTCCCCAGGATATTTATTTAATATTTTTTGGTTTATTGTGTGGGTCTCTACCCACTGATATAACAACTCTGACAAGATGAAAATTTTCATATTCCAGAGAATCATGCCCTGGGTGTACCCTAACCCACTATCCTTCCACCCTTTTACCACTGACCTTCCCTCCATATTTGCCAGAAGAACGTTCCTACAATTGGAGATTTAACCACAGACATGCAAATCCCGAGTTCACCTGTCCCTTCCTCCAGCCCTCCACCAAATATCATCGTTATTCCAATCCAACACCCCACTCTACTCACCCTTACATTCCAGCACCATCGACCCCACCCACATGTCTGAACCACTATCAACCCCATCCCCTTCCAAACAAGCCCCTTCCATCTTATCATCAGTTTTGCCCATATTATCAATTCACCACCCTCTAAGCCCTTTCTGTCTCCTGATAACCTATCTTCCAGACTCAATCTCTCTATGTTTGCCCAATTTGCTTAGGTCACATCAGTGAGGACATGTAATATTTGTCTTTTAGTAATTGGTTTGCTTCATTCACCTTAAGGTCATTCAGATTCATCCAAGTTGTCTCATGTTTCAATATTTCATTCTTTCTTAAAGCTGACTAATATTTCATTGTATGTATATACCATGTATTGCTTATCCATTCGGAGCCCCTTGCCCTTCCAAATAAATTTTTAGAATTAGCTTTTCCAATTCAGTAAAAAACATTGTAGTTTTTATTAAGACTGCATTAAATCTTAAATCAATGTGACTATGACAGACATCTTAATGATTTTTAAGCTTCCAATCCATGAACATAGAATATTGTTCCATTTACTCAGGTCCTCTCTGATTTCCTTTAGTGATGTTGTGTAGTTTTCTGTGTATAAGTCTGTTACATCTTTAGTTAAATTTATTTGTAGATATTTGATTCTTTTATTTGCTAATGTAAATGTATTTTTTCTTTGATTTCCTTCTCAGATTGCTCCTTATTGGTGTAGAGAAATGCTACTGATTTTTGCGTGTTGTTCTTATCCTGCCACTTTACTGAAATCATTTATCAGCTCTAGAAGCTTATTGTAGATTTTTTAGGGCTTTCTATGTATGTCATCTGCAAATAGTGCGATTTGCAATCCTTTTCCTTTCTGATTTGGATTTCTTTTACTTCTTTCTCTTGCCTAAGTGCTCGAGCACCTACTTCTAACAAAATTTTAAATAAGTGGTGAGAGTGGACATCCTTTTCTTATTCCATATCTTAGAGGAAAACCATTAGCATTTCACAAATGAATATTATTTTTAGCTGTGGGTTTTTAATATATACCCTTTATCATATTGAGAAGTTTGCTTCTATTCCTATTTTTGAAGTGTTTTTTATCAAGAAAGGATACTATGTTTCATCAAATTTTTTTTGCATTAAGGGAGATGATCATGTGATTTTTTTTTTCTTTCGATCTTTTAATGTGGTGTATTATATTGATTGGTTTTCTTATGTTGAAACATCCTTGCATACCAGACATGAAAACCATTTGATCATGGTGAATATTTTGTTTGATGTGATGTTGATTATGATTAGCAAGTATTTTCTTGAGGATTTTAGCATTTAAGTTAGATTAGTCTGTAGTTTTCTTTTCTTGAGGGGTCTTTATGTGGCTTCGGTATAAGGGTGAAGCTGGCATCATGGAATGAGTTAGGCAGTGTTCCTTCCATTTTTATTTTTGGTGGGGTTTAGACAGAATTTGTGTTAGTTCTTTCTGGAATGATTGATAGAATTCTCCAGGGAAGAAATCTGGTCCTGGGTTTTTCTTAGTTGGAAAGGTTTTGATAATTAATTCAATCTCATTACTTGTGATTGTTTTTTTAAGTCTTTCTATTTCTTCTTTTATCAATGTAGTTTGCTTGAGAATTTTAGAAATTTGTCTATTTTATCCAAGTTATCAGTCTTGTTGTAATACATTTTTTCAAAGCATTCTTTTATGATACTCTATTTATGTGGCATCAGTGGTGATATCCCCTCTCTCATCTTTCATTTTATTAATTTTCCTCCTCTCCTTTTTCCCTTGTTAGTCTACCTAATGGTTTGTCGGTTTTATGAATTTTTTCAAAGAACCAGCTTTTGGCTTTTTAAGTTTTTTCTAGTTTTTATATACTATATTTCAATTAGTTCTGATCAAATCTTTGTTATTTCCTTCTTTATGTTTTGCTTTGGGATTAGTGTGTTTTTCTTTTTCTAGTTCTGCATGGTGTGCAGTTTGGTCTTTTATTTTATTTATTTTATTTTTTTTAAGATTTTAGTTTATTTATTCATTTATCCCCCCCTTGCTGCTTGTGCTCGCTGGGTCAGCTAACCACGCCGTGCGGGCGGGCTTGCCTTCACCAGGAGGCCCCGGGAACCGAACCCGGGGCCTCCCATGTGGTAAACGGGAGCCCTACTGATTGAGCCACAGCCGCTTCCCTTGGTCTTTTATTTTTTGTTCTTTCTTCTTTTTAATAGAAACATTCATGGCTATAAATTTCACTCTCAGCATTGCTTTAGCTGCATCTCATTAGTTTTGATATATTTGATAAGTTGTGTTCTCATTTTCATTCATTTTGATGTAGTTACTGATTTCTTTTGCAATTTCCTCCTTGACCCACTGATTATTTAAGATTCTGTTGTCTAAATTCCATGTATTTGTGTTATTTTGGTTCTCTGACCCTTATTAAGTTCCAGCTTCATTATATTATGGTAAGAGGAATTATTTTGTATAATTTCAATTTTTCTAATTTCGCTGAGACTTGTTATCATGTGGTCTACTCTGGAGAATGATCCTTGTGTGCTTGAGAAGAATGTATATTCTACTGTATTTGGATGTACTGTTCTGTATATTTCTATTAAGTCTAATTCCTCTTATATATTATTCAATATTTCTCTGTTTTTACTCTCTGTTGAGATGTTCCGCCTAATGGTTATAATGGTGTATTAAAGGACCCCACTATGATTATAGAGGCATCTATTTCTACCTTTAGTTTTTTCATTGTTTGCCTCATATATTTTGGTGCTGGTTAGTTGCACACATATTTATGATTGTTTTCTCTTCTTGATAGATTACCCCTTTTATTAATATATAGTGTCCTTCTTTGTCTCTTACAATAGTTTTGCATTTAAAGTCTAATTTGTCCTGTATTAATATAGCTCCTCCTGCCAATTTTTCATTATTGTTTGCATGGTAAATTATTTTCCAACTTTCACTTGCAACATCCTTGCATCCCTGGCTCTAAGGTGAATCTTGTAGATAGCATATAGTTGGGTCATCTTTTCTTATCCATTCTGCCAATCATCAGTGTCTTTAGATTGGGGAGTTTATTCCATTAACACTCAATGTTATTACTGCCAAGACATTGCTTAAAGTAGCCATTTTTTTTCTTTAGGTTTATATCTGTCATATTCTATTTTTATTTCTATTTTTATCCTTTGTGTTACTCTTATAAATAAGCTTTCTTTCTACACTTTCCTTCAGCGTTCTCTTTCCTCTTTTTTTTTTTCTTTCAACCTTCAGCGCTCCCTTAAGTATTTCTTTAAGAGAAGGATTCCTGTTGAAAAATTCTCTCAATTTCTGTTTAACTGTGAATATTTTGAACTATCTCTCATTTTTGAATGTCAGCTTTGCTGGATACAGAAATCTTGGCTGGCAGTTTTTTTTAATTTTTCTTTTAGCACCTTAACTATGTCATACCATGTCTTCTTGCTTCCTTGGTTTCTAGTGAGACTTTAGTGCTTAATCTTATCTAGTTTCATCTATATGTGATAGATATCTTTTCTCTTGCTACTTACAGAAATCTCTCTTTTTCTTGAGTGTTTAACAATCTGATAAGTATGTACCTTGGTGAAGGCCTGTTAGGATTTATTCAATTTGGGTGTGCTATGTTTCCAGAACATGTACTTACATATCCCTCATAAGAGTTGGTTAATTTTCAACCATTATTTCCTTCAACAGTCCTTCTGCCCCACTTACATTCTCTTCATCCTCTAAGACAACTATAATGCATATGTTTGTGACTTTCATGTTGATATTTGGTTCCCTGAGTCCTGGCTGAACTTTGTCTATCTTTTCATCTATCTGATATACCATCTGTGTGATTTCAGTTGTTCTATCTCCAACATCACTAATTATTTCCTCTTTCTGTTCCAATCTGCTGTTATGTGCTTCCAGTGTATTTTCAATTTCTTGCATTATGCCTTTCTTCACCATAAGAGATGTTATCTTTTTATGTATGTTTAAAATATATTCTGTATATTCCCCTAGTGTCTTCTTTATATCCTTTTTCTCATCCTTCACTGGATTAAGTTGATTCATGATATTTGTTTGTATATCCTTGATTAGTTTTTCCATATTCTCCATCTCCTCATGTTTTTCAGTTTGTTCATTAGATTGGGCCATGTGTTCCTATTTCTTAGTATAGCTGGTAACTTTCTGCTGGAGTGTAGTTATCTGTTTCTCTTGAAAGGCTTATTTAGCTGATTAACTTCTCTTTCTAATTTAGGCTATTATTTAATTTTTGTGCATTAAGGTTTCTATATGATCTTGGTTCCACTAATTCTATATTCTTATAATTGTCCATATTCACCTCAAATTTATTAAGATCACAAAAAAAAGAGAGAAAGAAGAGAATAATGATAATAATAATAAAGAATAGAAAATGAACCATAAAAGAGTCATGAAAAAATAAGTAATAACATTGAAATATCATAAAAAATAAAAAGGAATTAGATTTTTAAAAGGTGGAAGAAAAATAAAGAAACAGGAAAAAAATAAACACAAGAAAGATGAGAAGAGAATAAATTAAATGAATACCAAAAAAAGTAGGTGGAACAAAAGAAGACCAAAGAATAAGGAAAAAAGAGAAAAAACAAATAAATAAATAAAGGAGAAAAGAGAAAAGAAAAAAGTAAAAAGAAACACAGGGAGATAATAGAAAACAGTCCCCCTTCTTATGCCACTAAAAAATGTCTCAGACTGCCAGTTTTCTCCAGTTAATCACCCTGTGGCCTCCCCTCTGCCGATAAGTTACCTGGGTGTAGAGAAAAATAAAATAAAAATAAAAATGAACTAAAAATAATTTCAGTCTAAGTTCTCTGTCTCAAGGCTGCTGGTCCCACATCTCCCCCTTCCCCAGTGAGCCAACTGAGTTCTTGACAACCTGCTGGATCACTCTCCAGATCTATTCTCTTCAAGGCTGCTGGGCATCTCTGACAGCTCACCAGCTGCCTCTCCTCCCCTTCATTCAGGCCAGTTGGCTTCTGACAGCTTGCATTCTGTCTTTCTCTGTCCCCCTTTCCCTCAGGTCTGTTGGGCATCTGAAAGCTCATTGGCTACAACTCCTGGCTCCCCATCTCACCCATGTTGTTATACCCCTGCCAGCCAAACCCCTCACTGATCCAGGACCTTTCCCTCCCAGGGTGGGTCGATGTGACAGCTTGCCTGTTCAGCTAATCTTGGCCCTCTCCCTGGAGCCACTTCAGCACTGGCTGGTGTCTTTGCTTTTCCTGGAACCAGCTGAGATCTGGTCCATCTTCTCTAACTTCCCTTTCCCCCATTTCTCTATCCCCCTGAGTTGGCTGGGTGCTAGTCCCTATAACTGTTTGCCCCACAACTCCCCCACCTCAAGAGCCTGCTGAGCACTGGTATGTACTCCTGGTCACCCTGTGGCTTTTCTCACTCTTAGAGCCATCTAAGCACCTGTTTTCCAGGTAAATCTCTCCCCTTGCTTCCCTATTCCTCTTATCCTGCTGTGTGCTCCCTTACTTGCTGTACCTCCCATGGCTTCACTCTCCCTTGACTAACAGGGCTCCCTCTCCAGCTGCCTACTCCAATTGCTCCTGTGGTCCCATGCCTTCCCTTCTGTCAGGTAAAGCTACCTACCTTCCCATGGTTTCTAGGGGAGGGATGCAGCCTGCCATTTTGTACTCCACCATACTGTAGTAAGTTTTAAAATTGGGAAATGTTAGACCTAACAATGTTCTTCTTTTCCAATAATTATCTTGCTCTTCAGAGCCTCTTGGAATTCCACAAGAACTTGAGGATACACTTTTCCATAGATACCAAATTAGGCTTATAATATTTAGATAAGTATTATATTCCAACTGTAGATTGTTTGTTTGTTTTAATAGTATATTTAATTAAGTACTCATATGCAAAGCCAGTCATCCTCTTTGCATAAAGATACCTAATATTTTCATTTAGGTACACGAGTAATTAGTCTCCAGGTCCCCACATGGGAAACAAATACTGGCCACTCAGGCAACTGACATGGGGAAATTGTGCATTAGTTATCAGCCCTGAGTGTGAGCAAGTCATCTAGAAATCACCATACGTGAGCTCTCAGGGACCAACAATTGAACAAGTACAGGCCCCAAAGCCACAAGCATAGTTTATGCAATATGCTACAAAGATCCACGCATGAGGAGGGGCCTGGAGTGGAGAATTAAAAATTTCTCCCATTGCTATGGTAACATTTTAAGTGTGTTTTTGTTGGTTTTCTTCTTTTGTTTCCAGAATCAGCTCCCTTTGATTTGATATTTATTCTTTATCATCTGCTGAAGTTTTGAGAAAGTTGATTTTGCCCATATTTTTTTCCCTAACAAGTGATGACTGTCCCCAGTACATCTTACACTGCCATTTTGATGTCACTCTTCCTTAAATTGAATTTGGTGAACACATTAACATATGACATGTGAAGGATTTGCTATAGTTATCTTCATATTCACTCAAGGAATTTTAATGAGATGTAATTCAAAGGGAACATTTTGAGGTATGAAAAATTTCTTTGCTTTATTAATTTTTACTTTGAAATCTGTATACAGTTTAAAATGCCCTTCTTAAAGGATGACCATTGGTACAAATAAGTAACATTAATTACATTAACTATATTGTGCTACCTTCAGCACCATCTACCATTAATAAGTTTTCATCACTCCAAATCAAAATTATATACAAATTAAGCAATAATTCCCATTCCACAGCATAACTAACCTCTGGTAACCTCTCAATTGTTTTTCTATTTGCAGTGTCACTCCAGTTTGAAATCATGAAAAACAGAAACAATACTATAGATTTCATTCTGCTAGGACTCTTTAACCACTCAAGAGCCCACTTTTTCCTCTTTGTTATGATGTTGACCATTGTCTTCATCTCTCTACTGGTCATTGCCATCATGATCTCTTTATTCACCAGGACCACTGGCTTCACATGCCCTTGTACTTTCTTCTGAGCCAACACTCCCTTATGAATATGATGCTGGTTTGCACTATTTTGCCCAAAATGGCTGCTGACTACTTAACTGGTAATGAGTTTATCTCCCCTGCTTGCTGTGAATTATATATATTCCTGTTCCTCACCCTGGATAATGGAGATTCCTTCATCCTGTCAGCCATGTCCTATGACTGCTATGTGGCTGTATGTCACCCATTGCAATATCCTGTCCTCATAAGCTGGCAATTATGCCTGAGAATGACTTTGGGGTGTTGGTTTCTGGGAGCAGCTGATGGGCTCATGTAGGCTGTTGCTACCCTAAGCTTCCCATTTTGCAAATCACATGAAATTGGTTATTTTTTCTGTGAACCCCCTACACTCTTGTGATTGGCTTGTGCTGACTCATCTGTCTTTGAGTATGTCATGTATATCTGCTGTGTGTTGATGATCCTGGTGCCCTTCTCCCTCATCCTGACTTCTTATGGTCTTGTCTTTGCTGCTGTTCTCCAGATGTGATCCACAAAAGCCTGCAAGAAAGCTTTTGCCACCTACTCTTCACATTTTTCTGTGGTAGAACTCTTATGGAACTACTACTTTTATTTATATGAGACCAAAATCCTACAGGTCAGGTAACCATGACAAGATTGTGCCCACTTTTTATATTATCTTCACACCTGTACTGAATCATCTCATCTATAGTCTGAGGAACAATGATGTGAAGGGAGCCATGACAAAGTGTATGGGTCATTGTCTAGCCTTAAACCATATCTAAGATTACTTTGATTTACCCTAAACTTTAAAGCTATATAAAATTGTAATGTATTATTTTCTTGGGTGAAGTTAAAAACTTCTTCATATTTAAGTACATATGAATATGTACATATATGTCTATTTTACTTTAAAATGTGGACCTGTATCCATACTTCTGTTTCAATTGTTATATTATGATCATCAAACCAAACTGTGCATTGTTAAACATCTGTGAATCACAAACTCTTAGTAAAGTATTTCTACACTATATATCACAGTATATATTTTTTGCAAGACTGAACTAATATGTACTGAAGAAACATTGAGGAGTCACTTGTTTAATATGGATATATAATTTATGCACAATAAAATTTTTAGGTCTGAACCACACCTTTAACCAGTTTGACAAGTATAATCACTCATCTAATTTACCCCCACTTTCAAGAGGCACAATGTCAGTCACTGCCAATATGACCTTCATGTTCTTTTCCATAAAATCTCTAACCATATATAACACTACTTATAAAATTTTTGTCAACATGTCTTAGTTCAGTCTATTCTAGAATTTCCTATAATTGGACACTTTCTTTTGTGTTTCTGGTTTCTTTCACTCCGCATTATGTATCTATATATACATTTATATGTGTGTTTATATTTGTAAAAAGCCAGAAACACAATATAGAAATATAATTCTGTACATGTATACAACATATACATAATACATAATAATATATATACATACTCTCCATATTTTTGCATTTATCATTCTATTTATTTTTGTTTTACTTAGTGCTATTCTATTCTATGAATTATCACAATTCTTTTTATATTATTTTTTCTTTGAAATGTATACCATTTTTTGTTTGAAGCTTTTATGACTAAGGCTACTATTGTCCTCTTTTTATTGATCACATGTTCTTACTTCTCTTATTAAATGTATGATTACCTTTCAAATAATCTATTTTTAAAAGCAGGTATACAATTTTACATTACCACTAGCAAAGCTGACAAGTTAGAGTTAATCCACATTGGCAGCAATATTGGGTATTGTCATTCTTCTTCATTTCAGCAATTCTATTGGATGTAGCAGCATCTCAGTGTGTCCAAAAATTATACATGATTGACTTTAAGTTCCTTCCAGTTTATCTCACACCCCTAATATTCATTGTCACAAACACATTCCCCATATCTCTGAATGTACGTTTGGAACAATGATTCTGTTCATATGGAGCATAGCATACCTCATCATGGTTTAAACTTTGTATGCCACCCTTTGGAACTAGCTGGGATTTAAATTTAGTTATCGTTCTAGAAGCAAGATGTTTGGTTTAGGGTAGTTTCTGAAGAGAATCTACAGTCTTGCCATGTATCTCCTTCAAGTGAAGCTATTACAGTTTCTTCAGGATTAAGCAGGGTTAACCTCCTCAGGGAGTGGTAGAAGGGCTGATTCTGCAGGAAAAATGACTCAGAAGAAATTCAGGATTCTGAGTCCCAGATTAATCAGAAGCGCTAGGTTCCCATTCAAATTTTCAGTATTGCATTACTTCTCAATGAATGCTTTCACTTTAACTGCAGATATCAGGAAGCTTTGGAATTCATTTTTCTGCAATTGAGTCACTAGTGTATGAGAGTCTGTGTTGCTTAACTTCCGTATATTTGTGGTTGCAGGAGGCATATGTTTTTCAGAGAAGATATAGAAACTTGCATGTCTTTATGAATATTGGCTGTGAGAAATTGAAGCTCTGAGCTCTTTTTTTTAAATTTCAAAATATTTTTCATCAGAATTAGGAGCAACCAGTTAATCTCATTATACAATTTAATTAGAAAAAAATTATTAGATATAACTACATGGTCATTGGGACCTTAATTTTATATGTATATTTTTATTTCTTATTTTTAAATTAGAGTTGTTGTTGGTTTACAGAAAAAAATTATGTAAAATACATTGTTCTCATAAACTCCAAACTTTATTATTATCTCTTTGCATTAGTGTGATATCTTTGTTACAATTGATGAAAGAATATCATAATTGTCCTATTAACTATAGTCCATACTTTAAATTTAGTTATATTTTTTCAATGTACCACCCTATTATTAACAACTTGCATTAGCATGGTACATTTGCTGTAATTCCTAAAAGAAAAAAATATAATTTTACTATTATTTAAAATACAGTTCATTGTGTTGTTGAGTCCTATATTTTATCTCTTAATTTTAATTCCAGTAACCTATATATGACCTAAAATTTCCCCTTTCAACCACATTCACATATATAATTGCTGTTAATTATACTCACAGTAATGTGCTGCCATCACCACCATCCATTTCCAAAACTTTATAATGAAACCAAATAGATAATCTGTAAAACTTAAGCATTAATTCCTCATTCCCTCTCATTACTGTCTTCACTGCATGTTGTGTTCTCATTGTCCTTTGCCTCAATATATTTATTGAATTTTTTTTGCAAATTCTTTGATGCACTGAGTGTTTAAAAGTGTGTTGCCTAATTTCCATATATTTGTGAGTTTAACAGTTCTCCACATGTTATTGATTCCCACTTTCATTGCATTATGGTCAGAGAATGGGCTTTACATAATTTCAATGTTTTTATATTTACTGAGATTTTTTTTTGTAACCCAACATGTAGTCTAACCTGAATGGTGATTCATCTACACTTTGGAAAAATGCATATCCTGCTGTTTTGGGGTGCAATGTTGTGTATATATCTATTAGGTCTAGTTTATTTATAATATAACTTAATTTCTCTGTTTCCTTATTGATCTTCTGTCTTGATATTCTATTGATGAGAGTGGAGTATTACATTTGTGACAATTATTGTGGAGGTTCTATTTCTCCTTTCAGTTTTGCCAGTGTATGCTTCATGTATTTTGGGGAACCAAATATAAATATTGTATTACATAAATATTTATTGTTGTTATTTCTTCTTGGTTGATTGATTCTTTATTAATATATAGGATACTTCTTTGTCTCATTTAGCAGTTTCTGATTTAAAGTTTATTTAGTCTGATATTAGTATATCTTCCCATGCTCTATTTTGATTACTTTTACATGTAATTCATTTTCCATTCTTTCACTTTCATTCTATTTACGTGTTTTAGGTCTAAGGTGAGTTTCTTGTAAGCAATATATAATTGGATCTTGCTTTTTATACCTTCTGCCAATCTGTGTCTTTAAAGAATTTAATCCATTAATATTCAGTATTATTACTTTAAAGGGAACGTTTTCTTAAGCTATCTTGCCCATAGTTTTCATATATCATATACTTTTGTCTCCTTTTTCCTTTATTTCACCTTGCTTTTCTGTATACTTGATCTTTTGCGATGTATACTTCCTTTGTATTTTGTCTGGGGTTTGTATTATACAACCTATTAATAAAAACTACTAATTTGAAAAGATACCAATTTATCTTCAATGCATACATGTTTTCTGCTTCCATATACCAGTTTCCCCTATTGAGATTGTTTTTTCCCAAATTGTCTCTTGATATATTGCATGCCCATTATTAGGAAATATACCCTTCTCTTGTTCAATAGTATTCTGACTCTTAACAGTAATTAAAGCATACAATTGTATATTGAGGATACAATACTATTGGGTTTTGCATTAATCCTTTTAATTACCTTTACTAATGATCATTTCTTTACAACTATTCTAAGCCACTTTTTCCTGTCTTTTCCTTTCAGCCTGATTACCTTTAGTAATTCTTGTAGGTTAGGTCTTTTTTTAACAAACTCTCTTGATTTCTATTTGTCTGTGAATATTTTAAACAGTCCCTTATTTTTTAAGGATCTTAAAGTAGGTTTATTAGGACTTATTCTGTTTAAAGGATTTTGAACTTCTTGGACATGTATGTTTAGGTCTTTCATAAGACTTGGGAACTTTTCAGCTATTATGTCCTCAAATACTCTTTCTGCCCCTTTTCCCTTCAGTTTGCTTTCTGAGACAGCATTGATGCATATGATTGGATGCTTAAAACTGTCACTAAAATCCTGAAATTTCTGCTTAATTTTTTTAGCCTTTTCTCTTTCTCATCTTTGAACTGTATGATTTTGATTTCTCTGGCTTCTAATTCAATGATTCTTCCTTCCACCTGTCCAAATCTGCTCTTCTATGCCTGTCAGGTATTTTTATCTCTATTATGATTTAAATCCCCATAATTTCTGTTGTGCTTCTTTTTCAACTTTCAAATTACTCCTTATGACCACACTTTATCTTCTTAATATCCTTTAGCCTTGTATCCATATTTTCCTTCATTTCCTTACATTTATTTCAGAGATTTACTTGAATTTCTTTGATTAGTTGTTTTAATTGTTTCTATGTTGAAGTTTTCATGAAATTTCCCCTGGGAGAGCTGTATCTTCCTTCTTTCTTAGTAATTGCAACATTTGCTGATGTCTAGGCCTCTGTTTATTTTGAGTTGTTAACTCAGAAGGTCAGTTTCTTCCTCTTCTCTAAGACATTTTGGTGATTGGCTATTTAAGGCTCTTCTCTGATGCTTGGCCAATTTATTCTGGACATTTAGAGTAGCCAGTGTTAAATTTCTCACATTTTCTCTGTTTTTTCTTCATCTCATTCATGTCTTGGTTAATCTATACAATTTTTACTATTGCACTTTTTGTGCAATTTTTCCGCTCCCAGGAGAAAGCATCCTTTCCTCTGTTCCTTTTCCATGAATCTTGATCTGTTCTGCTTGTTTTTGTGCAAGATTTTCTTCCCATCTGCTATGATTTGTTTAAATTCTTTCAATCACTCAGTTTCCCCTGTTCCTTACACTTTTCAGTTTGGGAATTGTTCTGTCTTACAACAAATCAGTTACTTCTCCTTTTGTCATCTGAGGCTTTTTTGCCTCTGGTACACTTTATTGTATGCTTCCCCAGTGACACATATAGGATCAGTCCAGAAAGTTGGGACAATCCAGAAATGACAGTTTTGCATTTAGGTTTCCCAATGAACTGAATTTAAATTGAATGTGTGCACCTCCTGTCAACATTTCTGCCTCTCTCTCTCTCTCTTTCCCCTGGGATCCCTATTGTATCTGTCATTCCTCAATATTCTGTGTTCTGCTCAAGATCTCTGAAGACTTGGGACCTTGTGCCTGGAAATTCATGGGGTTCTAACCCACTGCTTTGAGTAGCTCTATTTATAGTCTACATCCACATCAAGAGGGACCCAGGCTGTGCTGCATCTGTGCAACTCCTTATGTATGTGGTACTGAGTTAGGTGGAGGGTTCTAGAACAACAGGTCTGGGAAAAAAATCTCCTGCCTGTAGTCAGAGATTGTTTTTCTTTATTTAAGCATTTGTGGAGTCCTCTAGACTCTATCATCCTCCAGAGTTTTAGTCATCTTTGTCCTTTTATTTACTGATTCTGAGAGGATACTATTCCATGGGATCTTTTACATCACCATTTTGATGAAATCACCTCTGTAACTATTTACTTTTAATAGTATAAATAATATTTTTAAAAATTTCATTCTGATATCATATACACAGTCTAACCTTCTCCCTTTTAACCTCATCCAGATATTTATTTCAGAACTGTTAATTACATTCTCAACATTGTACTACTGTCACCACCATCTATTTCCAAAACATTTTCATTATTCCAAATAAGAACCCTGTGCATTTTAAGCCTTAACTTCATATTTTTCATCCTCACACTGTCCCCTGGAAATACATAATTTAGATTCTGACTTTATGAGTTTGCTTTTTCAAATTATTTCAAATCAGTGAGATCATACAATATTTGTCTTTTTGTGTCTGGCTTATTTCACTGAAAATGATATCTTTAAGTTTCATCCAAGTTGTTGCATGTATCAAGACTTCATTCATTTTTATGGCTGAATAATATTACACTGTAAATACATATATATGTATGTATTTATCCATTATTTATCCATTCATCAGTTGATGGACACTTGGGTTGCTTCCATCTTTTAACAATTATGAATAATTTCATCATGAACGTTGATGTGCAAATATTTATTTGAGGTTCTGTTTTTAATTCTCTTGGGTATATACTTAGTAGCAGGATTGCTGGGTAATACAGTATTTCTATACTTAGCTTTCTGAAGAACTGCCAAACTGTCTTCCACATAGCCACACTATTTTACTTGCCACAACCAATAAGTGAGTATTTCTATTCCTCCAGAAACTCTCCAACACTTATTTTCTAGTTTTTTAAAAAACAGCCATTCTAATGAGTGTGAAATGGTATCCCATTGGGTTTTGATTTGTATTTTCCAGATGGTTAATGATCTTGAGTATATTTTCATGTACTTCTTGGCCATTTGCATCTCTTAATTGTAGAGAATTTATTCATGTCTTTTACCCATTTATTAATTGACTAGTTTGTCTTTTGGTTGTTAATTTGAAGCTATTTCTTTACATATTCTGGATATTAAACCTTTATTGAATATATGGTTTCCAAATATTCACTTCTCATTGTGTAGGTTTTTGTGTACTTTCATGAAAAAGTTTCTTAAGGCACAATTTTTTAAAAAAATTTGATGAGGTCTCATTTATCTATTTTTCCTTTATTGGCTTGTGTTTTGGGTGTAAAGTCTAAGAACTCACTGGCTAACACAAAGTCATGAAGAGATTCTGTATATTTTCATCCAAATTTTTGTTAGTCCTGGGTCTTATATTTAGGTTTTGATCCATTTTAAGATTTTTTATTGATTGTAAAGTACAGATTCTACTTTTTTTTTTTTAAGCAAATGGAGATCCAATTTCCCCAAATTTGTTGAAAAGACTATTTTTTTCCCAATTTTGTCATCTTTGCTACCTTGGCAAATATCAGTTGACCATAAAAGAGAGGGGCTATTTCTGAGCTATCAATTATATGCCATTAGTATATATGTCCAGTTTTGTGCAATACCATGCTGTTTTGATTACTGTAGCTTTGTGATGAGTTTAAAGACAGCATGGTGTGAATCTTCCAACTTCGTTCCTCTTTTTAAAGAGGGTTTTGGTTATTCAGAACCCTTGCTCTACCATATAAACATGATGATTATCTTTCCAATCATCATATTTATATAGAAGCTTATTGGAGATTTCATTAGTATTGTCTTGAATCTTTACAATGTTTTTGGTAAGATTATTATCATTTTAATATTTAGTCTTCCAATACATGAACATGGAATGTACTTCAATGTATTTAAATCTCCTTTGATGTCATTCATCAGTGTTTTATGGTTTTCTTTGTTCAAATCTATTCCATCAATGTTACATTTATTTCTAGGTATTTGATTTTTTTTATTGATATTGTGTGTGGGATTTTTTTCTTGATTTCTTTTTCTGATTATTCATTGCTTGTGTATATACACACTGTACTTTTTCAGTGTTGGTCTTTCCCCACCACTTTGCTGAATTCATTTATTAGCTCTAAGAACTTTGTTGTGGATTATTCAGAATTTTCTGCATAAAAGATCATTTCATCTGCAAATGAGTAATGTTTTGCTTCTTCCTGTCCAATTTGGATACCTTTTTAAAAAATAATCTTTATTTTCAGAAAAGTTTTAGAATACAGAAAAGTTACATTGAAACTAAAAGGCATTCCCATAACACATCCCTTTTCCATCCCACATTTTCCTCTAAAAATAACATCTTTCATTATTGTGGTAAATTTGTTACAATTGATGAGCCAATATTAAGGAATTATTACTAGCCAAGGTCTATAAATTACGTTATTGTATATACTTTGTACCTTACAGTTTTATAGATTTTGACAAGATATTTAATGATCAATATCTGCTTTTGTAAAGACATGCAGAACAATGCCTTGTATTCCAGCTATTCTTCCCTCCACTTTCCCTCAGAATTTCTGGTAACCACTATCTTAATATCAATGATGCAAGTTCTTCAGTTACTAAAATAATAGTAAATCTAATCTGATCAATTGTTGCATTTCTCCATTATGTTCATTTCTCAATTTTGAGACTTTTGGGATATATTGCCTGCTGGGCTTCCGACTGGGAAAGGGCTTATATCTTATGGGGCAGACAGAAGTAACTGTTTTGCTTGTAGGTATAGATATACCTCATTTTGAGGATATGAGTTGCTCGCCATTATCATTTCATTACTTGTCCTGGGCAAATCTGAAAGACTGGAGACTAGTTATTGGCTGAAACTCTGTTGAGATTCAGGGCTCAAATGGCATAAGAAAAAAACTGAAGCTACAAGTGTCTGTGACATATATTTAATGGATATAGTGCTAATTATCTGTTCAAATAAAAGAGGCAGAAGAATCATGAATATATAAATTATTAATGAGTCTAACACTGTTATTCTAGGGACACAGATTTTCATATATACAGGATAAGAAGCAATGATGGTGTGCTATTTTCATGAGTCTGTGTGCCCTGCACATAGTATTTGAAAATTTCTATAGCTCTTGGGAATACTCCTGTTTGAGCCTTTGTTTACTGTGTCATAGAGACATGCCTGAAATGTGCATAAGCATAACCTCTGAAATGAACTTCCAACTCACTTTGAAATCTCTTAGTCTTAAATTCCCTTTTGTATGTAATGTTTCCTCCTTTTAGTCAAGGTCATATTCCAAATGCATCATTGGTTAGTACTTGGTAGCAATCCTACTGTGCCAAGTAGGCTTATCCCTGGAGAGTCATGTCCCAAACCAGGGGAAAGGTAGTGAGTTTATTTGCTGAGTTTGACTTAAAGAGAGGTCACATCTGAGTAGCACGGTTTTCATGAGGTAACTCTTAGGCATTAGCTGTTGTTAGGCTAAGTTTCGCTTTTATAAAAATAAGGTTCATAAGTACAAGCATTAATATTGAAAGCTTGGCATATTGGTCTGTTTTATTTTATTAGACACTGACAATATATTTCAGAGATTTTTGCCCCTCTATTTGAGAAAGTATCGGGACTCCCCAGGGTGGGAGTTTAATACTTTATTGGTTGTTGTTTGTGGGTTTCCACCCACAGAGAATGTACCCTATGGAAACTTAAGCACGTTCATTTTCCATAGCTGCATGCCCCAGGTGCACCTCTCCCCTCACATCCCTGTACCATGACCCATGCACCATTGACAATTCCTTGTTATGGGTTTCACAAAACATTCCTACCATTGTATTCTCAACTGCAATCCTCAACTTACCCAGATTTCCCCCAAACCACACAGTTACCTATTCCATCACCCAGGTCTCCCCCAAGTTCCATGGATTACCCAACTTGATCCCCATTCCCACTCCCACTCACACTTTACCCACATCAAACCCTGTCATATGACTGCACCACCCTCAACCCAATCTATTCCCAAACTTCCACCATCTACCTCATCATTGATTCTGCCCAGGTTGAGCATCAGCCTGCCACTCTTTACTCCCTGTCTGTTTTCTAGTAACCTATATTATAAATGCTACCATTACGAGTCTGCTCAATATCCTTAGTTCAGATCAGTGAAATCATGAACTATATTTCCTTTAGTGACTAGCTCACTTCACTCAAGATTAGGTTTCTGAGGTTCATCTGTATTGTCACATGTGTCAATACTTCATTTTTTCTTACAGCTGAGTTGTATTTCATTGTGTGTATATACCACATTTTGCTTTTCCATTCAGCCTTTGATGGACACTTGAGTTGCTTCCAACTTTTGGCAATTGTGAATAATGTTGTGATGAACATTGTTATGCATACACCTGTTCATGACTCTGATTTCAATTCCTCTGGTTATATATCCAATAGTGGAATTTCTCAAATAATATTTTTAAAATTATTTTTGGAACTCTGCATTATTGCATTCACTCTCGGTGTCTTATTTATGAATTACAAGAATCATTAGTGCCTTTAAGCTAAATTATATTAGGGAATCAATTTCACAAGCACAAATACCTTTACAGAAAATCATCCTTAATATTCTATTCTTCTACAATTACTCTTTGTATGCAACTCTGTACCATTCTGCCTTCTTCACACAAACAGAATGAAAAGTATATATACATATGTTTAAAGATATTTATATAAAGTATTGCCACTGACAATTGTGGGGGCTGGCAGATCAGATATTCATAGGGTATGCAGGCAGATGGAAAATGAAACAGCATATAATGTTATTTTATTTTAACAGAATTTCATCTTCGCTGGGAAACATCAGTAGTTAAACTTTTGGCCTTCAATTTATTGGATTAGGGCTACCTAGATCATTTAAAGGTGATCTTTCTTGTTTAAAGTCAATTGTTTATAGATATTAATCACAGAACAAATACCTTCACTGCAACATCTAGACAAGAGTTTGGCTAAGCAACTTGGTTTTAACCTACCCTCAAACTGACATATAAAGCTAAACATCATTCAAAACAACACTAGGGGGTTAGAACTGCCAGAACTGCCACAGGAAATATTGCATAAGAGATAAAAAAAAAAAAAAACAACTAAGTGTAATGGGGAGATTTAAACCATTTTATTAATCAAAGCAATCTTAACCCAATCTTTAGAAAAGCCCAGAATGTAATGGAAATCATCCTGAAGACCGTGTTGGCGTCATTGAGAAGTTTATAGTTGTCTGCCCATTTTGGCTAAGATCTATGATAAAAGATGCTGTTCTATATCCAAATTTCCACATATAAGTGGGCAGGAAAGAATTCAAGAATACTAAGCAGCATCTGGTGCCATGTACACTTCAAAGTCAAAGTGAATATATATTTACTTAGTTTCAACTGTAGGCAAAAGGCCATAGCCAATAGAAATAGGGCTACTGGTTCTTTGAATTCCTAGAGTGAGATATATAAGGGCAACCATCAATTGAGTTGATTGATTTATAGAACAACGTTTCTTACACTGGGGTATTTATATGTAATCTGAATCCAAGGGTGTATTAAAGTAATTATATTCCAGGATAAAGTGCTATTTCCCAAGAAAGCAATAGTATTAAATCTAATGAAGTCATTCAATGTTGTACACCACATTAAGAGTGAAGTAGCAAAACAACATAATCATCTCAATTAACACACACACACACACAAAACATTTGACAAATTTAGCACAATTTCTTGATAAAGAAATGCATAGAGCTAACCATAGAAGAAATATTTCTCAACATGATAAATACCATAAATGAAGAACTCATAGCCAACATCATACTCGACAATGAAGGACCAAAACTTTTCCCCAAAATTCAAATCAGGTAAAAGAAAATATGCACATGATCATCACTGCTGTGCATTATCATAATTGAAATTCCAGCCAGAGAAATTAGGCAAAAAATAGCCATCATCCTATTTGTAATGGAACAGTAAATTTATCTCTAATTTTGGATGACATGTTCCTATGTATAGAAATCCCCATGAATGCACAAGAAACCTATGACAGCTCATGAACTATTTTACAAATATGAAGAGTGCAGTATCAACATGCAAAAATCATTTGTGTTCTTATACATCAGCAATAAACAGTCTGAAAATTAAATAATGAAAATATTTCCTGTGATAACAGTATTATGAATATTATGAATATATAAAGATATATATATATATATTCAAAAATATAAAAGATTTGCACAGTAAAAACAACAAAATATTTGTGAAAGGTATTAAGGAAGATCTCAATAAAGTCAAAGATAACCTGTGTTCATGGCATGGAAGATTTATATAATCTTAAAATGTCAATACTACCCAAAGAGATTTCCAGATTTAGTGGAATCTGCAATATAATTAAATTGGAATCCTACTTGTCAATATATACAAAAATCAAATCAAAATGGATCAATGACCTTCACATAAAACCTAAAATCAACACATTTTTAGAAAAAACATAGGGAAAATATCTATGTTCTATTATACTACACAATGGATGATTAGCTATGAGACCAAAAGCATGAGAAAAAATTTTAAAAAGTAGGCTTTTGGGCTTAATCAGTGTTAAACACTTTTGTACAAGAAAATGACATGATGATCTAACAGAATGGGATATATATTTGGGAAATCATATATCTTATGTAGTTTTAATAACCAAAATATATTCAAATTCCAAGAACTTAACAATGAGAAAATCATTGAATTAAAAAATAAAAAATGTCTTGGGTAGATATTTCATTAAAGAAATTATATAATTGGCCAATAAACATATGAAAAGATGCTCAACATCATTATCCATTAGAGAAATGTAAATCAAAATCCCTATGAGATACACTGCACTCTTTACATTACAAATTTCACGATAACAAGATGTTTAGTATTAAGAAAAAAATCAAAATAAATGTGCTGTCATGTGTGCATAGATGTTAAAACACTTGTGCATCATATGGTGGCTTGCAAAATTATGAAGCCATTTTGGAAAATATCATAGTGCTTCTCTCATAAGTTAAATGTAGAATCAGCATATTGATCTTCTCATTTCTAGCTCCAATTCCAAAATAATTGAAAGTAATGGTTTGGAAAGATAATTACATGCCAAAGTTAACAGTACCATTATTCACAATAGGTAATAGGTGTAAGCATCTTAAGTGTCATCATGTTGTTACTGGGCAACTTCTGAATCACATTCTATCTTCTCCTGGAATTAGAACTTTCAGAAAATGATATTTTTACTGGATTGGTCATTTTTACAGAAATCTGTGTATCCCAAAAACATGTTCCACCTTTTTCTCCTTCAGGGGATGAAACTGAGTGAATAGCATCTAATGGTCCCACTAATTCTGACTTCTAATTGGCCAGGGTCACATCCACTGTTAGCTGACCTTCTCCACAAGCCAGTCTGCTTGATCTCTGCTAACTATTCCCTCCCATGTCCCTTCAGGGGTAGAGGTGGCAAAAGCTTTCTGCACTTGTCAGCATGGGAGTCCTGCAGAAATCCTCCTTGGCTCACCTCTATCTTGGCCATATGTTTACATAACAGTCCTTTATTAATCTGAGCTAAGACACCGAACTTCACTGTACTTTCTGTTATTGGTTTCAATTCTGACTGATTATATATTCTTTTTCTCTCCTGATACAGAGTTTAACTGACCTTCATTCCCACCAAACTTTGGTTGCTACAAAAGGGTTTAATCTGCATTAGGATAAAACTATCCCCCTCCAAGTGACAATGGTAAGCCTGAGTAGCTAGAACTTTATTTTCATCAACATGTGACACTATGCACAATAGTACTTTGAGGAGGAAAATTTATTACAAAGGATTGTTACTCTCTTGCTGAAGTATTCATTTGAAAACTGGTATGCTAGTTATAACTGATAAACTGCTTCATTAATTTAGGAACCCAGGGTTTTGAAAGGAAACACAGTATCTTTACTTTAAATGTAGACTACATTTATGTGACAGATCAGAACTTAAATCTGAGTAATATTTACCATATTTGCAATATTCAAAATGCAAATTCATTAACATTATTATGATTTATAATGTACTACACTCTAACTGAACTAAATACCAATTATTACACCCCACGGAATTAAGCAATTATATTATCTCTCAGTTTGTTCTGGGAAAATCTGCCACCATATATTCCATGACAAATTATTTTATTTTCCTTTTAGAGTTGAACATTCTGAGATTTAAATACAAATATAGACAAGGAATAGGTAACAGAAATGATAAACAATGGGACCAGGACACCAGGAAGTCTGCAAATCAACTCAGTTAACAACAGAATAAAGGAACAAAATCAAGAATCACAAGCCCAGGTAATGTCTCATTGCAAAGTGGTTGAAAAATGTATGCAATGTGCTGTTACTCATGTTTTTAGTATTATCACTGTTTTTACTATAGCACTATGAACAGACATATAATATCTAAATAGGTTTACATTACATATTTTAAAAGCTGATATTTATATTGCAGCAGTGGATAAAAATGTCTGAATTCTACTGTGAACTTTCTGTGATTTTGATTATTGTCTTTGAATATAGCTGATCTTTCAATAATTTAATTTTTAACTTCACTCTACCCATCAAGTTTAAACTAGTAACACCAGAATCACATTAATAGACTCTTTAACACGTTTTAAAATTATCATGCTTTCTCAATAATATTATTTATTTTTCATTGACTCCTAAGTGATTCATTTTTTTAATTTAATATATCCCAAATTTTTGAAAGCATGTAGGGAAATATTTTGAAGATCTCAAATTCTTTCAATGTCCATGAATATTAAATATATTTGGAATCCCCAGATTCAGTATTACTCAGTCCTTGACTATTGAAAAGAGTATTTTTAGAAAATAATCGTGAGAGACTACAGCTCTTCCCCCTCAACATGGAAAACCCAGACACTGATTTAAGTGAATTACATGCAGCCACATGAGAAGATCCTTCCTCTACCCAAATCGATGCATTAGGACAATACTATATATAAAGTACTGACATACATCCTGTTGGATATCACCATCTTTACCTTATGTGAGTAGGTCATGCTAATGTCTCAATATTTTGGATTATGTTTATTTAACTCCAGAAAATCCATGGTTATAGTATTATTACTATACATTTGTTAATTGAATCCTCCTTATTATCTATATTTTACCTGAAAAAACTGAAAACATATGCTGGCTATCACTATCATCAGGTCAATTTAGACAAATAAATAATGCGACTGTTACTATTTTAATTTTTACAGAAGAGACTAATTAAATATCTCAGTATCATGATTTACAGTTTAAATCTTTGGTTTTAGGTGCAGATTGGGAAAAAAACAAAAAAGAAGTATTTAGGATTGTCATGATAATCTAATATTTACCTAAGGCATTGATAAAAAATAGCTGGGTATGTATTTTTTGTCTTCTACTTATATCAGAAATACATGAGTTTGCTATTTAATATAAAAACATAATTCTAGCATCAATGTACAAAGATAATTAAGAAACCTCAAGCATTCTGAAATAATGGAAATGAAGGCAAAAGAATATCTGAATTTTCCTGGCAAGTCAGTTTTTTTTCCCTCTGTTCTAATCAATTTTACTTTCCATTCATCTATGTATTAATATTTTAGATACTTAATTGCTCAATGAATCATTTCCTCATTTTTAATTTAGTACTGCTTTGTCTCACTAGTTAATTCTGATAAGTTTTACCTTAAAAGATCCAATTCTTTTAGATATGCATGCTTTTTAATTAGTGGCAAATTACCTCACTTGTATACATGAAAATATAGTAAAAACTTTTTAAGAAAAACAAATAAAATAGTTTAGAGAAATTAAACTAATTTCCAACTATTCCGTTTATTTAATTAATGCATTGAACTGGTGTGCCCATTAATAATCTAAACACTATGGCTATGGCATGTTGAATAGAAAAGTATATCCATAATGATAAATAATTTTTATACATTTATTTCTACAATTGCAAATATATCATCTTAATTGCAAAATTAAGAGCTTATGGGTTTGAAATTTAAAAATTGCTTAGTATTACTTATAAACCTCATAATAAGAAAACATATTGTATAAACTGAACACACATGTAGGCATTGAAATAATTATCCAAAAACACCTAAACAGCTCTTGCATAATTAAAGCAGATTATCACACCTTTTGATATTTTAAATATTATATCTGCTTCTGTTGTCAAATATGAAACAATATCTCTCTATAAAATATCCTGTTATCCTGTTTCATTGAACATAAATATAAATTTATGTATTTTAATCTATGAATAAAAGGATAAGACTTGAAAGTTATTACAGAACATTCTCATCCATAATATTTTCTAGTTTTTTAGCAACTATTAAAGAAGATTTATTATTTTCAATTTCATATATTAATTAACGAAAATAATTCAAGAAAATTCTCAAAAAATCTACAAATACTAATTGATTTTTAACAGGTTAAAAGGTCAATCACATTTCAAAAATAAGGTGGGTGGGAATAGTGGAAAACCAGAAGTCCTTATAATAAAAAGCAAGTTAAGGGGTCGTTAAGGTTTTCAGGAAAATGGTACTAAGTGTCATAACTGATGCTTTCATAAAATTATCAGATATAGAACGTGCACAATAGAGACATGAAGGTGTGCAGATTAAAGCATTGGAAAATATGTGAATATATTAAGCAAGTAGAAATTTATTTCCATAATGTCTAATTTTTAAGCAACAAACTTAAGTTCTCTAAAAAAGCACTGTTTGTAAAATAATGATGCTAAAGTAGTATAGTTACTGATGTAATGAGCCTTTTTCACTGCTTTTTCCGGTCATGATACCCATTTGAGTTTGTTGTATTTAGTTGGTTCAAAAACGTACCCATGAAAAAGATGGACTTGTTTTGCAATTTTCCTTAATTAAATTAGATTATTTACAAGATCGAGTCCTTAAGATTGAAAAAACATCAACATTTATACAGCTATGGTCATATTTAATCAACACACAAGAACAGCTCAAGACACAGCAGATCATAGATGAAAATGGTTTTAAGGAATTAGAATTTCCTGGGACTGAAGAAAGAATTAATTTATCTATGTGGTCATGGGAATAAATAATGAGTTGTCACTCTCTTTTACACAAAACAGTATTTGCTTTGTGACATATAATTATTATTGTCAAGGTAATTATTACAACAAAGTACATTTGTACATTTAATGGAAATGTGCATTAGGATCTTGCTCTGTTGGGAAGTATTTGAGAAAGTCAATTTTTCTTGCTGTATATAACTCTGTGCATTCAAAGTAACATACATATTTCCAAATTAAGTTATGTCCCCTCTGCAGGCTCACTCTAGTTCTTAAATCTCAGAAATAAAGAATTTTACTGTTATTGTTTTATTTTTCATAGAACAGATTGATTAATCATCTCACTTTCATGACAATAAGGATTTACAGTTTAAATCTTAGGTTTTAGGGTCAGAATAGGAAAAATACATTGTAACAGTTGGCCATTTTGATGTAATTATGAATTCCAAAAATATAATTAAATCTGCTTGTAAACTGATCTGTTAATCTGGGCATGATTAGGTTATGATTAGGGTGTTGAGACCCGCCCCTTGGTGGGTGGGGAATCGAATATAAAAGGCAAGGCAAAGAACAGAGTTGAAGCAATCTTTGAGAAGCCATTTTGATGTTGGAAAGAAGGCCCCAGGAGAAGAGAAGCAAGCCATTCGCCTGATCGTCTGCAGCTGACCTTGTGGAGGAAACAGGAGCTAAGCCTGGAGAGAAATGCAGCCCCGGGAAGAGAGGAACCCCAGAAGCCTTAACCCTGGCAAAAACAGGCTCCAACATGTGGCAATGAACATTGGTAAGAGAAGAAACTTAATGCTTTATGGCCTGGTATATGTGGACTTCTACCCCAAATAAATACCCTTTATAAAGACCAACCCAGTTTTGGTATTTTACATTAGCACCCCTTTGGCTAACTGATACATACATGAAAGAAAAAATTAGGCTTGTCATGATATTCAAATATCATTCTAAAGATTTGATTAAAAATTCAGGGAAGCTGCTGTGGCTCAGACAGTAGGGCTCCTGTTTACCATATGGGAGGCCCCAGGTTCGGTTCCCGGGGCCTCCTTTTGAAGGCAAGCCCGCCCGCACGACGTGGTTAGCTGACCCAATGAGCACAAGCAGCAAGGAGGGGATAAATGAATAAAAAAATAAAATATTAAAAAACATTTAGGCATGTATTTTTGCCTGCTGGTAGTATCACAAAGACATAAGTTTGCTATTTAAAGTAAAGACATAAGAAATTTAGTGAAATGTTGGTAAAGGACTATGGATAAGAAGATAATTGAGAAATCTCTAGCATTCTGATATCCTGGAGCAGAACGTTAAGGAAAATCCTAATTTTTCTGACAAGTCAGATGTCCTATTTATGTATGTCAATTTTGTGTTACTGTTCTTCATTTTAATGCCATTTTAGATACTTAATTGCTCCATGAATTATTTCCTAATTTTCAGTTTGATGTATGTTATCTCCCTAGTTAATTCTGATAGGTTTTATTCTAGAGAATCCACTTCCTTTAGATACACATGCCTTTCAATTAGTGGCAAATTATCTCACTTGTATACATTAAAATATAGTCAAAAATTTTAAGAAAAACAAATTAAATAAATTAGTTAAGAGAAATTAAACTAATTACCAACTACTCATTTTATTTGTTTTTTGATGCATTAAATGGCTTGTCCATTAATTAATCTAAACTCTATGGCATGCTGACTAGAAAAGTATATCCATAATGATAAATAATTTTGATACATTTATTTCTACTAAAACATAATGCATGAATATATTGCAGTGCTTAGCCTAATTATATACCTCATAATAAGAAAGTGTATTGTATAAACTGAAAAGACATTTAGTCATTGAAATAATTATCCAAATACACCTAAACAACACTTGCATAATTAAAGCAAATTATTACAAATTTTGATATTTTAAATATTATACCTGCTTCTGTTATCAAATATGAAACAATCTTTTTAATATCAAATATCCTGTTTAATTTGTTCTTAAATATACACCTATGTGATATAATCTATGAATAAATACTTGGACTTTAAAGTTATTATCAAACATATACTCAAACATATTTTCTATTTTTTTCTAGAAACTATCAATGAGTTAATGTTCAATTTCATATATTAATTAACAAACATAATTTAAGAACATTCTCAGACAACCTACAAATACTAACAAATTTTCAAACAATTTAAATGGTATATCATATTTCAAAATTACAGTACATGGGAATAGTAGAAAATCAGAAATCCCTCCATCACAAAGTGGGTTAGAGGGTCAGGAAAATGATACTAAGGGTCATAACTGAAGTTTTCATAAAGTTACCAGGTGTAGAGGGTGCATGTTAGAGACATGAGGGTAACTGGATGTCAAAGTATAGGAAAACATGTGAATATATTAACCAAATAAAAGTTTGTTTCTATAATGTCTAATTTTTAAGCAACAAACATAAGCCCTCTAAAAGAGTGCTGTCAGGAAAATAATGATGATAAATTAGTATCATTATTGATGTAGTGAGCCTTTTGCACTGCCTTTCCTGCCATATTAACCATTTTGAGTTTACATTGATTTGTATATTATGTGAAAAAGGCATACACTTGAAAAAGATGGACATGTTCTGCCATTTACCTTGATTAAATTATACTTTTTACAAGATCAAGTCCTTAAGATTGAATAAGAAGCATCCCCTAGAGATTATGGTCATATTTAACAACATGCTAGAACAGTTCCAGATCCAGCAAATCACAGATGAAAATGTTTTTTAAGGATTTAGACTTTTAGGAATGAAGAAAGAATTAATTTTTCTTTGGTCAGGTGAATAAATAATGTGATTTCACTCTCCTTTACCCAAAAATTTAGTTGTTTCTTTTGCAACTGTGAAGGTAATCATTACAGCAAAGTACATTTATACATTTAATGGATGTATGCATTAAGATTAGAGTCTTTCTGTGAAGGCAATTATTTGAGAATATCAGTTTTGCTTACTCTGTATAACTCTATAAATTCAATCTACCTTATAAATATTTCCAAATTAAGTTATGTCTCTTATGAAGGCTCAGTCTTTCCAATTTTTATACTGAGAAATTATATCTTAATGATTGGAAAGGAAAAAAAAATCTTTCTTGTAATATTCCTTATTCAAGAAATATTTTTCTATTTAATTTTGATATTTTATAAACTTACCACCATCATGATCAACAACCTAGTTTTATGCAATTAAAAATTAATTATATTTTGTATCTATTAACTGAAAACTATGTAAGATATGCATAAATGTCAATAATAATTTATTTAAATCATTTGGCCCTGTCCATTTATTTTAATATCAGATACAACAAAACCAGCCTTATGGAGTAGATAGAATTTAATAAGAATTTTGGCTGATTATATCATTTAATCAATACTCATCTGTCAAGTACTTTTCATGGAAATGTTGGGAGGAGAAACTGTTGAAGATGATTCTATTATGTTTTTAAATATTTTATTGCACATATGTATATATTTCATGTATATACAAATATAAAGAAAAGTATTCTGAAAACCTATATCTTCATATAGAATTTCTAAGAATTTTTATCAATTTGCCTATGTTGTTTTGTCTATTTCCCGTGTTTTCTTCTCTTTTTATTTTAGCATTTTCAATGTAATTCAGATATCATATCATCTAACCTATAAATACTTCAGTAAGAATCTCAAAAAAAAAATGGTCTTTGTTTTTTAACGTAACCACAATTCCATTAAAATACCTTAAAAAATAATAATCCCATTATATTGTCTGATTTGAAGACCATGGTCAATATCTCCAGTCATTTGAGAAATATTTTTTTAAAACTGTTGTATCATATATACAACCTAAAATTATCCATTTTAGTCAATTTCAATGGTACAGTTTAATGGTACTAAATACATTGCCAATATTATAATAATTCATTACCATCGCCAATAACATTTTCCCCAAATTTTCATCATCTCATACAGAAGCTATGCACTCATTGAACAATCACTCTCTTCTCTCCTGCCCCGAGGTAATCTATAATCTACGCTTTGTTTCTATAAAATTAATTTCTATTATGTTTTTCATATAAATGCGATAATACCATGTTTGTTTTGTGTCTTGCTTATTTCACTCAGCATGATGTCTTCAAGGTTCCACCATGTTGAGCATTCATCAGAATTTCATTTTTTTTTAAACTGTATAGTATTACACTATATGGACATATGATAATTTTTATTGTTTTCCATGTTGATGAACACTTGGATTGTTACCAGTTTTGCCTATTGTGAATAATGCTGATGAAAAACATTGTTGTAAAAGATCCTTGCTGGGAAGCGGCTGTGGCTCAATCAGTAGGGCTCCTGTTTACCATATGGGAGGCCCCGGGTTTGGTTCCCGGGGCCTCCTGGTGAGGGCAAGCCTGCCCGCACAGCGTGGTTAGCTGACCCAGCAAGCACAGGCAGCAAGGCGGGGATAAATGAATAAATAAATAAAATCTTTAAAAAAAAAAAAGATCCTTGCTTTACTTTTTTGGGGGTATATACTAAGCATGGGGATTGACAGTTCAAATGATAATCCTATTATCAATTATTCAATGAACCACAAAACTTTTTTCCACAGTGGCTGCACCATTTTGAAATGACACTAGAAATATATATATGTTCCTATTTATCAATCTCCTCTTCAACACTTTTGTCTTTTTTTTTAAAATAATAGCCTTCCTATTATGTGTAGTAGTGATTTTGATTTCCATTTTCCTGATGACAAATAATGTTGAGCATCTTTTCAAGTGCTTTTTAGCCCTTTGCATGTATTCTTTGTAGAAATATTTATTCAAGCCCTTATCTGTTTTTTAATGGAGATATTTGGAATTTTGTTGTTGAGTTGTTTCAATATTTTATAATTTCCAGATAGTAAACTCTCTTCAGATATATGGCTCACATTTACTTTTTGCTATTATGTTAGATCATCTTTTCACCTACTTGGTAGTGTCCTTTGATGAAATCCATTTTATCTATTTTTTTCTTTTGTTGTTTGTGCTTTCAGTGTTATATCTAGAAATTAGTACCAAATCTAAGGTTCTGAAGGTTCCCTTTTATGTTTTCCTCTACAAGTTTTATGGTTTTACCTCTTACATGTAGGTCCTTGATCTATTTAGAGTTAATTTTTGCACATGTTGTGAGGTAGGGGCCCAATTACATTATTTTGCAAGAGGATACCAAGTTTTCTCAGCACCATTTGCTTAAGAGATTGTTCCTTCCCTGAATATTGTACTTAGTACTCTTGTCTAAAATCAGCTGATCATAGATGTATGGGTTTATATCCCTTGTGGGCAGTATGTCTATTGTTATACCAGTAACAAGTATTTTTCTTACTGTAGCTTTGTAATATGTTTTGAAATTGGAAAGTTTGCAACCTACAATGTGGCTCTTCCTTTGCAATATTGATTTGGCTCTACAAGGTTTTTTAAAATTCCACATTGAAAAGTAAATGCTAGGGTATTGAAATGTGTTGCAGTCAATTTGTAGATTGCTTTTGGCAGCACTGACCTCTAAAATATAGTAAATCTTCATATGGATGAAAACAGTATGTGTTGTGATTTATTTATTTTATTTATTTATTTAATTTCTTTCATCACTCTTCCATATTGTTTTCCGTGAAAAACCTTTCACCTCCTTGGTGAGATTTATTCCTATTTATTTTATTCTTTTAGTAGGTATTTTGAATGGAAATATTATTAATTTCATTGACTTATTTTAAATTTTTCCTTTATAGAATATGCTTTGCTGATGTATGGAAACACACCTGCTTTTTCATGATACTTTTACTCTACACTTTTGCTAAATATGTTTACTAGTTCTAAAAGTTTTCTTATGTTTCCTTTGTGATTTTCCATATAAAGATCATTTCATCTGTGAATATAGAGTGTTTTATTCTTTCTTTTCCAATTTAAGTACGTTTTTTCTTACCTAATTGCTCTAGAAAGGATTTCCAGTACAACATTCAATACTTATAGTGATATCAGATATTTTTATCTTCTTCTTGACGTCAGGGGAAATGCTTTCCGTATTTCAATATTTTGTATAAGTTTTGCAATGCATTTTTCACATACATACTTTACCATGTTAAGGAAGTTACATTTTATTCCTATTTTTCGGAGTGATTTTATCATGAATATGTGTTGGTTTTGTCAAATGCATCAATCGAGGTGATCATGTAACTGTTTTTCTTTCATTCTGTTAATATAATATATTACACTGGTTGATTTTCTTAGGTCACACCACCCTTACATTCATGTAGTAAATCAGAATTGGTCGTGGTATATAATTCTTTTAATATGATGTTGAATTCAATTTGTTAGTGTTTTATTGAGGATGTTTGTTTCTATCTTCATAAGAGATACTGCTCTATAGCTTTCTTTTCTCATTATATGTAGTGTTTTCTCTTCCATTTGTCTCAAATATTTCCTCCATTTCCATGTGATTTCTTCTTTGACCCATTTGTTTTTGTAATAATGTGTTATTCGATTTCCACATATTTGTGAAGTTTCCTGTTTTTCCTTTGTTATTGACTTCTAGCTTCATTCCTTTTTGGCAATAGAAAGCATTTTTTATAATGGCAATCCTTTCAAATATTTAGACTTGTTTGTTAACCTACCATGTAGCTTATGCTGAGAATGATTCATGCTCCCTTGAGAACAAAATGTATTCTGCTGTGGTAGTGTTGCATATCTGTTTGTTAAGCCTCGTTCTTTTTCTGTTGTTCAAGTATTCTGTTTCTTTATTACTCTTCTGTCCATATTTTCTATCCATTATTGAAAGCTTTGTATTGAAGCTCTAAATATTATTTTAGAACTTTCTATATCTCTCTTCAGTTAAGTAAATCTATTTGGGGACTCAGTGATAAAGTGTGTACAAGTTTATAATACTTATATCTGATTAACGCAATGCCTGTGGATTAATATCTAGCATCCTCGTTTTCTTTGTAACTGTTTTGACTCAGTTTGTTTAGTGTGATAACATTATACTCACTTCAGCTCTCTTTTAGCTAGTGTTTCCATTCTCTCACTTTCTTCCTACATGTGTCTTTGGATCTATCGTGAGTTTCTTTTAAAAACATATAATCTGATTAGGCTTTCCAATGCTGTATGTCAATCTGTAGCTTCTCACTGTATAGTTTAATTAAGTTATATTTAGAGAAATTGCTGATAAGGCAGGACTAACTTCAGATATTTTAGCTTTTGTTTCATTTATGTCTTGGGCCTTTATTACCCCATATTTCTTCCATTGCAGTCTTCGTTTCTATATACTTGACTACTGTAGTGAAAGGATTGATCTCTTTCTCGTTTCTGTTTCTGCATATATTATAAACACTTTCTTCATGGTTACCATGGGGTTTGTATTTAACATCCTAACATCCTAGGAAACCTAGAGAGTTAATGGAAATGATTACAACCTAGCTTCAATAACATACCCATTCACTGTTTCTATACCCACCCTTTCCCAATTTTTACAGACTTTGGTCACATATTAACTCTTTTATTATATATGGTCATAATATAGAATTATGATTATTTTTATATGTTCTGAACCCTACAAGAAAGAAAAATGTAGAGTTATGTACTTAGAATACATCATTTTGTATGTACCCATGTTGTTAATTTAGCAGAGATATCTATTTCTAAATATAGCACCAAGCTAACATATATATATTACTGTATTGAGTTTCATTTTATCACAAATTACAGTAATTTTTTTGTTTGCATTTTTTGTTTGTTTGTTTTTACAAATTGAAGGTTTTTGGCAAACTGTGTTGAGTATGTCTATCGGTGTCATTTGATTCAGTTTATTGCAAATTTGCTTAATTGCAGTGGTCTAGAACTGAATCCACAATATCTCCAAAATAGAACTGGATTGCCCTTTTCTTTAAACCTGAAGAACTCCCTTTAGTGATTTGGTAGGTAACATCTTGGGTTGACGAACTCCTTCAGCTTTTGTAGATCTTGAAATATGTTAACCTACCCCTCATAACTGAAGGACAATTTTGCCAGATATAGAAATCATGCAAAATAGAAACTATACCTCAGATTTCATTCTTCTAGGACACTTTAATCACACAGGAGCCCATGCATTCCTTTTTGCAATGATGCGGACAATTTTCTACATATCCCTGCTGGTCAATGTTCTCATGATCCTCCTGGTTCACCAGGGCCACAGGCTTCATACACCCATGTACTTTCTACTGAGCCAACTTTCCCTCATGGACATGTTGCTAATTTGTGCCATTGTGCCCAAAATGGCTACAGACTACTTAAATGGCAAGAAATTCATCTCCTCTGTTAGCTGTGGATTACAGATCTTCTTCTTGCTCATTCTGGGTGGTGGAGAGTGCTTTCTTTTGGAGCCATGTCCTATGACTGCAATGTGGCTGTCTGTCACTCACTGTGATATCCCATCCTCATGAGCTGTTAGTTATGCCTGAGAATGACTTTGGGATCCTGGTTTTGGGGAGCACATGATGGAATCATGCAGGCTGTTGCTACCTTAAGCTTCCCATTTTGCAGTTCACATGAGCTTGATCATTTTTTCTGTGAGGTTCCCATGGTGTTGCGCTTGGCTTGTGCTGACACATCTGTCTTTGAGTATGGCATGTATATCTGCTGTGTATTAATGATCCGGGTCCCCTTCTTCCTTATCCTGACATCTTATAGTCTCATCCTATATGTGATCCACATGTAATCCACAGAAACCCACAAGAAAGCTTTTACTACCTGCTCATCACTTTTGACTGTGGTAGGTCTATTTTATGGAGCTGCCATTTTTATTTACATGACACCCAAATCCTACAGGTCAGCTAACCATAACAAGATTGTATCAACTTGGCACCCTATCTTCACACCTGTACTGAACCCCCTCATCTACAGTCTAAGGAACAATGATGCGATGGGAGCCTTGAGAAAGTGTATGGGTCATTTTGGTGCTTTTTATCACAACAGATTAATTTGATTTTCCCCAAGTTTAAAGGTTGTCATAAATTTTATTGTTTGAATTTCTAGTTTAATGGTATCAACTTCTACATACTTAAGTTCATATTTATAGCTCAAATTTTTTCTGCTTTACATTGAAACATGGAGCAAACTCCATCTTTCTGATTTATTTGCTAAGATGTCATCCCTCCAATAACTGTATATTGTTAATCATCTGTGATATAGACAGATATTTCTATGAAATAAATTAAATATCTGTTTCAAGAATGAACTGAAGATATCACAAAATTTTGAGAATTAATTCCTGATCATTTGTTTAATACTGAGGTATAATATATATGTAGTAAAATTATCATATTTGAATCATACCTTTAACCACTTTTGACAAATGCAAACACTCATGTAAATCACCCACTTTCTAAATTTCTGTCACTGCATACAGAACTATTATGCTCTTATCCATTATAATTTCCAACCACATATACTAACACTGATATAATTTTTAATATGATACTTTAGCTCCATCTATTCTAGAATTTAATATAAACGGGCATTTTATGTGGTTCACTATCTCAGAGCTTTCTCTCTCTCTCTCTCTCTCTCTCTCTCTCTATATATATATATATATATATATATATAATTTATTTATTTATCTATCTATCTATCTATATGTAAAGAAGCTAGAAACACAAACTTAGTATCTAAAAGTGTTTACATATCATATATATTATATATGTATGTCTCCTCCATATGTTTTCTTTATTCTTTGGAATATGTCATTGAATGAATATATCATAGTTTGTTTTATACATGGTTTTGTTGATAGACTTCTTTAAAGAAATTTTCTGTTTGGAGTTCTTAAGAGTAAATCTACTATTAACCTCCTTTTGATGGTCATATATTCTTGCTCTCTTTTTAAAGTTATGATTAAGTTTTCAATATTTTGTATTTTAAAGTCATTTGCAATTTTATATCCACATTAAGAATTTTGGAAAATTCTAGTTGCTCCACATTGTTAACAATACTGTGTATTGTCAACTTTGTTCATTTAAGCAATTCTAGTGGATGTGGTATCATCACACTGTATCTATAATTTAGTCCTGACTGACTTCATGTCCCTTTTACTACTGTCTCCCATCCTTAATAATCATTCTCCCTCACACATTTCCCATATTTCTGCCTCTAAATTGGGAAAAACCATGCAGTTCATAAGGAGTGTAACACACTTTATTATGGCTTATAATTTGTATGCCATACAAATTATATGGAACCAGTTTGGATTTAAATAAAATTATAGGTCTATGAAAAAGAAGTATGGTGTGTGGTAGTTCTTGAAAAGAATCAACAGAGTCTTCCCAGGTATCTCCCTCAAGGGAACCTATGACAGTCTCTTCAGGACTAAGCAGGGTTAACCTCCTCAGTCAGGAGTGAAAGAATCAGCTTGTAGGGCAAGAAGTCCAAGCAGAATTTCAGGGTTCTAAGCCTCAGCTTTGTCAGGATCTGCCATAGGTCTCCATTCAAACATTTAGGATGCCATTACCTCTCTACCGATGCCCTCACTTGAGCAGTAGATACCTGCAAGTTTGAGTTTCATTTTTCTGCAATTGAGCCACCAGCCACTACTATATGAGGGTCTAAGTTGTTTTTCAGAAATATGAGCTCTGTGGCTACATGATATAGTGTTTCTTTCAGTGGCAATGTAGAATCTTTCATGTCTTTTATACAGATTTGCATTTGGAAATTGAAACCCTGAACTTTTTCTTTCCATACCTAATATTCTCCATCACAATTTGGAAGAACCATCTAATTTCATTATAATATTTACTTTGAAAAATGTTCCAAAGTATTTACTACATAGTAATCAGGACCTTGTTTTTGTAAGTATTTTATTGAGAGTATCAAGCAGGTTTTCATTTGTGTGTGTGAGTATGTGTTTTTGCATCTCCATTGCCAAACTATCGCATCAGTCTCAGTGCCTATTTATCAATACAAGTTTCATTAGTGATTTTAAACTAAATCAGATTAGGGAATCAATTCCAGAATCTCCAAAACCATTTCAGAAAGGTCAACTTTATGATTCTGTCCTCCTGCAACTATTCAATGTACCAAAATTCATATTATTCAGGGTTTTGGAGAGAAATGTAAACAATTATATATATTGTTCATATATATATATGCATGCTTATAGACAATTTTTAGGGAATTGGTATAGGCAGTTATGGTGGCTGGCAATCTAACATCCATAGGTCTTGCTGGCAGACTTGAAATTCAAAAAGCTTTAACATTGTTTTTTAGGAAATTTTTCATCTTCTCTGGAGAAACTTAGCATTTACACTTGTCATCCAGTTGCTTGGATAAAGTACACACATACCATCCAGGATGATGCCATTTGCTTGCAGTCATTTGATTGTAGATGTAAACCACCATCATGGCAACATCTATGAAACTTTGACTTAACAACTTGGTTTTGATCTGCCAGAACTGACAGATGAAATTATCTATCATAAAGACAATGACTAGGTAAGATATAAATGCCAGACTGGCCACAGTGAATGTTGCATAAGAGGTTAAAGAAAAACAAAAAAACTAAGAGTAATGGGAAGATGTGACCTATTTTATTACTTATGGCTATATTACCTCCATTTCCAAGAAAACCTGGAATGTAATGGAAAGCACCCTTGAAGGCAATATGCACTTAATTGTATTGATCATATTTGGCTGTCCATTTTGGCCACGATCCTTGGTAATAGATTCTCTTCTATATCCAAGGATCCACATATATGTAGGGGTGAAATACTTCTGGAATAACTGACCCTATATTGTTCTTCAGAGGCAAGGTGAAAATAATTATGTAATTTCAAGAACAGGTGGCAAGGTCTCCACCAATAGAAATTGGACTGGTAAGTCTTGGAACCACTAATGTAATATATATGTATATACAAGAGTTCCCATCAGATCCGTTGCTTGATTAAGAGAGTCAATAAAATTATAGAATAGTGTGGGTGATTGCTATCACACATCATCCAAGAGTACATTATAATAATAAAACAAAGTGGTTCAACCTAAGAAAGACAGACAATATAATTAAACATATTAATAGAATGATGGAAAACACCCACATCTTCATCTCAATTGACAAAGAAGAAGCCTTTGACAAATCCAGCACACTTTCTTGATAGACACTGAAAAAGCAAGCAAACAAAGGTTTTCCTCAACATGATAAATACTGTAAATGAGCATCCTATATCTAGCATCATAATCACAATTGAAAGACTGAAAGATTTATTGCAAATTCCAATCAGGAACAATTCAAAGATGACTGCTTTCACCACTGCTATTCAAATTCTTAGTGGAAGATGTAACCAGTGCAATTAGGCAAGAAAATAACAGGCTTTTGAATTGTAAGGGAGGAGTGCTCTTACATATAGAAAACCTCAGAAATCACAAAACACTAAATCTCATAAATATGCAAATTTTTTTGAGGAGCTTGATAGAAAAGACCTAGAATGCTCTGAAGATTCTCTTAGTAGAAATATATGGATGCTAAATATATTTCTGATGAGTCTTTAGAAGGAAATAAAAACTGGAGAAAATACAATCCTGCTTTTAAATGGCAGAAAAATTGGAGACATTTCAATCTGATGTATGTTTGAAGAACTTGGAAGTGATGAACTTAGATACCTAGATGAGGAGGTCTCTAAGCTAAATGTGGAAAATGCAGCCTGGTTTCTCCTTGAGACCTGTAATAAAATGCAAGAGGAAAATAATAAGTTGATAAGTGAACTGCTGGGCATAAAAAAAAAAAAAAAAAAAACAGGAATTGATAATTTGGAAAATTCTGAGTTTATGGAAAGCAAGTTCCCAGTAAATAGTACTCCATAAAAGGGTTAAGTGAACATACAACCAGCAAGCAATTTCCATGAAAGTCAGCATTGGAGGTGCAATTATCCAGGATCTGTGAAGTGTTTTATTTTCTGGTGGCTTGGACCCTTGTGCAAAATTATGCAAAACTAACAAGTATGTTTGCATAATTTGTATTAATTGTACTACTGCCAGCCTGGACTGAAAAGAATAGAGAATGCACAACTTGAAGGAAAAAACACTACAAGGTCATAATTATGGTATTTGTGGTCTGGACCCAAGACATCTTATCTGACCAAGGGAGATTACCCACCCATGTGTATGGAAAGAGTGGTTCTGCCTTGGTGCCCATAGAGGGTGGGCCATCCTCCCCATGGTTCAGGAAGAGTTCTGCCACCCCAGTGCTCTTAGAGGTTGGAGCCTGTTTCCCAAGAATTGCAAAGTGTCTCAGTGCCAACCCAGTGCGAGAGGGTGATGTCTGTGCCCTGACATTTGTGGAGAACTTGGCCACCATCAGCCTGCTTGGAAATGGTGGCACTTTCTCAGCGATGAAAGATAACATGTTCACTGGGCAATACTATGAAGGGGTGGGGCTGCTGCTTCATTAGGCCCATAGGAGCAAACCTTATTACAAACATAATGCTCAGACCTTGACATCAAATGGAGTATGCCTTGCTGGTTTGTGGAATTGTTTGGGCCCTATAACATCTGTTTTCCTTCCAGCTTCTCACTATTGGAATGGGAATGTTTATTTTATACTTATCCTTCCACTGTGTATGAGAAGTTAAAAATTTGTTCTCTTGGTTTCACAGTTCCACAGATGGAAGAGAATTCATTCTAGGAACTACCGTGCTGACAACTAATTTTGATATGGAAGAAATTGTCACTGTATATAAAAGGTAACAGAACTCACAGTGATGAAAGTCACAATGAAAAAATTATTATGTGGATTTCCATGCTACTTTGCTGGCTTTAAAGAAAGAAATTCATTTCAATGCAGATTCACAATTATATTTCCATTGTGATTATTTTCATTGTATTTTCTCCTCTACCTTCCTTTTTCCTCCTCCACTCAATCCACAAAATTCTTTCCTAAATTAGGCTTTGAATATATCTTCCAAAATCTTATAATGTTCATGTGGTGGTTTGGAGCTATATGTACCCTCCAAAAAAACATACTAAAACTTAATCCAATTCCAGAGCTATGTGCCCTGACCATAGGACATGGTTGTCTCCAGAGCCCTCAGGAACCCCCTATTTGCGATTACTCTCCAGATTATTGGACTCGCTCAGGACAACTAACAAGGAGGTGAGGATTGACAACCATCAAACCAAGGAAAGGAGAGAGCCAACAATTGCAAGAAAAGGAGTTCTATCCATTGGCTGTTTGGGATCGAAAACCCCTCTCAATTAGAGGTGGAGTGGACATCATCATACCAGAATCCTCAGGAATGGGGAATGAATTATGGACTAGAGTGGACTTATTGGTATTCTACTATAGACATATTGTGAATCTAACATTGGAAGAAATTACAACATTGATGTGGAGGCAGTGGGCATGGAGGCTCTGGGGGCAGGGATAGGGAAAAACAATTGTAATACCTGGGCCTTTTGGGGACTTGGGAACCATCCTGAATGACATTGCATTGACAAATATAGACCATTTTATATTGTCTCATAACATGCACAACTGTGTGGGGGACTACAATGTGAACTATTGTCCATGCTAAGAGGCAAAGCCCCAGGATGCAATGAATATACCACAGTAATGAAGGATGATTATGTGGGAACATGTGGGAGGTGTGGGAAGTGAAGCATATGGGAATTCCTATATTTTTTGTATAACATTTATGTAATCTAAGTTTCTTTTAAAAAATAAAAAAAAAATTTTTAAAAAGGTACATTGCGAGGGCCAAGATGGCGTTAGTGTAGGAGGGCGCACACTGCAAGCTCCCAGAGCAAGGTGGATTGTGGACAGGGTCCTGCCCCGGGGTCTGTGCTGTGCACGCTTGGAGTGAGAAGCTTGGGACATCTATTTGCGCGGATCAGCGGCGTGGATGGAACGGTGGAGATTCGTGAGTTTTGAGGCTGCCAGTGGAGTTTGGCACAGGTGGCTGAGCCCCGCGGTTAGGGAAAAAAAAATAAAACGGCCATTTGGAGCCTCGGGCGGGGCAAAAAAGTTTTATTTTCTGGGGATCTGGCTGCCTGGCGCCCCTTGGACCTTGTGTGAACAGAGCAAACGAGCTAATCAGCACCCGGTGAACCGGAGGGGGGATTTTGATCAGGAAACACAGCTGATTTCCCTAGCCACCCAGGGATAAGACCCAGGCTGCTGCGGAGCCAGGATGAAGGGACACTTCCCAAAAAAGGAGGGCTCTGTTGGAAGACAAGGAAGGGTATTTTATATTTTTAGACATTGATCTGGCAGCCTGCAGCGCCCCATAGCTTTGGGGAACAGATAAGCCGACCTGAAGCACCATTAGGCTGAGAGCAGATGCGAATTTGCACTCAAACTGATTTACTGAGCAGCCCGGTGACGCTCGAGCTCTGTGCCAGGAGGGGCGGAATCTGCCTTCTTTAGCACTCCTCACTAACTAACATCAGAGATTCAGCTAACCTGGGGAGTCCGGAAAGTGGGACGTGCTTGATTAATTTCCATGGGCCCAGCTAAGGTCCCTTCCGTAAGGGGGTTGGTCTTTTTTGGTCTAGAGGAGGAATTATTTTGGGTCCTGCATTTGGCTAAAAAAATAAAAATTAAAAAAAAAAAGTGAGGTCAGCTCAACAAATGAAAAATAAATTCTTTTTAATTTAGTTTAATACCTAAAACCTGCTTCAGGACCTGCATATAGAACCCTGTGGGGAAATTCATTGATAAACACAAGTAGGCAGGAAGGATCCACGTGGACCCTAGGGGAATCATTGACCCCCCTTAGCTCTGTTTGACTGCTTGCCTGTGTGGATCATTGGTTTCTCTCTGTTACTTTCTGGTCTACTGCTATTATTTCCTCACCTCCCCTTCCTTTTTCCTTCTATTTTTTTTTTTTTAAATAGGTGCTGCCAGCTTGTTGCTTCTTTGCTGGGCTTCTTATTCAGTAATTTCCCAGTCTCTGTATATATTGATTCTTTATTACAAACTATCACTTATCCTTCCTGCATATTTCTGCCTTCTGTTTTCTGTTGTGGCTCTTAGAGACAACATTTTTTCATAGGCCCACAACTTAAGGGTGTCAATTTCTATCCCATCTATTTTGTTTTCTTCTACTTAATTCTTTTTTTTTTATTAGTATTAACTTTTTCCTTTCAGACCTTTCTTTACTATTTCTCTCTCTCCTCATAATTTTAGCCTTCTAAATCACTACATATTTATTCCTCCATTTGTTTTCCCAGTCCATTTTAGAAACTCCATATTTTTTCCTAGTACTCTACACTGCCTACACAAGTTAAATATTCATCTCATTAAGTCTCATTTTGACCCTGTTCTAATTTTATCAATATTTCTATTATACTTCTGCCTTCCTTACATCTTTTGAATCCTCTGGCCCTAACCTGTTGCCTTCAAGGGAACATAGAAAGAAGCAAGGAAATAAAATAAGAAGAAAAACTGCCAAAGAGAAAACTTAACTCACACGCAGAACCAACAGCTAAATAAAATTCTAGAGCATAGAGAAAAGCTAATCAACTGAACAAACCCATCAAGATAATATGATGACCAGAAGGCAACAGAAAATACAAATGACTCTGAGAAATTGGATAACATGGACCAGTCCAATGCACAAAATAAAAACCAGGAAGCAATGCAGTACATCGAACAACTAATCAAAGCTATCCAAACAAATATCATGGACCAACTTAAAGAACTGAAGGAAGAGATTAAGGATATAAAGAAGACACTGGGAGAACATACTGAAGAAATAGCTAACACACCTAAAAATGTAATGGATATGATGTTGAACAAAGATGCAAGTCAAGAAATGAAAAAGACGCTGGACTCACATGGCAGCAGATTTGAACAGGCAGAGGAAAGAATTAGTGATATGGAAGACAATAGAGTTGAAATCTAAGAGATTGTAGAAAAGATAGACAAAAAGATAGAAAAAATCCAGTATGGTCTCAGGGAATTAACCGATAATGCAAGATGCACAAACATACACATTATAGGCATCCCAGAAAGAGAAGAGAAGGGAAAGGGAACAGAAGGAGTGTTGAAGGAAGTTATGGCTGAAAACTTCCCAACTCTATTGAGAGAGATGGATGTGCAGATCCAGGAAGCACAGCGCACACCAAATAGTATAAATCCCAACAGGCCAACTCCAAGACATATACTTGTCAAATTGTCCAATGCTCAAGGCAGCAAGAGAAAAGAGAACCATCACATACAAGGGAAGCACAATAAGATTAAGTGCTGATTTCTCAGCTGAAACCATGGAGGCAAGAAGACAGTGGTATGACATAGGCAAAACAAAAAAGAAAAAAACTTACAGCCGCGAATTCTCTATCCAGAAAAATTGGCATTCAAAAATGATGGAGAGTTCAAAATATTCACAGATAAACAGCAATTAAGAGAGTATGTCAAGAAGAAACCAGCACTTCAAGAAATACTAAAAGAATCTCTACAAGTTGAAAGGAAAAAACAAAGGAAAGATAGTTGGAGGAGAGTTTAAAAACAACTGAAAAGTCAAAAAGAGAAACAAAACAATATATGACATACATTAACCCAAAGAAAAAATGACTGAAGTAAGAAATTTGTTACGAGTAATAACACTGAATGTTAATGGATTAAATTCACCCATCAAAAGACACAGATTGGCAGAATGGATAAGAAAATATGATCCATCTATATGCTGTCTACAAGAAACCCACTTTCGGCCCAGGGATTCAAGAAGGCTGAAAGTGAATGGCTGGAAAACCATTTTACAAGCTAACAATAGCCAAAAAAGGGCAGGAGTAGCTATTCTAATATCAGACAAAATAGACTTTAAACGAAAAACTATTGTAAGAGACAAATATGGACACTATATATTAGTAAAAGGAGTAATCTCTCAAGAAGAGAATAATCATCAACATTTACACACCTAATCGAGGTGCCTCAAAATATGTGTGGCAAACTCTGGAAAAACTAAGAGGAGAAAAAAATTCCTCTACAATTATAGCAGGGGACTTCAACACACCACTATCATCATTAGACAGAACATCTAGACAGAGAATCAATCAAGAAACTAAGGCACTCAACAATACATTAGAAGATTTGGAATTAATAGACATATACAGAACACTACACCCAAATACAGTGGGATTTACATTCTTCTCCAGTGCACATGGAACATACTCCAAAATAGACCACATGCTAGGCTACAAAACAACACTCAATGAATTCAGAAAGATTGAGATTATACAAAGTAATTTCTCTGACCACAATGGAATGAAGTTGGAAATCAATAAGGGCCAGAGAAACAGGTTAGGCACAAGGATATGGAAGTTAAACAACACACTCTTAGACAAACAGTGGGTCAAAGAGGAAATTTCAAAAGAAATCAGTAACTACCTTGAAACTAATGAAAACAACAACACAACATATCAAAACCTATGGGATGCAGTGAAAGCAGTCCTGAGAGGGAAGTTCATAGCCATAAATTCATATATTAAAAAAGAAGAAAGAGCTAAAATTGAAGACCTAACTGCACACTTGGAGGAATTGGAAAAACAACAACAAACTAAACCTAAAGGAAGTAGAAAGCAGGAAATAACCAAGATTAGAACAGAACTAAATGAAATAAAGAATAGGAAAGCACTGGAAACAATAAACAAAACCAAAAGCTGGTTCTTCGAGAATATCAACAAAAATGACTAACCCTTAGCCAGACTAACAAAGAAAAAGATAGAACAGATGCAAATACATAAAATAAGGAATGAGCAAGGTGATATCACTACTGACCCCACATAAATAAAGAGTATCATAAGAGGATACTTTGAAAAATTATATGCCAACAAGAATGACAATTTAGAGGAAATGGACAAGTTTCTAGAAACCCACAGACAGCTGACATTGATGAAAGAAGGAATAGATGAACTCCACAGCCCAATTACAAGTAAAGAGATAGACTCAGTCATTAAAAACCTCCCAACTAAGAAGAGTCCAGGACCAGGTGGATTCACAGCTGAATTCTACCAAACATTCAGGAAAGAGCTAACACCAATTCTACTTAAGCTTTTCCAAAAAATAGAAGTAGAAGGAATATTACCTAACTCATTATATGATGCCAAGATTACCTTATTACCAAAACCAAATAAAGATACCACAAGAAAGGAAAATTACAGACCAATTTCTCTAATGAACGTAGATGCTAAAATCCTTAACAAAATACTTGCTAATCACATTCAACAACATATCAAAAGGATTATACACCATGACCAAGTGGGTTTTATCCCAGGTATGCAAGGATGGTTCAATATAAGAAAATCAATCAATGCAATACACCACATAAAAAAAACTGAAAGAAAAAAATCACATGATCATCTCTATAGATGCAGAAAAAGCATTCGACAAAATACAGCACTCTTTCCTCATAAAAACACTACAAAAGATAGGAATAGATGGAAACTTTCTGAAAATGATAAAGGGTATATATGAAAAACCTAAAGCTAACATCATTTTCAACGGTGAAATCCTAAAAGCCTTTCCTCTGAGATCGGGAACAAGACAAGGATGCCCACTATCACCACTCCTATTTAACATTGTCCTTGAATTACTTGCATGAGCACTGAGACAAGAAAAGGACATAAAAGGCATCCAGATTGGAAAAGAAGAAGTAAAAATTTCATTATTTGCAGATGACATGATCCTATACATAGAAAGCTCTGAGAAATTGACAACAAGGCTTCTAGAACTTATAAAGGAGTTCAGTAATGTTGCAGGCTATAAGATCAATGCTCAAAAATCAGTAGCATTTCTGTACACCAATAACCAGCAAACTGAGGAGGAAATCAGGAAAAAAAATACCATTTACAATAGTAAATAAAAGAATCAAATAACTATGAATAAATTTAACTAAAGATGTAAAGGACTTATATACAGAAAACTACACAACACTGTTAAAGGAAATCAAAGAAGACTTAAATAAATGGAAAAATATTCCCTGTTCATGGATGGGAAGAATAAACATCATCAAGATGTCTATCCTACCCAAACTAATCTACAGATTTAATGCAATCCCAATAAAAGTCAACACTATATTTTTTAAGGAACTGGAAAAACTAACCACAAAATATATTTGGAGAGGCAAGAGGCCCCGAATTGTCAAAGATATATTGAAAAAGAAAAATGAAGTGGAGGTATCACATTACCTGACTTTAAAACATACTACAAAGCTACAGTGATCAAAACTGTGTAGTATTGGCACAAGGATAGACCTACTGACCAATGGAACCGGATTGAGTGTTCTGATATAGATTCTCGCATATACAGTCATCTGATATTTGACAAGGCCAGGAAGCCCACTCAGTTGGGAAAGAGTGGCCTCTTTAACAAGTGGTGCTTGGAGAACTGCATATCCATATCCAAAAGAATGAGAGACGAATACCATCTCACACCTTATACAAAAATCAACTCAAGATGGATCAAAGATCTAAATATGAGAGCCAAAACCATAAAAACCTTGGAAGATAATGTAGGGAAGCATGTACACGACCTTGTAATAGGAAATGGTTTCATGAACTTCACAGCCAAAGCACGAGCAGCAAGAGAAAAAAATTGATAAATGGGATCTCCTCAAAATTAAAAACTTCTGCACCTCTAAGGATGTTATTAAGAAAATAAAAAGACAACCTACCCAATGGGAGAAAATATTTGGCAACCATATATCTGATAGGACCCTAATATACTGCATATATAAAGAAATCCTATACCTCAAAAATAAAAGGACAAACAACCCATTTAAAAAATGGGCAAGTGACCTGAAAAGACAGTTCTCCAAGGAAGAGATACAAATGGCTAAAAAGCACATGAAAAAATGCTCAACATCACTTGCTATCAGGGAAATGCAAATCAAAACTACAATGAGATACCATCTTACACCCATCAGAATGGCAGCTATTAAAAAAACAGGAGACACTAAATGTTGGAGAGGATGTGGAGGAATAGAAACCCTCATCCACTGCTGGTGGGACTGCGGTATGGTCCAGCCACTATGGAGGACAGTTTGGCGGTTCCTCAGAAAACTAGCAATAGATCTTCCATATGATCCAGCAATTCCACTGCTGGGTATATACCCAGAAGAACTGAAAACAAAAATACAAACAGATATATGCACACCAATGTTCATAGCGGCATTGTTCACCATTACCAAAAGTTAGAATGAGCCCCGGTGCCCATTAACAGCTGAATGGATAAGCAAAACGTGGTACATACATACATACAATGGAATATTACTCAGCTGTAAGAAGGAACAAAGTGCTAACACATGGAATAACGTGGATGAATCTTGAAGACCTTATGTTGAGTGAAGCAAGCCAGGCACTGAAGGATGGACAGTATATGACCTCACTGATCTGAACTGATGAAAGTGAGCAGTCCCTGAGAACCATTGTCTGAAAGATAGGTTTACAAGGGAGAGTAAGAGAAGAGCAGGCCTTGAGCCATCACCCATATGGACATAATCTATGGTAAATGGATAGAGTGTGATTGCATGTTGGGGGATGGGGCAGATGAGTGGTGGTGTTTCTGGGTTTGGTGGTGCGACACTGGGGGTTGGGTGGATTAGGTAGGGCTGGTTCAAATCCCCAGGGCATGTAACTGTGAATCTTGACATTCCATGGGTTGGGAGAGGGTGGTATCATGGGCCCTGGCGGCTGGGGAGAAGGGAACAGTCAAGATCTAGTGGGTTGTTTGGTGGTCATGGGGAAGGTTTTTCATTATCTTACAGTAATGGAGACAGGACATGGTAAATATCATCAAAATTATTAAACTGTATCATCTAAATTTTAAACTATACTGTAAATCACTGACAATGTTGCTATATTTTGCTATCTGCATAACAGTTATAACAATGCTAACAACCAAAAAAAAAGGGGGGGGAGTTAATATGGGGTGGGGAAGGGGGGATGGTTTGGTATCTGGGAGTTTCCGGCACTCCGTGTGTGACTTTGCTGTGACCTAAATCTTCTTTGAAAATTAAATGAAAAATTGGGGGACAATGGGGATTGAGAGGAGGAAGGTGTCACGGCACACCAGACATCCGATAACACAGTGATAAAGGGAAGGAAAAAAGAAAAGAGAAAGGAAAAAAAAAGAATATATATATATATATATATATATATATTTAAAGGCATTTCCTTTGCATTTTTGCCCATTTTTTGAATTTCCCAATCCACTAATTATATTTTATTTTGTTTTGTTCTTTGTTTGATTATTTGTTTTTTTTCCTTCTCTCTTTTTTTTTCCCCCTGAGTTTCCTTATGTTTGTCTCTTGCATGTAAGCTTATCACACATGTTTCTTTTTCCTAGTAAGTGTATTTGATTATTCTATGGACTAAATGTTCATGGAGGATTTGCATCACAGAAGGGTTACAATGGGTACTGCGGGGGATTATTGGAGAGGGTGTCTGGGGGCGTTTCGTGGGAATTGGTTCATCCGAATATACATGAGAGATATACAAAATCATTCAAAGGATCATGGGATGGGGCATGGTCACGATGGGTGGATAATAACACAATAAATGAGGGAATCTGAATTCCTAGCCTGGAGAGCTCTTCCACAGTCTCCAAGGGAGCAGCAATAGTCCTCTGAGTGTAGGGACAGTGCCTGTCAAAATAGGATGACCCACTGATGTGTTTTTTTTTATTGATGACTACCCTTGTGAGTCTTTGCTCTTGTAAATGAGACTTAGCCTGCAGTTGTGGGGTGCGTAAGGGTTCCCACCTGAGAGCCTCCTTGTTGCTCAAGTGTGGCCTCTCTCTAAGCCAAACTCAGCATATGATTGCATTACCTTCCCCCCAACATGGGACATGACTCCTGGGGATGAACCTCCCTGGCAATGAGGGATTAATACCAAATGCCAACTGGCAACACAACTGGAAAAAGACCTTGAATGAAAGGGGGAAATGGTATAGACAAATGAGTTCAAGTGGCTAAGAGACTTCAAAGAGAGTCGGGAGGTCATCCCAGAGGTAACTCTTACGCAACCCTCAGTAGGAGCTCATAGAACATCTAAGTGCCTATCACCCCACTCAGAGGGGTTCCTGAGAGCTCCGGAGACACCCTGGTCCTATATAAAGGGGGATAGCCCCAGAGACTGATGCCTTATCAGTGGGTTCTCTTTTGGAATCTGTGCTCCTGAGAGTGACAGAATTAGACTCAAATAAGTCCTCCCTGCACATGGTTCACCAGTCCCTTCTATTCAAACCTATATGTGATGCTGGAGTTTTTAGGTATACTACCAGAGACTGGAGCCTCCCGTCTACCTATGTGCCAGGTATGCATGCAATCTAGGTGGAGCTGCAACTCCTACCCTACAGCTCAATGGACTCATCCAAGTCACCTGGTGAGGAGACAACGATGGGCAATGGCCATCCCAGGGAATGGAGAGGGCCTGCATCTGCAGGCAGGATCATCCCACCCATCATATCCATGGGATATAAGCCCTCTCTCACTTGGAGTTGGAGTGGACATCACCATATCAGTCCCCTCAGGATTGGGGGAAGAACTATGGACTAGAGTGAACTTGATGGTATTCTGTTGTTCACATATTGTGATTCTAGCAATGCAAGAAATTATAACAATGAGGTGGAGCCAGTGACCACTGGACAAATTTGGGGTAGGGAGGGGATGAGCACTTGAAATACAGGGGCTTCTTTGGGAGTTGGAGGTTGTCCTGAGTACTGTTGTGGCAATGGATGTAGGCCATTTTAAATCAGCACACACCACTCAGAACTGAGTGGGAGAGAGTGTGGTCTACAGTGTGAACTGTGGTCTATGGTTGGTGGCAAGGCTCCAGGATGTGTAAGTTCATTGAGGGTGGTGGGCCACACTTGTGGGAGATGTTTGTGTGGGATGTGGTGGGAGGTGGGCAATATGGGAATCCCAGTGGGTTCCATGTAATATTTTGGGTAATCTAAGCACCTCTTAAAATATTTGTATATATATATATATAAATAACCTTTTTGTTAGCAAATACATATATATGCATATATATTTATATATCATTTTGCAAATGTTTGTATGTATTGTGAGAATTTTGATTTTTACCCACAATAAAAATAAATTTAAAAAAAAGTTACATTGCACTGCATCTGGAAACCAACAGGCAGTGAAAAATGGGTAGAAATATTGTTATTAAACTATACTGATTAAAAAAAAAAACAATACATTCCTGTGGGTGGGAAGCCATTGTGAGTAGGATCTTTGGATGTGGTTAATGTGTGGCTCCCTTAATGAGGATGAGTCTTAATCGTATTGCACAAGTCCTTTATAAACAGAATGAAATATTTACAGAAATGGGAAGCCAGAGAATGAGTAGCTAGAAGCTGAACATCAATGGTACCTGGAAGAGAAGGGAGAGATCAGGAGACACTAACCTGTGCCAAGGCATGCACAGGCTAAGGACCAAGGATCACCAGGACCCAGCCCTAGAACACCATAGAAATAAGGGAGAAAGCATCACCTTGAAGATGTGTGGATCTGGGCATTTTTCTAACCTCAAAACAGTGAGCAAATAAATTCCCATAGTTTAACCTGACCCATCTCATGATGTTTGCTTGATCAATATAGGAAAAATAAAACAGTTGTTTTTCACATTTTATTATTTAATCCACTTGGTTTTCATTTTGCATATGTTTTGGCATAGGAATACAATTTAATTTTTTCCTCAGCATTTATACCATGTTCTGGCAGTATTTACTGAAATATACATATATTCCCACTGTAGTATCATACTGTATCTGTCTCTTTTTATTATTCCTATGAAGTCTCTATTCTGTTGCATTTTTTACTATTTTTGTTCTATGCCATAATGTTTATTTACTGATATTTTATAGCAAGACTTAATGTCTATTATAGGAAGAAATCCTTCTAAAATTTTTCTAAGAATAGTTTCTGCTGTTTGGGTCTCACATGAATTTTAGGGCAAACTTTTCAATTTGTACAGAATGAAATCTGTTGAGATTTTTATTCAGATTTCATTAGTAAATATATATAATTGATATATTTTAATTTTGAGTTTAATTTCCATAAATAATTTCTAATAATTAATAGAGTAATTTAATATATTAAATTTATTACTTATTTACTGTTGGTGGGAATGTAAAATTATGTAATCATCATGGAAAATATTGGCATTTTCACAGAAAGTTAAGTATAATATTACAATATGATCTCACAATACCACTTGTAGGTTTATACCCATAATCATGGAATGCACAGAAAAAGTTATTTATGCACTAATATTTTTAGTGCTATTATTCACAGTTGTCAAAAATTGGAAGGAGTACATGTGTCCACTAACTGTAGAATGGATAAACACAGTGGGCTTATTCATAAAATGGAATATAACGGGATGAAGTATTGATACATGCTGCTGAATGAACATAGATTGAAGACATAATTTTAAGTGAAATAAGCCAGACACAACAGTACAAATATTGTTTAAACTCCCCATTATGAAATAATTAGAATATGAAAATTCATAAAGTCAGAGTTTAAAATACAATTTACTAGTGTCCAGGGTGGCTTATGGAATGAAAAATTAGTTCATACTTGATACAGAGTTACTGTTTGGGGGGATGGAAAATTTCTGTAATGGATGATGATGATGGTATTACAACACTGTGAATTTAATTAACTGAATTGTGTTGTTAATAGTATTTAAAATGGGAAAATTTAGTTAGTGTATATATATATATTAAAAGAGTATTTAAAAAAAAAAACATATATCATAAAAGAATGAACCCTAAGTTCAACTATGGACTATAGATCATAATACAATTAAAATAATATTTTTCATCAATTGTAACAGAGGGACCACAGTAATACCAAATGTTAATGGTAGAGAAAACTACTTGCAGTGGGGTTGTTGTTAGGAACTCTGTTCTTTCTGCATGATTTTCTGTAAGCCTACAACTGTTTAATGGGTGTTCCACTTTCTATAGGTTTTACTTCTTTTCTCTAATCACCAAAACTGCAGAATTCGATAACTGTGTTAATACTATAGGCATATATGGAGATGTCTATTTTTGAGTCTTCATTTCCAAGAAATTCCTGGGAGCTGCTTAACCTTTCACACATTTTGAAACTCTGGATTGGCATCTATTAATAAGAATTTTCAGAAAATGGCATATGGACTGCAATCCTCAGAAATTCCTTTGGAAGTTCTTTGAAAATAAAAAAAAATATGAACCAAATTAACTTGTAGCTTCCCTCATTTCATTTTTAAAAATTTTAAATGGACATTTTCAAAATTTATTAGAAATCTTAGGCCCCATTTCAAACAGCGAGGCTATGTAAAGAAAATGGCCAGGATTCAGGTCTCCTTTATCCCATGGCACATCATTACACAGGGTATACTTTGATTTTTTCAGTTTTATGAACTTGATTTACAACTCATTTGAGTGAAATAATGAGGTGTGTGGATGGTGTGGGTTTGGAACTAGGATACTCTTGTGAAGTCAATTGTGTACTTGGGTTGCATAATGAGAAGGGGCAAAAACAGATCCAAGTTAGTGGAAAAGGCCTAGATTTCCATTCTGCCCTGGCTAAGTCATTACTTTCTCAGAGATTATTGCAATCACAAATGAAATGGGGTCTGGCAGTGTGACATGAATAACCTAACACTACTCCACTATATATATTTCCTCCATAAGAGTCAAGTGACTAGAAGTTCTTTTGGCATTGAAAATACTTAAGAACACAGTAATACCAAGCTGAAGTAAGAATGCCCTTTCTCCCTCCCTCTGTGCACCCTTCATGTCCTGTTTTGCATTCCTTCCCTGAAGTTAACACCTTTTTGTCAAGTCTAGAGTGAGTGATTGAGGAATATTTAACCAAGATGCTCCCTGGCTGCCTCAGCTGTCCTAGGCTTAGGAAGGGGAAGTGATAAAGTACTTTTTATTCCTGACCTTAAGACAATTCAAACATGCAGTCCACTTATTTCTCAGATGAGGTGTGAATTTAAAATAAGACTTGGAAGAAGGATATTTCTATTAAATATTTAATTCAATAAGTATGACAGGTAAAAGCAATGCCTTCAAAATTTCCAAAGTTATATTGTTGCTGGAAAAGTGGGCTCATAGTCTAATGAGCTTGAGAGACCAATTCAGTGACACTGGGTTATTCAAAAAGAGAAAGAGTTTATTTCATGGTGCCAAGTATGGAGACAGTTGTGTCTCCCCAAGTCTAAAGAGTTTAGGACTTTCGTGGGATTTACACAAAAGGATGTGGGGATAGTGTTGTTGGCACATATTGATGCTTTATGTTATATTTGTGGTTAAGAGGAAGTGTATAAGCAACTGCCCCCAAAGCCCTTGAAGACTGACAAAAGCCTGCAGGGAGCAAGCCTTTGGCCACAGATTACAATAATTGTAAATTGCTCAGATAACATAAGATAAGTAAATGAAAGAAAATAAGCTAATAAGACATTTACAATTACAGGTAAAACTGCTGTAGTCAGCAGTTACAATCTAATAGGAAGTAGAGGTCTTTTCCAAGGACACAGGGGGTCCTAAGAGGTAATGGACTAACTAGGAGAGGTCTCATTATCTAATGGTGTATATATTTGAGTGGAAGGGAATTGTGCTATTTTTATAGATGTAATTACCAATCATTTGTTGATAAATGAATCAATCAGTGTTTGATTAACCATTAAGGAATTCCACAATATATATGTGTTATAGATAGGTAGATAGAGCGATAGGTATAGATAAATAGACATAATAGAGATGTATAAATTGATATTTCATACAGAGAATATGTTTCTTTTTATATATCAATGAATGGATATTATAAGCCTTCAATTCTAAATTACTAGCAATTGAAAGAAATTTTTTTATTTACTAGAAGCTAATTCAGTAAAAATATAAAAGATATATCTATATGTAATTTACCCCTTTTAAAAATATAAAAATGCAACAATCCAGTTCGCAGAATATGGGCATAATTTTATCATTCTCTAGACAATTGATTAGGGCAGTTACGTAGAATTTTATGTCTACTGCAAGCAAGCTAACCTGGGGTACATTCATCCTATTGCTGATATGGCCAGGGAGGGTGTGTGACCTGCTCATTGCTTTAGAGAAGTGTTACAAGTCCTGGTTGGTTGGTTGGGATGCTTTGAAATCAAACCATGCAAACATGCATTTTACTGCTTATTTTATTAAATTCTATTAAATAATAAAAAGGCAACATAAAAATTCACTTTTTAAAAAAATCAATAAGCATTGCTAAAACATTTATTTTGAGTATCAAAAATGTGCAGCAAGTAATAGTAGATATTATAAAACACCTGGCTACCCAAGACCTTCCTGAATTAAATCCTAACAATTTAAATACTTTTTAAGTTTCTTAATGGTTTTAATAAGTGGGAGCTCTTATTGGTTACATAATGCCAAAGACTGTTCCGCTTACTGAATATTAAAAGTAATCTAAAAAGTGGGATTCAATTCATAATACACAAAAATATTCCAACATTGTCTTTGACATCCAATACAGACAATATTGGCAATATTAAAACAAGTATGAAACATCAAAAATCTGTAGAAATTTAGATGATGATATCATTCAATTTTTTCATAACTAGTATTAAATTTTACCACTTATTTTCCTACAATCTTTAAGTTTCCTGATACACATGGTAAGAAATAATATTTTCTTCTCTGTACACAAAATATTTTCTATTTTATGAACTTTACTTTCTGATTCCCATATTTGATGTGGTTCCAGGTTTCTAAATAAACTCCAGGAAGTAATAAAACACACATTTTCAGAGTAATTTATAAACTGTTCTATCTTTACTAACTTTTGTTTTAACTAACGCCCAGGAAGCCCACTGTCTTTGTATTTCCCTGTTTCCTTTGCAGCGGACCACTTTTTCCTAGTGCTACAAAATCTTCACATAACTTCAAGTGTTTGGATAAGCAACTTCACACCTATCATGCTATGCCATAGATTTCATAAAGATTTCCTGTTTTGTTTCTTGTTTGTTATTTTAATTAAACCAGCTGGTGTGGGCCAGAGTGCTGTTCAGCAGTCCCCTTGTCTCCGGTTTAAGCGCAGTGCGGGCCGCGGCCGGGGGCGGCGATAGTGAGCACCACGCTGCACAACAGCCCCTTTTCCCTTCAAGGTTTCTCTTGGCTCTGGTGAGTAACTTGGCTCTGGGGGCTTTGCCTGCCCGCCTGTCTGCTGCTACAGCCTGCTGCCCAGGTCCCCGCATCAGCAGCCTTTGGCAAACTAAGACAGTGACCCTCCCAGCAATGTTCAAAGACTCTGACCATTTTATTTTACTTAATTATGATCCCTAATTTGGACCTTTTTCTATTGCTCTCAATGGAAAGTTGACCAAAACACTGCCATCATCACTATTTTCTTTTCTTTTCTTTTTCTTTTGTCAGTTGCTTAAGCCTGGTCAGTTATTTTGATGTTTTTCCTTTCCTTTCCTTTCCTTTTATTTTCAGGGAGGGGGAGGTTTCCTTTCTTGATTAAAGTGAGATTCTGTAGGTGGCTGTTGTATCTCATTTAAGACCCTTGGAGTGGAGTTACCACAGAATAAATGAAGGAGAAAACTTACATAATATTCACATTGACTGTACGTAAAACAATAAATGTCAAAGCTTATTCAAGCTGAACACTCATCAAATTAAAAGTGAATGGATGAAGCAGATGTGGCTCAAGCAGTTGGGTGCCTGCCTCCTCATAGGAGGTCCCAGTTTTGTTCCCGTACTTCCTTAAAAAAAAATCAGACACATTGGCACAAGGAGCAGACAGACAAGGGAGCTATCTGGGGGGAGGGGAGTGAATGCAGTATCTTTAATCTGATATGAAGCATTTTCCCAAACAGAACAAAAACAACCATTCTATTTCTGGAAGCTGAGTATATTAATATAGGACCAACTCTCATTTATATAATCATTATAAATCAAAAGCTGTTTTGGCTGTATTGCTGCATTTTAATTTGCTAAGCTGCTCAGGCCGATACCATAAAATGGTGTGGCCATTAACGATGGAAATTTATTAGTTCACAAGCTTGCAGTTTTGAGGCTGAGAAAAATATCCAAATCAAGGTATCATCAAGAGATGTTTTCTCTGGGAAGCCCGGCTGCCAGCAATCCTGGACTCTGTCATGTGGCAAAGCACATGTCAGTATCTGTTGGTCTCCCCCTACTTTTCCAGGTTTAATTTCTTCCAATTTCATGAATCTTTGGTTTTCTCTGCTGTAACTCCATATTCATCCTGTTTGTAAATGACTCCATTAAAAGGATTAAGGCTCAAACTGGACTAAAACTGAACTGAAGGAACCTTATCAAAGTATCCTATTTAAAATAGGTTTACACACAGAGGAATGGATTTCCTTTAAGAACATGATTTTCTGGGGTAAATAAAATTGGAAAACATCATTCTTATCAAACAGTGTACACCTGAAGGCAAGATGTATGGCTCAATATTAAGGTTGTTTTGTATCATGACAGACAAAAGAATGCTAAATTTATATTCACCTATTATCATGGCTTCCAAATATATAACGCTTAGCATATTACATCACAAAGTACAACTTAAAATATTCACAATTGTACCTGGATATGTAAAAATAATTCAGCCAGTGTAATTATCATGAGACAGCCATCAAGAAAAGTATAAAAGTTTTGAGCAGTATATATGACTAACTCCTAATGATGTAGAAAGTGCATTCAAGTGTGTGTTGAGTAGTTTGAAATCCAAAAGTGTGTGTTGGCTAATTATAGTTGAATTAAACTGGAAATCAATGAGAGAAAGGTACCTAGCACCTCTAAGAAACATGTTGAGACTTTCTACTTTCTAAACATGATAAAAAATGAACCCCCTATACCATGATTGTGAAGACTAAACAGTTGTTGTAGTGCTTCCTAAATGTATGCACTTTGTGCTAGGTACTAGTCTAAATGGTTACTTGTTCCATTTAGTCCTACCCGCAAATGGCACATGAGGGTGGACTCCGTTGTTAATGTGCTAACAGGTGGAGAAACTGAGTTATCAGAGATAAAGCAATGTGATGGTGATCATCCAGCTCACAGGCCTCTGTGCTGGGCTTTGGCACCAGGCAAATATGTGCTTTGGACAATTTCAGAAAGTCTGTTTTCTCATCACTAGCAATACCATGAATTTGTTTTGACTGGTGAAAATTACTCTATTCCTAAGAAGAAAACCCCTAAGATGAGCAGGAAACCTCAGTGTCCTCGGACTGGCCTGAGGCCAAGGTCTGGGTCACCTTCTCTGCTCCTTGGCCCCTAAGATCCACAGGCATTTCACCTTAAGAGCACTGAGAATATTAGGGGAATGATGATTTTCTTTCTATGTGATTATCTATTTAATCAACACCATTTTCTACTTTCAAATATACTAATATATCTTATATACACGTGCTGTTCATGAATAGATTTTAATTGGGTCCTGTTCCCAAACCATCTAGAACCAATTATCTCTGAAATTACCTGTGGGCACTGGTATTATTGGTGCCAAAGCTTGTGCTCCCAGGGGTTTTCTATGATGCCACTGAAGACACTTATTTGTATATAAAACTTGGCATGAAATTTCTTGTTACAATAGAAAGCTTCCAGACAGGATGTCAGTCATCTCTACCAAATATGCCTACTCACCCTTGCCCCCAGGTAAAGCATCAGTGGACCCGTATCAGAAATCTTGATGTGTCTATCCAGCATGAGTAATAACTAAAATTAAATTTTGAGACTTTGTTGTTATTAACTCTTTTTCCCTCTTCCTTCCCTTCCCTCCAAGAATCACCTGCATTTTTTCCTGAACTGCTTAGTTGATTTTATATATATATGGTACCCACACAATGAGATAAACCTCTTCTTTTTCACTCAATGAAATAAACACAGTTCAAGCAGTTTTAAGAGAATTGATAGCTGTTCATAAAAGCAAAGAGTGAGCTGGTTGCAGCACCAGATGGAGCAGGGGCAGAAGCAACTCTGCACACTGACCAGATCTTCAGTACACAGAAAGCTAATTTAAGTTTATTCTTAAACAAATCGAATTATGATACAATGTGTTTTACCTAAAAAGAATATTATCAATGATTTATGTATATTATTGCAAATCAATCAATTTCAATGATTATTTTCATATTATTTTCTCTTTACCCAGCACCCTGCTATATTCAGTTGGTTGTATGTAGTGAATAAGTGAATCCTTGTCATAAAAAATAAATAGGGAAGTGAATGTGGCTCAAGTGATTAGGCTCCCATCTACCATATAAGAGGTCCAGGTTTTGATTCCCAGGGTCTCCTGATGAAGGTGGCTTGGCCCATGCAGGAGAGCTGGCCTGCACAGGAGTACTGGCCTACACAGAGAGCTGGTGCAGCAAGATGACACAACGGAGCTGGTGCAGCAAGATGACATTATTTTTGAACTTATTTCTTTTGGGTCCCTTATTTTTCCAAAAAACCAAAAAAGTTTAAATTAAAAAAAAAGATTTGACTTAGTTTACTCACTAAAACCTGCCTCAAAACCTGCAGAAAGAAGCCTGTAGGGTAAGTGATTGATGAGCACAGGCAGCCTAAGAGGTTCCACAAGGGTTCAAGAAGGATTGCTGTTTTCCTTAGTTTTGTTTGACTGATTGCTTGGGTGTTTGTGTTTTTAAATATTTTTTGTTGTTGTTGTTTTCTTTCTTGTCTTTCTTTCCTCTTTCCTCCTCGCCATTTTTAAATTAGGTGCTTCTAAATTGTTTCTGCTTTGCTGTGCTACTCCTTCCTTGATTTCCCATTTTTCTGTGTATATTGATTTTGTCTACCAATGCTATCTCTTTTCCTTCCTTCATCTTTCTACCTTCTGCTTTCTGTTGTGGTGCTTACATACCACCTTTTTTTTTATTAGTCCTCAACTTCACTGGTTTCAATTTCTATCTTCTCTATTATGTTTTCTTTTTCTCTTTTTTTTAAAGTTTTTCATTCTGTCCTTTTCTTTCTCTCTCTCCTCAAATTCTGTCCTTTTAAAAACATTCTATATATTTTTCTCTTCAGTTTCCATTTCATTGTAGGTACTCCACTTTTGTATTCCTATTACTCTACATTGCTTACATGAGATTATATTCATTTTACTATGTCTTATATTGCCCCTCTTCTAACTTGTTTATTATTTCTATTATCCTTTTTCATTTCTTACCTTTTTTGATTTCTCTGGCCCTAATCTTTTTCCTTCAAGGGAACATAGAAAACAGCAAGTAAATAGAACAAGAAAAACAAAGTATCAAAGAGAAAACTTAACACAATGCAAAACCAGCAGCTAAAAAAACTCTAGATCAGAGAGAGTAGCTAATCAACTGAATAAACACATCAAGATAAATGATGACCAGAGTGCAACAAAAATTGCAGACCATACTAAGAAAACGAAAGACATGGACATGTCAAATGAACAAACTAAAAACCAGAAAGAGGTGCAGAATATGGAACAACTAATGAAAGTTGTCCAAACAAATATCATAGACCAGCTTAATGAAGTGAAGGAAGAGATTAAAGATATTAAGAAGTCACTAGGAGAACATACTGAAGAAATTGTAAACATACATAAAAAGATAACAAATATGATGTGGATAAATAGCACAATCCAAGAAATAATAAAAAAAAAAACACTGGAATCACATAACAGCAGATTTGAACAGGCAGAAGAAAGAATTAGTGATGTGGAAGACAGTACAACTGGAATCAATAAGATAGTAGAACAGATACATAAAAAGATAGAAAAAATCCAGCAGGGACTTAGGGATTTAACTGACAACACAAAATGTACAAATATACACATTATAGGCATCCAGAGGGAGAAGAGAAGGGAAAGGGAACAGAAGGAGTGTTGAAGGAAATAATGGCTGAAAATGTCCCAACCCTATTGAGAGAAAGGGATGTACAAGTCCAGGAAGCACAGTACACCCCAAACAGTATAAACCCCAACAGGCCCAATCCAAGACCTATACTCATCAAAATGTCCAATGCTCAAGGCAAAGAGAAAATACTCAAGACAGCAAGAGAAGAGAGAACCATCACATACAAGGCGGGCTTAATAATATTAAGTGCTGATTTCTCATCTGAAACCATGGAAGCAAGAAGACAGTGCTATGACATAGTCAAGGTACTAAAAGAAAAAAACTTCCTGCCATGAATTCTCTATCCAGCACAGTTGTCATTCAAAAATGATGAAGAGTTCAAAATATTCACAAATAAACAGAAATTAAGAATGGATGCCAATAAGAAACCTGCCCTTCAAGAAATATGAAAGGAAGTTCTACAGGTTGAAAGAAAAAGAAAGGAGAGATAGAGTTGGAGGAGAGTTTAAGAACAACTAAAAAGAAAAAAGAGACATAAAAGCAACATATGCATACATAAACCCAAAGAAAATATGGCTGATGTAAGAAATTCCTTGAAAGTAATAACTCTGAATGTTAATGGATTAAACTCACCATTCAAGAGACACAGATTGGTAGAATGGATAAGGAAATATGACCTATCTATATGTTGTCTACAAGAAACCCTTCTTAGACCCAGGGATTCAAGGATGCTGAAAGTGAGTGGCTGGAAAACAATTTTACAAGCAAAAAATAAGCAAAAAGTATGGGAGTAGCTATCCTAATTTCAGACAAAATAGACTTTAAATGCAAGAGTATTGTAAGAGACAAAGATGGACACTATATATTAGTAAAAGGGGTAATATTTCAAGAGAAAGAACAATCATAAACATTTATGCACTGGAAAGAATAAGTGGAGACATAAATGCCTCTACAATAATAGTGGGACACATTAATACAGCATTCTCAACATTAGGCACAACATCTCAACAGAGAATCAAATAAAGAAACAAAGCCTCTGTATAAAGTATTAGAGGATCTGGACCTAGTAGATATATAATAAATGCTATACCCAAATACAATGGGATATACATTCTTCTCGAGTGCACATGGATCATACCACAAGATAGACCACATGCTAGGCTACAGAACAACTGTCAATGAATTCAGAAAGATTGAGTTTATACATAGTAATTTCTCTGGCCACAATGGAATGAATTTGGAAATCACTAAGGGCCAGAAAACCAGATTGGGCACAAAGATATGGAAGTTGAACAACACACTCTTAGACAAACAGTGGGTCAAGAAAGAAGTCTCAAAATACATGAGTAACTACCTTGAAATGAATGAAAATGACAACACAACATATCAAATCCTATGGGATGCAGCCAAAACTGTACTGAGAAGGAAATTCATAGCCATAAATGCATATATCAAAAAAAGAAGAACTAAAATTGAAATCCTAAATGCACACCTGGAGGAATTGGAAAAACAACAACAAACTAACCCCAAAGGAAGGAAATAAGAAAGTTGAGAGCAGAACAAAATGAAATAGAAAATACGAAAGCACTAGAAAAACTAAAACCAAAAGGTGGTTCTTCTAGAAGATCAATGAAATTGACAAAACCTTAGCCAGACTAACAAAGAAAAAGAAAGAGCAGATGCAAATACACAAAATAAGAAATGAGCAAGGGGATATTACCACTGACCCCAGAGAAATAAATAGTATCATAAGAGGATACTTTGAAAAATTATATGCCAACAAGAATGATAATTTAGAGAAAATGGGCAAATTCCGAGAAACTCACAAGCAGTGTACATTGATGAAAAAAGAAATTGATGAATTCAACAGTCCAAATACGAGTAAAGAGATAGACTTGGTCATCAAAAACCTCCCAACTAAGAGTAGCCCAGAACCTGATGGCTTCACAGGTGAATTCTACCAAGCATTCTAAGAAGAGCTAACACAAATCCTGCTTAAGATCTTCCAAAAAATAGAAGTAGAAGGAACATGGCCTAACTCACGGTATCATGCCAACATTACCCTAATACCAAAGCCAAACAAAGTTGCCACAAGAAAGGAAAAATACAGACCAATTTCTCTAATGATCCTAGATGCTAAAATCCTCAACAAAATTCTCGCTAATTGCATTCAGCAGTATATCAAAAGAATTATACACCATGACCAATTGGGTTACATCCAGGGTATGCAAGGATGGTTCAACATAAGAAAATCAATCAATGCAATACACCACATAAACAGATTGAAAGAAAAAAATCACATGATCATCTCTATGGATGCAGAAAAACATTTGACATAATACATCACTCTTTCCTGATTAAAACACTGCAAAAGATAGGAATAGAAGGGAACTTTCTGAACATGATAAAGGGTGTATATGAAAAACCCAGAGCCAACTTCACCTTCAATGGTGAAATCCTAAAATCTTCCCCTCTAAGATTATGAAAACAAGACAAGGTTGCCCACCATTGCCGCTGCTGTTTAACATTGTCTTAGAAGTACTTGCTCGAGCGCTGAGGCAAGAAAAAGGTGTAAAAGGCATCCAAATTGGAAAGGAAGAAGAAAAATTTCACTATTTGAAGATGACATGATCCTATCCATAGGAAGGCCTGAGAAATATACAACAATGCTTCTAGAACGTATAAAGCAGTTCAGTAAAGACGCATGCTATAAGATCAATGCTCAAAATCAGTAGCATTTCTGTATATCAATAACGAGCAATCTGGGGAGGAAATCAAGAAAAGAAAAAAACATTTACAACAGAAACTAAAAGTTTCAAATACCCAGGAATAAATTTAACTAAAGATTTAAAGGACTTATATACAGAAAACTACACAACACTGTTAAAGGAAATCAAAGAAGACTTAAATAAATGGAAGAATATTCTCTGTTCATGGATAGGAAGATTAAACATCATCAAGATGGCTATCCTACCCAAACTAATCTACAGATTTAATGCAATCCCAATAAAAATCAACACTGTATTTTTTAATGAATTTGAAAAACTAACTACAAAATTTATTTGGAATAGTAAGAGGCTCCGAATTGCCAAAGACATATTGAAAAAGAAAAATGAAATTGGAGGTTTCACACTACCTGACTTTAAAACATACTACAAAGCTACAGTTGTCAAAACTGTATGGTATTGTCACAAGGATAGACATACTGACCAATGGAACCAAACTGAGAGTTCCGATATAGATCCTTGCATATACAGCCATATGATATTCAACAAGACCAACAGCCTACTCAGTTGGGAGAGAATGACATCTTCAACAAATGGTGCTTGGAGAACTGGATATCCATATCCAAAAGAATCAGAGAGGAACACCATCCCACAACTTATACAAAAATCAATTGAAAATGGTTTAAAGATCTAAAAATAAGAGTCAGGACCATAAAGGTCTTGGGACATAATGTAGGGAATCATCTATAGTACCTGTAATAGGAAATGGCTTCATGAATTTCACACCCAAAGCATGAGGAGCAAAAGGAATAAAACGGGGGGGATCTCCTCAAAATTTAAAACTCATTCATCATCCACTGCTGGTGGGATTGTAGAATGGTCCAGCCATTATGGAGGACAGTTTGGCAGTTCCTCAAAAAACTAACTGTAGATCTTCCATATAATCCAGTAATTCCACTGTTGGGTATAAATCCAGATGAAGTGAAAGCAGAGACACGGATAGATATATGCACACCAATGTCCATAGCGGCATGTTCACTATTTCCAAAAGTTGGTATCAACCCAGGTGCCCATCAAAAAATGAATGGATAAACAAAATGTGGTACATACATAAAATGGCATGTTACTCAGCTGTAAGAAGGAATAAAGTGCTAACACATGGGATAACATGGATGAATCTTGAAGACCTTATGTTGAGTGAAGCAAGCCAGCATTGAAGGATGAACAGTACATAACCTCACTGATATGAATTAAAGAAATTGAGGAGTCTCAGAGAGTTATTGTCTCTAAAATAGGTGTACAAGAAACAAAAAGAGAAGAGAAGGTTTTGAGCCATCACCCATATGGATGTAATCTATGGTAAAGTGATAGAGGGTAGTTATGTATTCAAGGGAGAGGACAGGAGGGTATTGATATTATTGTCTTGGGTGGTGCAGGGTTGACAGGTGGGTAGATTGGGAAGGGTGGATCAGAAGGCCCAGGATACTGGGGGTAAGCTTGGGACAGGGACCAGCTGAACACTGGGGATTTGTGGGTATGAGGTTGAAAGTACAGAGGTGGGAATGCTCTTATGGCAAAATGACAAGGAAGGGTCACTGGTTTGGAGTGTTTGTTGGGGGGGCACCTAGAGGAGGCTTCTAAGGAGTGTGTGAGTGTTCATTCTGTCATAATGTGTTTAATCAGTGGGTAGAGACCCACATAATGAGTGGAAAGGAGTTGGACTCCCATCTTTAGGAGGACCTTTTTGTTCAGAAATACGCAGGTTGGAGTGTTTCAAGTGCAAGGGCTGTTCCTAATAGGGGAGGATAAACCAGTGTGTCAAGACCTCTTGTTGCATAGAACTATGAATCTTCTCATCCAATGAGTCAAGCCAGGGGGTCGTTGTTGGCCCTGGAGTGATGGGGTGGGAGGAATAGAATCAATTAAACAGGGGAAATTATTGGTTAGTAGAAAAGTTTTTCATTACCATACCCTGATGGGACACAGGACATGGTAAATATCATCAAAATTTATATAACATTTTTGTAAGCAAATACACATATATGCATATATATTTATATATCATTTTACAAATGTTTGTATGTATTGTGAGAATTTTGATTTTTACCCATAATAAAAAAAAAATAATAAAATAAAAAAAAATAAAACTAAAAAAAAAAAAAAAAAATTTATAAAAGTGTACGGTCTAAAATGTAAACCAGAGTGTAAACCATTGACAATGTTTAGTAGCTATGTTTCACTATTTGTATATCAGTTATAACAATGCTACCATCCACATATAAAAAGGTATTAATATTGGGGGGAGGAAAGGGGGATGATGTTCTATATATGTGAGTCTCCTGTATTCTGTGTGTGACTCTGCTGTGACCTAAAACTTCTCTGGAAACAAAATGAAAAATAGTGAGACACTGGAGAAAGGGAGGGAGAAGGTGCCACAGTACAGACTGGACATCAGATATTGCAGTGATTAAAGGCAAAATGTCAAAAAAAATTTTTTTTTATATTTTTCATTTTCTTAATATCCCAAACTTTTAATTTTAGTTTTTAGTTTTTTAAAAAAAAATTTACATATTTTACCTCTTACATCTAAACTTATCATTTTTATTTCATTTTCCTATTAATTATATTCAGCTATTGTAATGACTTCATCTTTGGAGAAGCTTTGGATCAGAGAATGGTTACAACTGGGGCAGGGTATGATCATTGGTGTCGGGTGTCAGGGATGAGGGATGCATGGGTGGAAGTTCACCTGAGCATAAATATAGGGTATATAAAAATATTTAAATATTCACAGGGTATTGTCAAGTGGGTGGAGAATCACTCAATAAATGAGAGAATACTGAATTCCAATCCTGGAGACCTCTGCCACATTCTCTAAGGGAACATCAACAGTCCCCCAAGTGCAGGGGCAGTGACTGGTGAAGGAAGATGATCCACTAATGAGCCCTTGATATTGCTGACTAACTTTATGGGTCTTTGCTCTCAAAATTGAAACAGCCTATTGTTATGGGGTGCCCAAGGTTTCCCTCCTGAGACCATCCTTGTTGCTCAAATGCGACCTCTCAGTAAGCCAAACTCAGCATATGAATGCATTACCTTCCTCCCAGAGTGGGATAAGACGCCTGAGGATAAGCCTCCCTGGCACCAAGTGATTGTTACCAAGTGCCAACTGGCAATGCAACTGGAATAAGACCTTGAATAAAAGGGGGAAAAGGTAAAGACAAATGAGTTTATATGCCTAAGAGTCTTCAAAGTGAATCGGGAGGTCATCCCAGAGGTAACACTTACACACATCTCAGCAGGATCTTATAGAAATCCAAAGTGGATATCACCCCAAAAAGTGGGGCTCCTAAGGGGTCTGGAGACACCCAGGTCCTATGTCAGGGTGGATAGCCCCAGAGTTTGGTGCCTTCACAGTGGGTCCCACTTTGTAGTTTGTGCTCTTGAGTGTGACAGAGTTGGACTCTTCTATGTCTTCCCTGCACATGACACATCTGCACCTTCTATTTAAACCTATACTTGGTGCTGGATTTTGTAGGTGTATGTGCAGAGAGTTGAATCTTTGGGCTGTCCATGTGCCAGCAGGGCCCAGAACCTAAGTGGAGCAGCAACTACTATTCTACAGCTCATTGGACTCATCCAGGACAACTGGCAGGGAGATGATGATGGACAACAGCCATCCCAAGGAATGGAGAGATTCTGCAGCTGCAGGCAGGATAATCCCATCCATCTTCCCCATGGGATTTAAGCCCCCTCTCAATTGGAGGTGGAGTGGACATCACCATCCCAGACTCCTCAGGATGGGGGTAAGAGCTATGGACTTGAGTGGACTTACTGGTATTCTTCTATAGACATATTGTGATTCAAGCAATGGAAGAAATTACAACATTAATGTGGAGCCAGTAGCCACTGGACACTTCAGGGGCAGGGAGAAGGAAAAGCAAATGTAATTCAGGGGCTTTTTTGGGACTTGGGAATTGTCCTGAGTGACTTTGCAATGACAGATATAGGCCATTTTATATCATCACATAACATGCAGAACTGTGTGAGAGAATGTGTGGTCTACAATGTAAACTATGGTCCATGCTTAATGGCAAAGCCCCAGGATGTGTTTATCAATGGCAATTAATGTGCCACACTAATGAAGGATGTTTATGTCTGAGGTTGTGAGAGGTGCAGGAGGTGGGGTGGGAATATAGGTGGGACATTCCTATATTTTTGTGTAACATCTATGTAATCTACATATCTTTTAAAATAATAATAAATTGTAGTAAAAAAAAAACATCTGATAGAGGACTTGGTTTTCAGAATACATGAAAAAAAGCAGTTTCAATTTAATAGCAAGATAACAAACACTGAAATATATAATTGGACAGAAGATTTGAACAGATATTTCATTAAGGAATATATATTTTAAAAGAGTTGCAAGTGATTCTTTTGAACATAGAAAACTAAGCACTAATATACCTACAAGGAGTGCATGGAAGAGCATGAGAAATGTATGATGGTATTTAATGGGAACCGTTTAGTGGTCATGGAATGGATTATAATTTATTTATAATATTTTGAAAATCTCTGAATAAGTAGCCCCTCTGATTTCTACTCAGATTCTACAAAGTCATCATGTTATCATTAATGTTAATATTTATGGAACAGGACTAATGAGACAGGGATGCAAAGAAATAACCTATATTAAATATTTTTATTCTTCCAGGCAAACCTTAAACTTCAAGTAGATCTATTTTATGTAAACATGGTATATTTTACTGCTACCCCACTCTTGAAATGAGTTTAAAAATCAGGGAGATGAAAAGGAGCAAGAGGAAATATCATGTTATGTCCTATTAACCAAAACAAGTTAAAGAAAATAAAAATGCATTAATATGAGGCAATATATGAGCTTAGATCAGTTCCTTCTACATATGGATCCACCATATTTCTTAGGGATTGTTTGTCTGACTCTTCATGGCCAAGAGAAATCTTCCTAAGATGCCCAACTCCACCACAGTGACTGAAATCCTGCTTACAAGATTTTCTGATATGTGGGAGCTCAGAGACTTACGTGACATGCTAGTCAAACTGATATACTTGGCAACCCAGATGGGGAATCTTCTCATTGTCACAGTGATCACCTCAATTAGAAACTTCACATCCCCATGATTGATTCCTTAGGAATCTGCCTTAGATATGTGCTACATTTCTGTCACAGTCCCTAAGGCATGTGTTATCTTCCTGCTTGACAACAGGGTAATCTCCATGGCTGGATGTGCAGCTCAGATCTTCTTTGTGTTTTTCTTTGTTCCAGTGGTGCTGCTTTTGCTCACCATCATGGCCCATGACCACTATGTGGCCATCTGCCAGCCCCTCCCCTACCCTATGGTCATGAACACTTGGGTCTGTGTCCAGATGACTCTGGCCTCCATAATCAATGGTCTGACCTACTCAGGATTCCACACTGGCAACACATTCAGGCTTCCATTCTATCAGCCCAACATGGTGCATCAGTTCTTCTGTGACATCCCCTCTCTACTGAAAATCTCCTGTTCTGACACCTTTAAATAATGAAATTTTAATTTTTATCTCTATGGTGGTGGTTGCTGTTCATCACCATGTCTTATATTCCCATATTTTCTACTGTGCTCATTTCCCACCAGGAGCAAGCAAGGAAAGGCTTTTTCCACCTGTATCTGTCACATCCTCATGGTCACTGTCTTTGTCAGTTCAGCTGCTGATGTGCATATGAAGCCAACCTCCAGCTCACTCACAATTCAGGACATGCTCACTTCTGTGTTCTATCCTATAGTCCCTCCTTTCTTGAGATCTATAATCTATATTCTTAGAAACAAACAGATAAATGAGGCTGTAAAGAGAGTTATGAGAAGAAAGCTTCATTCAGGATAAATCAAGCATAGTTTTTTGAAGCTGAAGTTTTCAATCATGAAAAAACTCAATTCTCAGGCTAGTGTTTTAGGGAATTCCTGTTTACCTGTGATTCATTAGTGCTGCCCCTTAATCCCAAAGGGAATTACTTAGAACTGCATTTTGGTCTTGATTAGCTCCTACACTTACTTTGCATGGAAGCTGCAAAGATTTAGGCACTGAACAGCACAGCAGGTTACAGTTTTCAGGTACACTCCCAGGTGCCCCCAGAGAGGTGTTCCTTGACCCTTTCAGCAAGTTTCCTACTTGCGTTTTTGTTTTAAAATTGGCAGTGCTGTTTAGACTATGTAAAATTTAATGGCTGTGTACAAAAACAACCTGATTTCAAGAAACCAGTATTTCAGGGAAGAGGGGAGACCTGCTATGGCATCTTCTTCCCATGGGTTTACATGAATTTATGCATTGGAGAGTGTCTTGATCCAAAGAACAACAATGCTATGTGGCTTTTATTGCCCTCCTGTTTAATTTCATTTCAAAATCTCCAGAGCATTGGGCCTTGGACTGATTTGTTGTTGTTGTTCCAGCAAATTAGCAGTATGTAGAAGAACAAAATGTCATAGTGGCCTAATACTTTGAGAATCTTGATGCTGTAGGTTGGTGTGCAGGAGACAGACAGGCACAGCAAACAGTAAAACACAAGAGTAAACCAAGTGTTTGCTTTTTAAAATAATATTTCCATATTATTATTAGAGAAGTTGTGAGCTCACAAAACAATTATGCACAATGCCAAGATCATCCAGGTTCTGTGGGCAACAAGTCTTGCAGCAGTGACAATGATTTGTACCTCAGGTACAGATGACAGTAGGAGACAGGTGTGGAAACAATGAAGCAGAGGGGAATATTCCTAGTGACAACAGTTGGTTTGAGTTTTTTATTCAATTTATATTTGTTTCTCTAACCAAGAGCCTAGTGACAAAATAGGAAGCTTAGTCAGAGCATAAAATTATGCCAGAAAACAAGCAGTTCCCCACTTTGAGGACATGCCTTAAACTTTCCTGGTTTGTACATTTTTTGCCAGTTATATCAAGAAGCAATCTATAATAAATTCTAAAGATCTTTCTATACGTTCACCTTCCATGCTAAGAAAAGTAGGTCTTTCCCTCCCATTCATTATGCCTTCCTGTTTCTCTTTGACTCTTTTCAAAACACATAATAAAAGTCAATTTGGGCTTATGTCATTGTTGGTGGAAAATCACAAAGGGACCTAAATTATACTCATTTAGTAGCCAAGTGAAGAAAACTGTGTGATGTTTTGAAATGGAATCAGTCACTGAAGAACTGTGTGAGCTGTGTGACAACCAGAGGACCAAAAACACATATAGTGGATGATCCAGGAGACACTTATCTCCAGACATTGCTTTGAATATACATTTTCACATCTGTTGTCTGTGTTGGATGTGTATTGGGTTTCAGTGTGAGACTTAATACATATCTTTAATCTAAAATATTATCAACGAGATTGAATCATGTGAGACTTGACAAGTATGCATAAAACAAGACTGCTTGAAATTCAACCTCTTCTTTCAATGTAGCTTTTATATGAAATAGAGTAACCAATAGACAGTTCTCAATAAGAACATTCTTCTTAAGTTTCAAGAATATTTTGAATACTATTATTGTACCTCCGTATTTGTTCACATATGAAAATGTTTCTTAAATTATTTGATAGCATTTGATAAATTCAAATTTAGATATTTGTATATACCACCAATTAGCCTTACCAAAGTGATGGCAAATTTGTACTCCTGCCATCAGCATTCTATGCACATACTTACTAGTCTGTATATGATATGGTCATTTACTAATTCTTGTTAAACTTATGGTCAAAACATCTCATTGTTGATGCAATTTGTAGCTCCATTATTCCTAGTGAAGTAGAAAATTAGTTCATAACACATAGAATTGAAATATATTTGACAATATTAGGAGGTAGGAACAACATTGTATTAGAATAAAAAATGACTGAATGGAATTACAAATTCACAGGAAAAAATGAAGGTAATCAGAAATGTCAAATAAGAAGGTTAATAAAAGAAATACCATGAATAAATATATGTATATATGTATATATATCTCTATCTTTTTGAAGTAATGAAAACATTGTCTGAAAGGATGATAGCACAAGTCTGTGATGAAACTGAAAGCCACTGAGTATACATTTTTAATGGATTGTACAGGCATGGAACTGTATAACACAGTGAACCATGTGGTCTGCGATAGACTATGGTTAACAGTACAAATATGAGAGCATTCTCTCCTGAACTATAACAAATGTGCAATACTAATACATGGTGCTAATAATAAGGAAGTTGGAAAAATACACCAACTGTAACCCATGGAACATAGTTAAAAGTAATATTTTGATGATATTCTTTCACAACCTGTAACAAAATTTCCCCAAAAATGCAAGATGAAGGTGGAGGGTTGGTGTATGGGAGCTCTGCACATTATGCATGATTGTTTTATGTAAGGTCACAACTTCTTTAATAAAAGAATTTAAAAAAAAAATCTACAATTCCACAACAATAGGACAAAGTACAAAATTAAAATATGGGCAAAGACTTTAGCAGACATTTCTCCCAAGAACATACACAAATGATCAATAAAGTCATGAAAATATGCTCAATATAATTAGCCATTTAAGAACTGCAAATCAAAATCTCAGTGAGATACCCCCTTACAATGACTCAGATGGCTATTATTTTAAAAATGCAAAATGACAAGTTTTGATGAGGCTGTTGAGAAATTTGAATACTTTACATTGTTGGTTGTAAGGCAAAATGGTGTAACTATTGAGGAAAAGAGTTCAGCATTTTCTCAACAAGCTAAACAAAAAATTCTATATGACCTGGCACTTCCACTCCTAGATGTGTACCCCAAAATCTGAAAACTGGAATCATATACTTGTATATCAAAGTTTATAGATGCATTACTTGCAACAACCAAATGTTAAAAATAACTAGTGTCCATCAACATATAAATAGATAAACAAGAGAATATTATTCCTCATTAAAAGGAATGAAATTTGATAAATACTCAACATGAATGGATCTTGAAAACATTATACTAAGCAAAATAATCCAGACAAAAATCAGAATTATTGTATTATTCCGTTTATATGAAATATATAGAATAAGATCATTCATAAAGACAGAAAGTAGATTTGAGTAGCAGAGGATGGCAGGAGGGGGGTGATGGGAATTATTGCTTAATGTGGACAGAGGTCTATTTAGAATGATGAAAATCTTTGGTAATATATGCTGGCAATGGTAGCACACATTGTATATGTAATTAATGTCTTTAACTATAACACTTAAAAAGGCATAAATGGGAAATAAAACATAAATTATAAAATGAAATTGAGAATAAAGTTCCTTATACATTAGCATTCAAGAGAATTGATAGTTCAGAAATAATCACATATATTTATGCACAATTATCCTCTACAAGGGACCCAAGACAAATCACTTCAGAAAATAATAATCTTTTCAGCAAACAGTGCTGGAACACCTGGATATCTAAAGGCAAGCAGAAAAATTTGGTCTCTGTTATCATATCAAACCTAAAAACTAACTAAAAATGTATTATAATCCTATAGATAAGAGAACTATAAAAATGCTAGAAAAATTGTAAGAGCCATATCTTATGACCGATTCTTAGATATAACACCATAAGCAGAAAAAACAAAATCAAAAATAGAAATTTTGAGTAAAATGAAAATAAAATTTTCATGGTCAAATGACATTACCAAGAATGTGACAAAGCACCTTATCAAATGCTAGAACATATTGCAGGTCATATCTAGAATACAGTTCAATCTAAAATACACTGGCATTCAACTTACAGATATATTACATAATAAAAATCTTGTACAACTCAATGATAATTTTTTTTACATAACAGATGTTCTGTTTCCTTCCCTCTAGTTTATGTGTATTCATATTTTGTGAAAACAGTCTTATGTATGCAATATCACTCATATTCATATTTTACATGAGGTTTCACTGTGTTATACATCCCAGGTTACATTTTTCAGCTTTCCTTCTAATAATACATATGTCCTTGGGCTTTCCCTTATAACCAATGTCATACCCATATAATATCTTTTCTAGTCACAAACAGCATGATATGCTCTCACCATTTCCATTCAATTCCAAAGATTTACAAACATTTTAACCAGTTGTGCACAGATTAACCCTTAGCTTTCCATTCTCTACCTTCTTTCTATTTTCTAGTAACCTATATTCTAATTATTAATTCCATGAATTTACATAATATATTTAGTCTATAATAGCACAGTCATAACAGTATTTGTCCTTTTGTGTCTGGCTTGCTTCACTCAATATAAGTCCTCCATGTTCATCCATGTTGTCATATGCTTCATGACTTCATTTCTTCTTATTGATGGATAATATTCTATTGTGTGTATACTTCACAATTTGCTTATCTATTCATGAGTTGTTGGACACCTGGGTTGTTTCTAACTTTTGGCTACTGTAAATAACACTGCTGTGAACATCCGTGTGCAGATGTCTATTCATGTCACTGCTTTCAGGTCTTCTGAATATATACCTAGAAATGGTACTTCTGGGTCACATGGCATGTCTCTATTCAACTTCCTTTTTTTTTTTTTTAAAGATTTTATTTATTTATTCATTTATCCCCCCCTTGCTGCCTGCGCTCTCCGGGTCAGCTAACCACGCCGTGCGGGCGGGCCCGCCCCCACCAGGAGGCCCCAGGAACCGAACCCGGGGCCTCCCATATGGTAAACGGGAGCCCTACTGATTGAGTCACAGCCGCTTCCCTCAACTTCCTTAAGAACTGCCAAACAGTGCTCCACTGTGGATGTACCATTCTACATTCCCACCAACAGTGAATAAGCATTCCTATCTCTCTACATCCTCTCCAACATTAACAGTTTTTTGACTGTTTAATAGTGGTCTAATAGGTGTGCAATGAGATCTCATTGTAATTTTGATTTCCAATTCCTTAATTGTTAGTGATGATGAACATTTTTTCATGTGTTTCTTTGCCATTTGTACTTCTTCCTTGGACAACTGTCTTTTCAAGTCAATTGCCCAATTTTAATTGGGTAGATTTTTATTGTTGATGTGTATGGTCTTCTTATATATCATGGTTACAAAACTCTTATAGGATATGTGATTGCCAAATATTTTCTCCCATTGAGTCAGCTGCCTTTTCATCCTTTTGACGAAGTATTTTGAGGTGTAAATGTGTTCAATTTTCAGGAGGTCCCATTTTCTTTTTCTTTTTTTTTTTCTTCATGCCTTGTGTGTAAGGTTTAAGAAACTGCCTACCACAAGATCTTGAAGATATTTTCCTATAGTTTCCTCTGGGAGTTTTATCATTGCAGCTTTTATATTTAGGTCCTTGATCCATTTTGAGTTAATTTTTGTATATGGTATGAAATAGGGGTCTTCTTTCTTTCTTTTGGATATGGATATACATTTCTACCAGCACCATTTGTTGAATAGACTGTTCTGGCCCAGATAAGAAGGTTTGACAGCCTTGACAAAAATCACTTGACTGTAGATGTGAGCGTCTATTTCTGAGTTCTGGATTTTGTTCCCTTGATCAATGTGTTTATGCCAGTACCATGCTGTTTTTAACACTGCTTTAAAGGCTGGAAGTGAAGTCCTCCAAATTTGTTCTTATTTAAGGGCTTTTTGGCTATTCAGGGCACCTTACCCTTTCCAAATAAATTTGATAACTGGTTTTTCCATTTCTTTAAAATAGGCTGTTGGGATTTTTATTGGGATTGTATTGAATCTGTAAATCACTTTGGGTAGAATTGACATCTTAAAGTTATTTGGTCTTCAATCCATGAACACATAATGTCTCTCCATTTTCTAATACAGGTCCTTTATGTCCTTGGTTAAGTTTTTTCCTAAATATTTTACTATTTATTTGATATTATAAATGGAATTTTTTTCCCTGATCTCAGAATGCACATCAGTATTTTATGAAATGGTATTGAATTTTTGATTTTAGTCTTGTATCCCGTCAGTTTGCTGAAATTCCCTAATAGTTCTAATAGCTATGTTGATTATTTTTCAGGATTTTCTACATATAGGTTCATATCAGCAAATAGTGTGAGTTTTTCTTCTTCCTTTCCTATTTGGTAACCTATTATTCCTTTATTTAGCCTAATTTCTCTAACTAGAACTTCTAGCACAATATTGAATGACAGTGTTGAAGGTACATCCTTGTCTTACTCTTGATCTCAGAGGGAAGGCTTTCAGTCTTTGACTGTTGAGTAAAGTGCTAGCTGTAGTTTTTTTCATATATGCATTTTACCATATTGAGAAATCTTCCTTCTATGCCAATATTTTTTTTCAAGAAATGGTGCTGTATTTTGTCAAATGTCTTTTCTGCATCAACAAGAGGATCATGTGATTTTTCTTCTTCAATTTATCAATGTAGTATATTACACTAATTGATTTTCTTTTGTTGAAACTGCTTGCATACCTGGGATAAAGCCCAACTGATAGTGGTGTATAATTCTTTCAATGTGCTTTTGGATTCTGTTTGCAAGTATTTCGTTAAGGATTTTTGCATCTATATTCATTAGAAATATTGGTCTGTAATTTTCTTTATTTTTAGTATCTTTATCTGGTTTTGTTATTAGGGTGATGTTGCCTTCATAAAATGAGTTCGGTAGTATTCTTCCCTATTCAATTTTTTGGAAAAGTTGAAAAAGATTGGTATTAGATTGTCATTGAATTATTGGGCGAATTCATCTGTGAAGCTATCTGATCCCATGCTTTTCATCTTTGGGAGATTTTTGATGGCGGTTTCAATATCTTCACTTGTGATTGGTCTTTTATTTCTTCTAGGATCAGTGTAGGTGGTTCATGTGTTTCTAGGAATTTGTCCCTGTCTTCTACATTGTCCAGTTTTTTGGCATACAGTTGTTTGTAATATCCTCTTATGGTCTCTATTATTTCTCTTGGGTCAGTGGTAATGTTCCCCCTCTCATTTCTGAATGTATTATTGGTGTCTTCTCCCTTATTTTCTTTGTAAGTCTACCTAAGGGTTTGTCGGTTTTGTTGATTTTCTCAAAGTAACATCTTTGGGTTTGTTGATTCTCTCTACTGTTTGTTTTTTCCTCAATTTTATTTATTTCTGTTCTGATCTTTATTATTTCTTTCCTCCAGTTTGGTTTGGGATTAATTTCCTGTTCTTTCTTTAGTTCCTCCAGGTGTGCAGTTAGATCATCAATTTTAGCTCTTTGATTTTTTTAATGTAAGCATTGCAGACTATAAATTTCCTTCTCAGCACTGCCTTCCGGTGTCCCATAGGTTTTGATATATTGTGTTCTCATTTTCATTTATATCAAGATATTTGCTGAAATCTCTTGAAATTTCTTTTTTGACCCACTGATTATTTATGAGTGTGTTTCTTTAATCTCCATATATTTATGAATTTTCATTTTCCTTCCATTATTTATTTCCAGCTTTATTCTGTTATGATCAGAGAAAGTGTTTTGTTTAATTTCAATCTTTTCAAATTTATTGAGGCTTGTCTTTTGACCCAATATATCTTCTGTCTTGGAGAATGATCCATGAGCACTTGAAATTTATATATAGCCTGCTGTTTGAGGGTTCAATGTCCTACAGATGTCAGGTCTAGTTCTTTTATCATATTATTCAAGCTCTCTGTTTATTTATCCTCTGTCCAGATTTTCTATCCAATTTTCTGAAAGTGGTGTACTGAAGACTTCAACTAGTATTGTAGACATCTATTTCTCCCTTCAGTTTTGACAGTGTGTTCCTCATATATCTTAAAGTACTCAGGTTAGGTGCATAAATATTTTGTATACATATTTTTCTCGGTCTACTGCCCCTTTCATTAAATATAATGACCCTCTTCATCCCTATAACAGTTTTCCATTAAAAATTTATTTTTCTGATATCAGTATTGCTACTCCAGGTCTTTTTTGTTACTATTTGCATAAAAACTTTTTCCAACCTTTTACCTTTAACCTTTTTCTGTCCTTACACCTAAAGTGAGTCTTCGGTAAAAAAACATATAGATGTTTTTTTTTTTTTTCCTTTTTCCTCCACTCTATACATCTATGTCTTTGATTGGGGCATTCAAGCCATTAACATTCAATGCTATTACTGTAAAGAAATTACTTACTTTTGTCCTTTTAGCTTTCGATTGTCTTAAAGTACTATTGTCTGTCTTTTTACCCTTTAATTTACCCTTCCTAAAATCTTCATTTCTATACTCTTTTCTATACTCTTTTCTCACCCTTGTTATTTCCTCTTGGGCTGCAGTACTCCATTTATTATCTCTTGTAATTCTGGTTTTTTGATAACATATTACATCAGTTTTTGTTTTTTCTGTGAAGACTTGTAATCACTGTCATTTTTTGAAGGATAATTTTGATGGATACACAATTATTGGTTGGTAGCTTTTTTTTTCAGTACTTTAAATATATCATACCACATTTTTCTCATCTCCATTGGTTCTTATGAGAGTTCAGCACCTAATCTTATCAAGGTTTCCTTGTATGAGGTGCATTGTTTTCTTCTTGTTGCTTTCAGTATTCCCTCTATATCTCTGTGATATTTTATATTCTGAATAGTAGGTGTTTCATGATAGGTCTATTCAGATTTATCTTGTTTGAATTGCGTTTTATTTCTTGGATATTGATATGTCTTTCATAAGCGTTTTGAAGTTTTTGGTCATTAATTCTTCAAATATTCTTTCTGCCCTTTTTCCATTTTCTTCTCAATCTGGGACACCGATAATGCATACATTTTAGTATTTTGCACTGTCATTCAGTTTTCCGAGACCCTGTTCCATTTTTTTCTGTTCTCCTGTCTTTTCCAGATCAGAAGTTTTGTCATTGAAATCACTAATTCTGGATTCAAGCAATTCAAATTTGCTCTTATGTGCCTCTAATATATTTTTAATCTCATCCAACATGTCTTTCATTCCCATAAGATCTGTTACTTTTCTTTACAGTCTTTCAAATTGTTCTTTATGGTCACCTAGATTTTTTTGTAAGATCCTTTATCTCTTTAGTTATATTTTCTTTCAATTCTTTCGTTGATTTAGAAGAGTTGACTGATTATCACTGAATAATTTTCTTATATCCTGTATATCTTCATTATATTTGGTTTGTTCCTTTGGTTGGGCTATCTCTTCCTGTTTCCTAGTATGGCTTTTAATTTTTTACTGATTTCTAGGCATCTGAATATTTTGGTGAATTTACTGTAATGGCCAGTTTCTGTCTCTTCCCCATTGTTTTGAAAGCTCTGATATTTGGTTCAACTGATTGTAAGTGTTTAATAATTCCCAGCTTAACTTATCAAACTCTTTCCAGGTACTCAATAATGGGGTGCAGATTTTCTCCCAAGAATTAGGGTACAGAGAGACCAAAAAGGAGTTCTTGTCCATGCAATAGGCAGACAAGACAACAGATTGTGCTCACCCATGCACATTTCCATGGTGGTGCTTCAATTTCTGCTTTCCTGTGTTTTGGTCTGACCACAGTTGAGATTCAAAATGGGCTCTATTGGGCAAATTCAAAGAAGAAAAGCCACCTGACTACCCTCCATTTTCCCTTGTAACAACTGACAGGGAGGAAGATGACTGCTTGCCTGTCAGTTGTCTGCAGTGAGTCAGTAGTTTTACCCTGGCTTAATATCTTGGGGTGGGGTAGGGGAATCCTTTGCAGCCATTGCTGTCTTTTGGTAACTCACATTTCTTGTTCTGGGTTCTTGTGTCACTGTTTCTCCACCTCCTGCAAATTCTGCAGCACTGTCCTTGTCTGCTTTTTCCCATAGAAAGTCCCTCAGACAGCTTTTGGCCCTCTCTTTATTGTTTTTGTGAGAGACTTGATCCCTGCCTTCCTACTTTGACACCATCTTCCTGGAACTTTCATTGCAGTTTTTATTTCCATGTCCTTAATAGCTTGTGATATTGAACAATTCATCTGCTGTTGGCTATTTGCATTTTTTCTTTAGAGAAATGTGTATTTAAGACTTTTACCAATTTTTAATTGATTGCTTGCTCTTTTATTGTTGACTTGTATTAGCTCTTTATTTTGCATGGAAACCAAATTTTATAGGATATGTGGTTTCCAAATCTTTTCTCCCATTGTGTGTGCTTTTTTTTTCAATTTATTGATGAAATCCATTGAATCAAAAACTGTTTAAATTTGACAAGGCTCAATTTACCCATTTTATTTTTTTATTGCTTGTGCTTTCAATATAAGTTTTAAGAATCCACCACCTACTAACAGGTACTGAAGTTTTCTCTACATTTTTGTTCTAGGAGTTTTGTGTTTCCAGTTTTTATATTTAGGTCTTTGGTTCATTTTTAATTAATTTTTGTGTAAGGTGTGAGACAGGGGTTTTCTCATTTTCCTTTGGATATGAATATCCAGTTTTCACAGAACCATTTTCTGAATAAATTGTTCTAGCCCAGCTGGTTGTACTTGAAGTCTTTGTCAAACATCACTTGACTGTAGATCTGAGGGTCTGTTTCTGAAGCATCAATTCAGTTCCATTGGTTTATATGTCTATCTTTATGTCAGTACCATGCTTCTTTTACTCTATAGCAGGGTAATATGATTTAAAATCCTGAAGTGAGAGTCCTCAAATTTTGTTATTCCTTTCTAAGGTGTTTTTGGTTATCCAGAGTCATTTACACTTCCAAATATATGGGAAAATTGGGATTTACATTTCTTTAAAAAAGGCTGTTGGAATTTTTTAAGATTGTTTTGAATCTGCATATCAATTTGGGTAGAATTGACATCTTAACAATATTTAGTCTTACAATACATGAACATAAAGTGTTCTCCTATTTATTTTTGTCTTCTTTGATTTCTTTTAGAAATGCCTTGTAGATTTCTGAATACAAGTTTTTTTACATGCTTAGCTGTTTATTCTAAAGTATTTGATTCTTATAGTTGTTATTGTAAATGAAATTATTTCCTTAATTCCTTCTCATATTGTCACTACTAGTTTATAGAAACACTATTGATTTTCTAATATTAATCTTGTATTCTGCCACTCTTATGAGCTCGTTTATAACTCTAGTAGCTTTGTTATAGATTTTTTCAGGATTTTCAAGGTGTAGGATTATATCATCTCTAAATAGCAAATTTTAACTTTTTCCTTTCCAATTTGGGTGCCTTTTACTTATTTATCTTGCCTGATTGCTCTATTTAGAACCTCTAGCACTATATGGAACAACAGTGTTGTTAGTGGGCATCATTGTCTTATTCCTTTGTTCCTAATCTCAGCAGAAATTCTTTCATGCTTTAATCATTGAATACAATGTTACGTGTGGGTTTTTCATATTGACCCTATTTCATGTTGAGAATGTTTCCTTCAATTCCTAAATTTTGGAATATTTTTCTCAAGAAAGGATTCTCTACTTTGTCAAATGTCTTTTCTACATCAATCAAGATGATCAGGTGATATTTCTTTTTTGATTTATTAATGTGGATTATTATGCTGATTGATTTTCTTCTGTTGAATGACATTTGCATACCTGTTATAAAATCCACTTGAATATGATGAATAAATCTTTTAATGTGTTATTGAATTCAATTAGCAAGTATTTTGTTGAGGATTTTTGCATATATATTCTTTAGTGAAATGGGTCTTTAATTTTCTCCTTTTTGTAATATCTTTATCTGGCTTAAGTATTAGGGTGATATTGGCTTCAGAGAATGAATTTGTTAGTGTTCTTTCCTGTTCAATTTTGTGGAAGAGTTTGAGTATTTTAATTTTAAATCTTCGTTGAATGCTTGGTAGAATTCATGTGGAAGCAAACTGTGCTGGGTTTTCATTTGGGCTAGTTGGTTAAAGACTGTTTCAACCTCTTTAATTGTGAGTGGTTTTTTGTGCTCTTGAATTCTAGGATCAGTGTAAGTTGTTAGTATATTGCTAGGATTTTTTCAAATTCGTCTATATTTTCTACTTTCTTGGCATACAGTTGTTCATTTTATCTTCTTATGATCACTTTTATTTTTTGTGGGCAGGTAGTAATGTCCCCATTTTCATTTCTAATTTTATTTATTTGCTTTTGCTCCATTTTTTTCAGTCTTGCTAAAAATGGTTTGTCAATTTTGTTAATCTTCTCAAAGAAACAACTTTTATTTTTTTTTAATTCTCTTTAATAATTTTTTTTCTCAATTTCATTTATTTCTACTCTGATCTTTGTTATTTCATTCCTGCTGTTTATTTATAGAATACTTGCTTTCTTTAAGTTCTTCCAGCAGTGCAGTTAAGTCATTGATTTTAGCTCTTTATTTTTTTTAAATGAAAGCATTGAAGACTGTAAATGTCTCTCTCAAAACTACCTCCACTACATCCCATAGGTTCTGATATGTTTTGTTCTCATTTTCAATCATCTCTAGATATATATTTATTTCTCTTGCAATTTCTTCTTTAAGCCACTGATTGATTAAGAGTGTGCTGTTTAATCTCCATATATTTGTGAGTTTTTCCTTTTTCTGCCTGTTGATTTCCAGGTTTATTTTTTTATCATCAGAGAAAGGGCTTTTTAATTTTTCAGTCTTTTTAAATTTACTGAGATTTCTTTCACTAACAAACAAATGGTTTGTCCTGGTATAGGATCCATGAGTACCTGAGAAGAATGTATCTTCTCTTGTTTCTAAGTCCAATATTCTGTATATGTGTCTATTAATTTTTTTTTCTTTTATAATATTATGTAAGGTCTCAGTTTCTTTATAGATATTCTGCACAGATATTCTTTCCAATTATCAGAGTTGTGAATTGAAATCTCCAAATATTGTACAAACATCTTTTCTCCCTTCAGTTTTGTCACTGTTTTCTTTGTGTAATTTGGGGCATTGGTTACATGCATATATATAGTCTATTGTTATTTCTTTCTGATGAATTGCCACTTTGTTAATATATAATGTTCTTGCTTGTCTCTAATAAAAGCTTTCCTTTTAAAGAGTATTTCACCCACCCTAAGTGTATTACTCCAGCTTTTTTTCTTTTGATTACTTCATCTGAAGAATATCTTTTTCCATCCTTTCACTTTCAATCTACTAGTATCCTTGTCTCTAAGGTGAGTATCTTGAAGACAGTGGGGAGATGACTTGCATTGTTATCTATTTCACCAGTCTGTGTCTTTTGATTTTGGAGTTTAATCCATTAATATCCAAATTTATTACTGTAAAGGCAGTTCTTCACCCATTTTGATCTTTGGGTTTTATCTGTCATAGCTTATTTTCACCAGTCTTTTTACACTTTGAGTTACTTTTACTGATATAATCTTCATTTTTAGACTCACATCCAAGCCTCTCTCTCCTGTGTTTTCTTTTCAGGCTGTAGCACTCCCTTTAATGTTTCTTACAGTACTGGTTTATTGGTTAGAAACTCTCTCAGTTTCTGTTTATCTGTGGATATTCTAAACTAGCCCTCATTTTTGAAGGTCAATATGACCAGATTCAAGATTCTTGGCTGGCAGATTTTCTTCTTCAGTATCTGAAATATATCATACCACTGCATTCTTTCCTCCATAGTTTCTGATAAGAAATCAGAATTTAAACTTTTTGGGCATCCCTTGTATGTGATGAATCTCTTTTCTCTTGCTGTTTTCAGGATTTTCTCTTTATCATTGGCATTAGATATTATAATGAATATGTCTCTCAGTGAAAGTCTACTCAGATTTATCCAGGGGGGATGACATTGTGCTTCTTGGAAAGAATATATATGTCCTTCAAAATGGTTGAGACATTTTATACCATTATTTCCTCAAATACTCCTTTTGCCGATTTCTTTTCTCTTCTCCTTCTTGGACACCCGTGATACATATGTTTGCATGTCTCTTGCTGTCATATTGCTCCCTGAGACCCTGATCAACTTTTTTCCATTCTTTTCTTTTATGTATTCACTTTTGGAGGCCTGTCTTCAAGTTCACTTTCACTTCAAATCTGCTGTTATATGCTTCCAAAGTATTTTAATTTTCAATTTCTGTGCCCTTCTTTCCCATAACTTCTGCTATTTTTCTATATATGCGTAAAAATTATTTGTGCCTACCTAGTGTCTTCTTAATACCATTGATATCTGTAGCCATATCATTGAATTCATAAGGAGATTTGTTTGTATATCTATGATTAGTTGTTTTAACTCCTTTATGTCACTTCAAGTCTTAGCTTTTTCCTTTGATTGGGCCATATCTTCCTTTTTATTGGTATAGATTATAATTCTTTCTTGGTGTCTTGGCATCTGATTTACTAGATGCATTTATTCTCAGCAGTTTTTCACCTTATTCTACGGCTTTCCTTTTGATTGGCTTTGTGCTGCAGTCATTCTTTGATACTTGTTTCAACTGAATTTGGAATGTTGTAGTGGCTCATGTTTAGACAATCTGAATTTGTTCAGCTCTCTTTCATCTGTTTCTTGCCCTTTTCCCCTTGCTGTTTGTGGAGTAGGAGATGAGGATGAAATTGGTATTGTAATCCATGGAGACTGAAGCTGCCTGAGTTGCCCCAGGAATTGATGAAGCTTCTGTCAACTTTCTCCCCTTTCCAGTCTTAAGGATGGAGCCACAGCCATTTGCAATAATCAAAGCCATATAGGCCAACTAACAGAGAACCACACCCAGCCTCAAATATTGCTCCATTCCCCGAGGTGATAAACCTACTACATGGTGGCAGATTGATTACAAAGGATCACATCCATAATGGAAGGGTCAGTGATTTTTTCTATTTGGAATATACACATTCTCCGGATAGGTGTTTACTTTCCCTGCATGCAGTACTTCTTCCAATATTACCATCTGTACACTTATTGAATGTTTTATCAACCAACATGGCATTCCATACAGCATTGATTCTGATCAAGGAACCCGCTTTACAGCAAATCATGTGTGGGAATAGACACATGCTCATGGAATTCACTGATCTTACCATGTTCTCCATCATCCTGGAGAACTGGAATGATAGAACTGTTGAATGGCCTTTTGAAGACTCAATTACATTGCCAACTAGGTGGCAATATCTTGCGGGGCTGGAGCAATGTTTTCCAAGAGGTTGTGTATACTCTAAGTCAGCATCCACACAATAGTGCTGTTTCTCCCATAAATGGTATCCACGGGTCCAGGAATCAAGAAGTGGAAATGGGAGTGATTTAAGATTTAAGTCTCTGGGACATATATTTAACAAGTATAGTGCTAATTATAGGTTCAAATAAAACAGACAGAAGAGCCATCTGTAGGGAAACTATAGATGAGCCTAACTCTGTTGCACTGGGGAATATAAATGTCAAACTAAAGTTCACTGACAGGGTGCTGAATTCCTGATCTTATCTGACCTACTTATAGTGTTTGGATGTCTCCAGAATCCTCAGGACCCCTAATGTTGAGACAATGTTTTCTGTGACAATGACATCCTGCTGAGCCATGCATAAGTATAACATCTGGAATGATCTCCCAACTCACTTTGAAATCTCTTAGCCATCAAAACTCATCCGCATTTATCCTTTCCCCCTTTTGGTCAAGGTCTTTTTCCAGATCCATTGCTAGTTGGTGCTTGGTAATAATCCCTCAGTGCCAGAAAGTCTCATCCCTGGGAGTCATGTGCCATACTGGTGGGAAGGTAGTACATTCATATACTGAGTTTGGCTTAGAGAGAGGTCACAGTTGAGCAACAGGGAGGATTTCAGGGCGTAACTCAGGCACTATATAATATTAGACTTCATTGCAATTTCACAAGAAAATGTTCATAAGTACAATCATCAATATCAAGAACCTGACACAATGTTCTGTTTTGATTCATTAGGCACTGCCTTTAGATTCAGAGGACTCATTATCCTATTAGAGAATATAGCAGATCTCCCCAGGATGGGAATTCAGGTGTGAGTCTTCACCTACCAAGACAACACCCCATGAACACTTTAACATATTCATATACTTTAGAGGCATGCCTCAGGTGCAGCATCCCCATGCATCCCCCATCACTGACACCCTGCCCCTTTGATCCTCCCCTGCCACAATTGTGACCCTTCTGAGATCAAAAACCTTTCCAAATAATAACCAAATAAAATAAGGGGAAAATGAAATAATAATCATAGTTTTAAAAATAACAAATAAAATACCCCAAAAATTAAAAATTGCAATAATATAAAAAATTTGCTGTCCACTGTTTATTTACTATTTTAATGTGCTAACTATGGAGAGTCACATTGAAAGTGCAGACCAGCTCTACACCATACTGCAGAGGGGTTGGGAAGTTCTTCAAGGGCTCTATGAGATTTTTTTCCATTTTTAAATTTTATTTGGCCAGTTTTTGCTTTTTTTCTACGATACTGTGGAAAAACAGAATTCTGGAGGATCTCACACTGCCATATTGGTCGATCATTTATTCATTTCTCACGATTTGTGTTTAATATTGTGTTAGACATAATCCAAAAGTCATTAACCATAAATTCAAGACGAAAACAATGATAAAATGGACCTAATTAACAGTGGTATAAGTCCAACACATCTCTTAGAGAATGAATATCCAAACAGAAGTGGAGAAAATATTAATAATATTCATCCATTTTAAAAAACCACTTATATATAAAACTACAACACAATAATAAAAATGGCAAAATTAACCATGAGTAATATTGGCAAAATAATGGAACACACATTTTTTAAAACTATACATTTGAATAATCAGAACATGGAAGTTTTCAACATTATTAATCAATTAGGAAATGCAAATTAAAACTACAAAAATATTACTTATGTAAAGGAATAAATAGATCTACAAAAATGTAGAGCAACTTGATGCCTCACAGGTTGCTAGTAAGAATGTGCAATGGTGCATCCCTTTTAGAATAATGTTAGATTGTGTCATAAAAAGTTAAACATGCCTTTTATCCTATGACCCCAAATTACATAAATGAGGATTATCTGAGGAAAACTATAACATGCATATGTATAACAAGATTACATAGAAGTGTGCATAAAAATTTTATTCATAAAAACAGCAGAAACAACAAAATTTCTGGAAATAAATAAAATTTCCAACAGAAAGGGAATGGTAAAAATGATTGTGTTTGTCTGTAATTACATGGAACACCCTTTTGATATGTGCAACATTGTTGAACCTCAAAACTGGCAAAGCTCTGAGAAACACGTCAACCACAAATGTGTGAGGTTTTAGTTACATTAAGTTCTAAGTAGGTAAAATTAACCTAAAGTTGAAGAAATCAGAATGGCAGTTGTTTGTGGATCTAGATGGGAAATGGTTAGACAGACGCATGAGGTATCTATGTGGAAATGCTTTTATCTTTATCATGATGAGGGTTATTTTGGTGGATGATTTTGTCACAAATATTCAAACTGTACATTTAAAATTCCCACCCATCTGGTTAGGTGTGGGATGTGGATTCCTTTATTATTCAATGTTCATTGCATAACAGACAGTAACTCAAATTCATTGGCATAAAATAATGAGAATTTATTGCTTAATTGTGGGTATGTATGTCATTAAAACCAGCTTTGCTTCAGGTTGTGGATTTGAGTTGGATTTCACCCACTTCTCATAGTAGAACCCATGTTAGAGAGAGGCAACTACCTGGTGCATATTTTTTAATAAAAGTGTTTAGAAGCTACCAAAGTGTCAGGTGGTTAAAAAAAAAAAAAAGAGAGAGAGAGAGAGAGAGAGAGAGAAAAGAAAAGAAATACCTCATAGAGACTAGGCACAGTGTTTCATTATTTCACGTTTTATGGAATAAGGCAAGGTACATGGTTAAATGCAATATCTAAGGGGCAAAGAGCTGTGGGTAGAAGGAGGGGAATATATATCAATAATCTAATACACCATGGCGTATTAACTTAATTAGATGAAATGCAGCCAAATTTTCTGTACAATGAAGAAGTACATAGTTTAACTTTGAGCTATGTTATGGGACTAATACAACAGTATTGAAAACAGTTAAAAAGGCAACTTTTTAATATTATGTTATTGTCCTCAAGTCTTTAAGAATATGTTTTGCTGAGTAGCCTTAAGTTTATTAAGATTTGCCTTGTCACAAATTAAAGATAAATTTTAGTTAGATGCTTTTAAAAATTAATTGGGGGACATTAAAGATAATGTTTCAACTTTTTTGCAAAAATTATAAAAACATTTAATAAAATCATTGAAAACACATAGTTCTAAGTCAACAGTTCACCAGTCATATACTAGGAGATTTATGCCCCTTAGAATTTCATTTTTTCATGGAATCAAGTAAGACTATCAGTGGTTTGAAAGTCTGCTGAGAATTTTCATCAAAAATAAGTAATAGAGTGAAATAAGAAATAGAAGGAAATCCACAGGAAATATACTTAATGGTGAAATAGTGAAAGCCTTCCCTGAGGTCTGGCAAAAAACAATGATGTGCAGTTTCATCACTACTATTCTCATTGTACTGCTTGTTTAACAATTAGGTAAGAAAAAAAGTAAAATGAATAAAAAAATTAGAAAGGAAGAAGTAAAACTATCTCTGTTTGCAGATAACATGTGTCATTATATAGAAAATCCCAAAAATTACATAAGAGAACTACTAGAGCTAATGAATTCAGCAAAATTGCAAGTATATAATTAATGTGCAAAAATCAGTTATGTTTCTATACACCAACAAAGAATATTCTGAAACTGAATTTTTAAAAATCACTTGAAAAATGATCTTAAAGAAACAAAATATCTCTCAGAGTAAAGTTTACAAAGAAATGAAGGTTGTGTGTGCTGAAAACTACAAAACACTGATGAAATAAATAAACCTACATATATGGAAAGATATTCCTTGTTCAAGAATAGGAAGACTTGACACTATTTAGATATCAATTCTATCCAAAGCAATCTTCAGACTCAATGTAATATCTATCAAAATTCCAGCAGCTGTTTTTTTTTTTTTTTTTCAGAAATGGGAAAGTCAATCCACAAATTCATATTTAATTGTAAGGGGCCCTGCAAAGCCAAAACAACATTGCAAAGGGAGTACACAGTTATAGACCTCACACTCTCTGATTTTAAAACTTAATACAATGCCACAGTGATCAAAACAGTGTAGTGCTGGCATAAATATGGACATACACACAAATATATACAAGCTTCTGATTATATTGTATTGTGCCTGATAACTTACAGCTGCAGTTTTGTGAGAAAGAATCTACTTGATGCCTTCATTTGGACATCTTTCATCCTCAGAACTGTAAGCTTATAAGTTAATAAATCCCCATTGTAAATGCCAGTCCATTTCTGGTATATTGCTTGGCAGCTTTTAGCAAATGTAAACAGTAACTTCAAAAAGACATTTACAATCATGCAAACCCTGACTTGGCTAAGTGCATTCTTGTTTTTGCCCTAAATAACTCTCTGTAAACCTCTGGGCAGTGAGGGCTATTACTCAGCACATCCTGCAGGCACTCAGGACTACCTTCTTGGTCTGTCAACTGTTATTATTGTACTATATGGAGTGGACTGCTTCATTTTTTAGTCTTAAGTGCCCATTGTACTCTGATGGAACCTATTCTCTAGGTTCACAGCCAGACACGATGGTGGGAAATATCCAAATTGGAAGAGGAAATTGGGCAAGGTTGTTTTGAAGAGTACATACCATCAAGAATCACAGGTCATAGATGTGATATCTCTCAGAAGAGGAAATTCCAAGAGAGTGAATCTATAGGTTAAAAAAGAAATGTCTTGGCCAGAAATGAATGCTAAGCACTAAAACACTCAGTACTAGCTTGTCAGGTCACAGAGAAGAAAGAAGATAAAAGTAAAAACTTTAAAGAGCTTTTGTGAAGAAGTGGGACAGAAGGGAAGAAATCACAAAGCCAGGAAAATTCAGAAGTTTGTGTGAACCTTGCCATGCCAAGGCTGGAAATATAGGTTTTGAAGGGAAAGAGAGTTTTAAGAGATTATATTTATGCAGGAAGGAAACAGAAAGCTTAAGAAATAAAATCTGATCATAGGAGAGTTATCTTTGTACATTTCCGAAATTAGGAAAAATAATTAAACAATGTAGTAATTATTTTCCCCATACACAGCAAACATGTTTCATTACCAACTTTTGGCAACAAAATATGCCTAAAAATTTAGTTTGTAGTTTATGAACACTAGAAGCAGACTATCTTCATGAAGCTAAATGCCAGAAGTATTTCTCAATCAACTTTCCTACTCTTTGGCAAATTTGGTAAATGTATTACCATTTCTGCATTCAAAGAATATCAAGTCCCTTTAACCCAATGTTATATCATGTATGTAGAAGAACAATGCTGTGATAAATCCATGAAATTTTTGTGACTAATGAAATGTTTTGTAGTAAACTAATTTGTGAATCCCTGAAATAATGAGTCCCATTCCATCTGCAAAGTATTCCATGCAGGAGAAACTAAGGAAATGCATCAACTTATAATGTGAAGAGACCCTTGAAGAAGAATAAAAAATTAGAAGATTTATTTGAACTTTTAATTAAAAGAGGATTTTATCTTTGTGCTTTTTCCCCCAGTAATGGAATTTTATAACTGAAGTGTATCTCCTTTGAGTTTAATTTGAATTTTTGCAAGACATGGAATCTTACTGTATAAATTGTTCAGAGTACTTTAGCTGTATTTTATGGTTGTATTTTCCCATGATTCTCCACATTCTTACCATTTTGCAATAGTGACATAACATTTTTTCTAGTTCACAGAAGGACATTCTCATATTTGTATTATTAACCACAATTTTCATCCACCTCTGGGCTCACTATGTTATTCAGGCCCTAGATTTTTACCTAGCTTTCTTTCCAGTGACATTTACATCCCCAGACTACCCTTTTCAGCCAATATCCCACTTATGAACCAGCTGCATTTATTCTACTCACTATAATGTATTATTATCACCTTGATTCATTTTCAAATGTTTACAGTCAAATTAATTAAAATTTCCATATATATTAAGCTTCAGTACACCTTCTTTGCCTTCCTCTTTTCTCCTAATAACCTGAACTCTAGGTTTTAACTTAATGTGTTTATTCCTTGTATTTAGTTTAGATTAGTGAGACCATGCAATATGTGTCCTTTTGTGTCTGGCTTATTTTACTTACCATAATGTTTTTCAATTTATTGGTAGCCTTGGGTCTAAGGGGAGTCTCTTGTAGACAGTATATAGATGGCTCATATTTTCTTATGCATTCTGTCAGTCTGTGTCTTTTGATTGGGGAGTTTAATCCATTAACATTCAATGTTTTACTGTAAAGGTAGTTCTTCACCCATTTTGACCTTTGGGTATTGTCCTTCTTATTTTATTTTCATCACTCTTTTTACACTTTTAGGTACTTTTTCTGATATAATCTTCATTTCTAGACTCTCTTCCAAGGCTCTCTCTCCTGTCTTTTCTTTTAATGCTGTAGCACTCCCTTTAGTCTCTTGGTTACAAAACCAGTCCCTTAGTTACAAAATCTCTCAGTTTCTGTATATCTGTGAATATTCTAAACACACTCTCATTTTATTAACAAATCAATTTTCTTTATACATATTAATAAAGCATAAATCCATCCAAAATATACAATCAATGGTATTCAGTGTAAATACGTTTCTGTGCATTCATCACTTCAGTCATTCTTAGTGCACTTTCATTATCCTAATTATAAATAATAATAATAAAACTCATCATCTCTCAATCTCTCTACTCTTCCAAAGCCAAGGGCAATCTTGCTGGATATAAGATTCTTGGCTGGCAGTTTTTCTCTTGCAGTATCTTAAATATATCTTACCATGCCTTCTGACCTCCATATTTTCTGAAGAGAAATCAGAATTTAATTGTATTGGGATATCCCTTATATTTGATGGACTGCTTTTCTCTTCCTGCTCTCAGAATTCATTCTTTGTCTTTGGTATTTGACATTCTGATTAGTGTCTCAGAGTAGGTCAGTCTGGATTTATTCAGATGGGAATGTGTTTTGCTTCTTCTCCACTGATATCTATGTACTTCAATAGGTTGAGAAATTTTCAACCACTATTTCTTCAAATATTTCTTCTCCCCTTTTCCCTTCTCTTTTTCTTTGGGACACCAATGACACATAAGTTTGGATGTCTCTTGCTTTCATTTATTTCCTTGAAACCCTATGCAATTTTTTCCATTATTTTAATCTGTTCTTGTTTGTTCACTTTCAGAGACCATGTTTTTGAGCTCAATGATCCTACTTTCTGCCTCTTCAAATCTGTTTTTATCTGCCTCTAGTATATTTTAAATTCCATTTACTGTACATTTCATTCCCATAAATTCTGCTATATTTCTATGTGTGCTTTTTAATTCTTTATGATCACTCGGTATCTTCTTAATCTCCATTTTCTCTTTAGCCATCTCATTTAATTTATTAAGATTAGTTTGATCATCTATGATTCATTGTTTTAACTCCTTTATGTCACCTGGAAGTTTTACTTTTTCCTTTGTCTGGGCCATATCTTCCTCTTTCTTGGTATGGATGGTAATATTTTGTTGATGTTTTGGCATCTGGCTTAATAAGTGATTTATTCTGAGTGCAGTTTCTCTCTTTAGTTTAGGGATTCTTGTCCTTTCTCCCTTGCTGATTGTGTAGTAGGAGCTGAAGGAGTAGTTGATTTTGTAAGTTTTGGAGGCCGGTGCTCTCTGTATTGCTCCTGGAATCTTCTACCAACTTTCTTCTCTCTCAGGGATAAGGATGGAGCCACAAATGTGTGTAGTAATCAAATCCATGCAGGCCAATATGGTATTAGTTGCCCAGACTAATGGGTGTGAAACTGGTGAAGTTTCACACCCATTCTTTCCCTGTCTGGGACATGTATGGAGACTAACATGGCTCTTGTCCCTCTCCTCCCCTGCCTGATGTGGGGATGGACCATCTGGAGTGTCTAACAATATAATTTGGGTGGAGATAAAGCACTGGCAGTTGGCCAGAGAGTCTGTAAAGGCAGCACCTCCCTCTAGTCCTATCAGCAATGGGTATGTAACCTCAGGCACCCAACAGTCCAGTTCATGCAGGCCAAAAGCACCTGCAGATTCCCAGAGAATCTGAGGAAACACCAGCTCCTGCTATATTATGGGGGGCAAGAGTGGAGTCCCACACACTCATCAAACCAGTCTGTACAGGCCAAAAGTGCCTGCAGTTACCCAGAGAGGCTGGGGGAACATATCTTCCTTCCTATACTATTGGGGGTGGAGATGGAGCTACAGGTATCTGAGTATACAATCTTTGCATGTTGAAAATGCCTGCAGTTGTCCAGAGAGGCTGAAGAAACACCAGCCCCTCCTACCCTTTGGGGGCAGCAGGGATGGAACCAAAGGCACCCAAGAAACCAGTCTGAGCAGGCTGGAATCACCTGCAGTTACCCAGAGAGATTGAGAAATCACAGCTCCACTCCTATCTTACTGGGGAGTGGGAATGGAGTTCCAGGTGTCTGACTATCTAGTCTGTGCTGGCCAAAATTGCCTACATTTGCCCAGAGAGGCTGGTACTGCTTTCTCCAGGTTCCTCCCTGCCAGGGGTGAGACAGGAGGCTAGGATAGGGTTGCAATGCAACCTGGGTATAATGAGGTGAGTCCCTACATTCACTGTTATTTTCAATCAGCCCTGCTTCCCCTTAAGCTGGGGATGAAGTTAAAATGGTGGCTACTGGACTCATTCAGACTTGGTTAGTTTCAAACTTTGGCTGTTCTTAAGATTATACTTTAGCCAGCCTAAATGACTAATCAGTAGTTGAAGTCATTGCCTGACCATATCTTCCTCCCCCATTTTTAGGAAATGTATCTTCCAACTCCAACCACAGAATATTTCCTGAGGTGGTTTATGCCACCAGTGGAGGATGGGTATTGGCATCCATGGCATGGAGTGCTCTCCTCATGAATCTTCACTGTAGATGGTCATATCCTCCTTCCATTCTTTCAAGGATGTTGCAGGAAGTTCCCCTGGTCTCCTGTACCCTTCCCCCAAAAGAGTTGCTTTAGATAGTTCTGTAAGATTGCTAACTTCCCTATAAGATGAGCTAACTCTTGGAGCTCCTTAATATGCTGCCATCTTTTCCTGATTTGTTTTTGTTCAGCTGAAGTGTAAGACAAGCTTTGAGGACTAAGTGGGTATTATAGGTTGATTTCTGACTCACAAAAAATATACTGACATCCTTACCCCAGTGGTTATAACTATGATGTTATTTGGCAGAATGTTATTTGAATATGTAATCACATTAGGATGAAGTCCTAATGGCCTTGAATGGAATGTCATCTGTTATGATTGATTTCTTATTAGAAAAAGAGAAGACACAGAAACAGGCACAGAAGGAAGAAAGCAATGTGAAGACATGGAGAAGTTACAGTTGTGCTGCCTCAAGCCAAGGGAAACAGGTTGCTAGTGATCACTAGAAACTGGGAAAAGGCAAGGGAGGATCTTCTTCTAGATCCTTCAGAGACAGCATGGCCCTGCCAACACCTTGATTTAAGATTTTGAGAGTCCAGAACTGTAAGAGAATAAGTTTCCATTGTTTAAAATCATCTCATTTATGGTTCTTTGTTATGGCAGTGTAGGAACCTTTTAGGGGAGTCCATTTATTCTCTCAACAGCAATCTTGTGTCTGCTTTTTCAGTTCTTTAGACCCAGGCATCGCTTCACCCTGTTTTCTCACATCTATGCTAGTTCATTGAGAGTGCCAACTGGTCACCTCCAGGCCTTTCACCTTACACATCTTAAGAAATAAGACTGGCATTTTGTTCTCCATGCATGTGATTTCTGAAGTGAACTCTATTTTTTGAACCCAGAAGAGGAAAAGTGTAATATTTGAATTGGCCCTAAAATTCCAATAACATTTTATATCTAATTTTCCATACTATTTTTCAGTCTTATCATATTGCCTGTGTGCACCCTCCATGACCCCCATGTGACAATTAAATCCATGATTTATGGGATGCCCACTCCTGTTACCTATTTACTTACTAATTGTATTAGTGATACATCATAAGTATAAATTCAAAATATTTTTCTTAGTAGGTTAAATGTTCTTTCATTTATTTATATTTTATATATGTAGAAAAATTATTTGTATGATGTAAAATGTATACTCTTCATTGTCGTTACTTAATATTTTCCTAGAATGCTTTTTCATTATAAAATGAGGAAAATATCACTGTAAGTTTTCTTTTCATTGCATTTTTTTGTTGTTTCATCACATTTTATTTTTTAATTACTCTGAGTTTTAGGGGACATCTATGGAATGAAGTAGCTTTCACTGTTCCTAAAATAAATTATTTGGCCAACATCAGTTACTGAGTAGTCCTTTCTGTTATTAAATATAATGTGATTATATATGTTTCATATATCAAATTAAGCATGAAGAAGTCATTGCTTTCAGCAGTTACAAGAATATTTTGTTGTTTGTTCATGTATTTTGATAAAATTCAGCACCATAAGAACAAATTATGGCATTCATATTTGATAACAATTCAAATGTATTAAATCTACAAATTGGGAAAATTAATTTCCCTAAAATTATTCAAAATATATATTTACATATTATCACCAGATTTTTTAGTTTCATTCATAGAGCCTCCACATTTTCATGTGGTACACCTTTAATTTTCTTTTTAGAAGGACCACAAATACTTTTGTGGTACTAATTCTTTAACAACACTTTCAGGAACATATATTTGGAGAAATTAATAACCCAAATCATCCAGAAACAGGGATCGTCAACCATTAAGATTGTTATGCATCCTGCAATAACCAATAAATTGTACTGAATAGTCTCAGAAATCATACTGAAGAATACCCTCTGATAGAAATTTCAATAGAAGAAATGCCATTGATGAAACCTGAAACCCATGCTTGCTTTAAAAGATGCATGACACATACTCTCTTATTGATGAAGGGAAGCCAGGTGAAAAATAAACCTGAAGACACCAAGAGTCATTGAAATCCCAAGATTTGCTACCAGTTGCAGGGTATAAGTAGATCTCAGCTATTTCTACACCTGAGAGATGAAGTCTTCATGGTGGAGACCTCATGCAGCAGCACCCAACCCAGACAATATTTGCTTCTAGAAAATCTGGAATAATTAGTTCAAGAGACTATACATATACTGTGTCCAAATAACAAAAAGCACAAAAATGGATAAGATAAATTTAATAAAAATAGTACAAATGCAGACATGTAAAAAATAGACAAAATGAGCCTCCATAAATAAATTATATTTTCATTGAAATTGAACACACAGCTGCTTAGGTTGTGTTACAGTATTAGCTCTCTAGAAAAAGGTCAGAAAATATTACATAACCTGTAAGACATGACTTAAAATGATGTATGTTTGTTGTTAAAGCAGGTATGGTAGTAGACCTGGACATAAAAGGAGGGAAGGGAAATATTGAAAAGTAGCTACAGCATGCTTTTGTAGAAACAAATTATTAAAAAGTCTGTGTTTTATATAGAATATCATAAATATATAATATAATGCCATTTTGAATATAATTATTGTTCATCTTTACATAAATAATATACATGACTTTTCTTTTTTTTTCTTTATTAATTTATGCTGGAAGGTTCCAAACAATATTATGCTTATTGTTTTCCTATTATAAATGTATTATTCTTTATTTCACTTTTCTTGACATTTCAAGGTTTATCTACATTGCAGAATTTATCATTTTTATTACTTATTAATATGCCTTAAAAATATTATGCTGAGTGAGATAAGCCAGAAACAAAAGGAGAAAATTTGTATAATTCCACTTTAATGAAATATGCAAAATAAGCTATTTCATACAGAAAGAAAATTTATTAAACGTTTCAGTTGCTAGGAGGTGGATGCAAAGTGAGCCACGTATTTCTTAACTGGTACAAAGTTTTTGTTTTGGTGAATGAAAAAGTTTTGGTAATGGATGATGATGATACATTACAAATGTAATTATTGCAAATTATTTGCAAAATTAAAATTGTTCCACACATTTACAGTCAAGTTAATTAAAACTTCTACATATATTAAGCATCAATACTCCTTCACAGCCCTTCTCTTATCTCCTAATAACCTATTCTCTATGGGATTGTGGCTGAAAAAGGTAGTCCAGGGATGTAAAGGTCAATTGAAAGAAAGCTAGAGAATAATCTAGGGACTGAGTAACATAGTGAACTCAGAGGTGGATGAGAATTATGGTTAATAGCACAAATTCAGGAATGTCCTTCTTTGCACTAGAATGGAGCTATGTCACTATTGCAGGGTGGTGGGAATGTATAGAAGCATAGGAAAAATACAATTAATGTAACCTGTAATATTCTTGCATCAATGCCAAAGATTTACTGTGTTAATAATAGGAGTGTATGGAAAAATATGGCAATGTATGCTATGGATCATAGTTACTGGTAATAGTCTGATTTTATTATTTCATAATGTGTAACAAATGTTCCACAGTGGTGTGGTGTGTTGGTGAAGGGTTGCTGCCTGTGAATTCTACACATGTGTATGATTGTTTTGTAATTTCTCTACTTTTGAAATAAAAATATACTAAAAAAATGTTAAAATGACAAATTTTATGTTGTATATATTTTATAATAAAACTAAAATATTGGAATTTTATTTGCTTTGATTTTAGGAACATTAAATTGTATATGTTTAGGACACTTTAATCAAATTGCTCTGCAACATTTAAGTAATTGTCCTTTAGTGATTTTCAAATCTATGGCAATGAATAGTGAATTGTAATATAACTACTACACATGATTCTTATTATAACTGTTCATTTGATTCATTCTCTTCAAAATCCATATTCTGCTTAGAATCATTATTAAGATCATATCAATATAATTTTAATAGATTTTTATAAGTTGCTTATAATTTCAAAGAACTATTATATATATTTAAAATATTAGGTTTACCATGAGATAGCATGATATTATCTAAAAATATCCCTTATGGAATTTTGAATTTTTCTTTATACTAATTTTACTTATTCTTTATTTTAATTAATTCATTTTCAGTGTGAACATATGAGAAATATCTGAGTTTGTGCCACAACTAACACAGGGTATAATGCAAAAATTATTTTCTAGATGCTGGTTTCATTCACCAAAAGAAGTTTATGTGTTTGTTATCAGGACTTGGTATATTCTACATCACTGGGGATGTAGAGATTCTTCCCCTAGGAAGCCTTAATAGCTGCAGAGGTATTTTCAATACCCACATAAGAATAAACTCTAAATAACTCACATAAGCTTTTATTTTTAAATTCAAGGCCATAAAGATTTACTCTATGTGTTCTATGGAGTCATAGAGCTTTTTACATAAGACTTTTGATTTTGAGTTAATTTTTGTATATGGTGTGAGCTAGAAGTCCAACTACACTGTTTTGAATGTGGATATATAGTTGTCCCATCAGCATTTGTTGAAGAGACTACACTTGTAATCTTCTTTTTAATTTTAATACAAACACTCCCCTCTCCTCCTTCCCCCCTTCACCTAGAAGACTCCAATCTGCTTTCTATCACTGTGAATTTGCTATTTCTAGTCATCTTTTATAAATGATATCATACAATTTTTACACATATATATCTTGCTTGTTTCATGGAGCATAATGATTCAAGGTACTCCCATGTTGCAGCATGCCTCATAACCCACTTTCTGTTGTATTGCAATAATATTCCAGTGACTGCAGGTACCATACTTTGTTTACCCTCACATTAGTTGATGGACATTTGTGTTTTTTCCAGCTTTTCATTATTCATTATTTTCATTATTTCATTATTTCACTAAATAATATTGCTATAAATATTGATCTAGTTACCTATGTATCTGCAACTTGTTTCCACTCTCTTGTGTATATACCTAGAGGTATGATTTCTAGGTCAAATGGTAGTTCTACATTTAACTTTTTGAGGACTTACCATATTGCTTTCCATAGTGGCTGAGCCATTTTACATCCCACCAACAATGCACTAGGTTTCCAAATTCTCTTAATCTTCTCCAAAACTTGTTATGTTCCATGATTTTTAAAATAATAGCCATTATTTTGGGTATGCAGTGGCATCTCATTGTGGTTTAGATTTGCATGCCCTAAATGGGTAATGATGTACAGCATCTTTTCATGTGTTTAACGGCCATTTGCATAACTTCTTTATAAAAATGTCTACTCAATCTTACTAAGTATTTAAACAAATTGCTTTTCTGATCTAAAGTAATGTATTTCCATTTAAAATGCCATTTTTCTTTGCATCCAATATGAAAACACACATTGTTAGAAATAAATGATATTATGCTTTTAACCTGTAATGCACAGGCAAAGTTAAGAATACACAACTTATATAATTGTGTGCCACTGCTCAGTATCTTAACTGACTAGTCTTTTTTTTTAATGTTTACCTTTCTTATTCCAGCCATTTTAGTAGTTGTGATGTTGTATCTCTTTGTGGGTTTTTTGTTTGTTTGTTTGTTTGTTTTTTACTTTTTGAAAGAAGTTCAGATTACATAACTGTTACACAAAAATTACAGGGATTCCCATGTTCCCCACCTCCCACACCTCCCACAACATCACACATAAACTTCTTTCATTAGTGTGGCACATCACTTGCAATAGATGTACACATCCTAGGGCTTTGCCACTAAGCATGGACCATAGTTCACATTGTAGACCACACTTTCTCCCACACAGTTCTGTCTGGTATATGCTGATGTAATATGGCCTATATTTGTAATTGTAATGTCGCTCAGGATAATTCCCAAGACCTGAAAAAGCCCCTGTATTACAACTGCTTTTCCCTTCCTTGCCCCAAATGTGTCCAGTGGCCAGTGTCTCTACATCACTGTAATTTCTTCCATTGCTTGAATCACAATGTGTCTACAACAAAATACTATTAAGTCCACTCTATTCCATAGCTCTTCCCCAATCCTGAGGAGTTTGGGATGGTGATGTCCACTCCACCTACAAGTGAGAGAGGGCCCATATCTCATGGATCTGATGAATGGGATTATCCTGCCTGCATCTGCAGACTCTCTCCATTCCCTGGGATGGTCATTGTCCACCATCGTCTCCTCCCCAGGTGACTTGGGTGAGTCCATTGAGCTGTAGAGTAGGAGTTTCAGCTCCACTGAGATTGCATAGCTGGCACATGGGCAGGCCAAAAGATCCAGTCTCTGGAAGTATACCTACAAACTCCAGCATCACATATAGGTTTGAATAGAAGTGACTGATGGTCCATGTGCAGAGAGGACTTATTTGAGTCCAACTCTGTCACTCTCAAGAGCACAGATTCCAAAATAGAGCCCACTGATAAGACAACAATGTCTAGAGCTACCCCCACCCCCCATATAGGACCTGGGTGTCTCCAGAGCCCTCAAGAGCACCTCTGTGTGGGATGATATCCACTTTGGTGTTCTATGATATTCTACTGAAGTGTGCGTAAGTGTTACCTCTGGGATGACCTCCCGACTCTCTTTGAAGTCTCTTAGCCACATGAACTCATTTGTCATTACCTTTTCCCCCTTTTATTCATGGTCTTTTTCCGGTCATATTGCCAGTTGGCACTTGGTATTAATCCCTCATTTCCAGGGAGGCTCATCCCTGGGATTCATGCCCCACACTGGGGGGAAGGTAATGCATTCATATACTGCATTTGGCTTACAGAGAGGCTACATTTGAGCAACAAGTAGGCTCACAGATGGCAACCCTTAGGCACCCCATAACAGTAGGATAAGTTTCAATTACAAGAGCAAAGACTCCTAAGGCTAGTCATCAACAACAAGAACCCATCAGTGGACTGTCCTTCTTTACCAGACACTTCCCCTGCACTCAGGGGACTGTTGATGCTCCTCTGGAGAATGTGGCAGAGCTCTCCAGGCTGGGAATTCAGATTCCCTCATTTATTGAGTGATTGTCTACCTACTGTGACCATGCCCCACCCCTTGATCACTTGAAAATTTTTATATATTTTTCATGTATATTGAGATGAACTTCCTCCCATAAAACCCCATCCCAGACACCCTCCACCAATGATCCCTACTGCCCCCATTGTAACCCTTCTGTGATCTAAACTTTCCTTGAAGATGAAGCCCATATAATAGCCAAGCACAATTAATAAGAAAATGAAATAATAATGATAAGCTTAAATGTCAGATATAAAATACATGGAAACAGAGAAAAAATACCCTAAATTTAAAATAAAATTAAAGGATTGGGAGATTCAAAAAATGGGAAAAAAAAATTTTAATTAAAAAAAATTGTTATTATTTTTTCCTTTTATCACTGCATTATCAGGTGTCCAGTCTTGACCGTGGTACCTTCCCCCTCTCACTCCCCAGTGTCTCCCAAATTTTCATTTAATTTTCAAAGTAGTTTTAAGTAACAGCAAAGTCACACACAGAATACTAGAGCCTCTCATATACCCAAACTTCTTCCCCTTTCCTCACCCCATATTAAAACCTTTTTTTATGTAGATAGTAGCATTGATCTAACTGTTATACAGAAAGTGAAACATAGCTACTAAACATTGTCAATGGTTTACAGTATGGTTTACAATTTAGACAGTACAGTTTAATAATTTTTGATGATATTTACCATGTCCTTTGTCCATTACTGTAAGGTTATGAAAAACATTTCCCCTGACCACTAATTGCCCCCTGTTTGATCTTTTCTGTTCCTTCCTTGCCATCCCCCTGGGGCACAATACACTCCCCTCTCTTGACTCATTGGATGACAAGACTCATAGTTACATGCAACAAGAGGTCTTGACACACTGATTATTGATGTGCTATATCTGTTCGTGTCTTTGCTTTCAATTTTTCTGGATATATACCCAGCAGTGGAATTGCTGGATCATACAGAAGATGTATTGTTAGTTTTCTGTGGAACCACCAATCTGTTCTCCACAGTGGCTGGACTATTCCACAATCCCACCAACAGTGGATGAGTGTTCCTATTCCTCCACATCCTCTCCAACACTTATAGTCTGCTGTTTTTTTAATAGCTGCCATTCTGATGGGTGTAAGATGGTATGTCATTGTAGTTTTGTTTTGCATTTCCCTGATAGCTAGCAATGTTGAGCATTTTTTCATATGCTTTTTAGCCATTTGTATTTCTTCCTTGGAGAAATGTCTCTTCAGGTCACTTGTCCATTTTTTAAATGGGTTGTTTATCTTTTATTTTTGAGGTGTAGGATTTCTTTATATATGCAGGATATTAGTGTCCTATCAGATATATGGTTGCCAAATATTTTCTCCCATTGCGTGGGGTGCCTTTTTATTTTCTTAATAATGTCCTTTGAGGTGCAGAAGTTTTAATTTTGAGGAAATCCCATATATCTACTTTTTCTTTTGCTGCTCATGCTTTGCGTGTGGAATTCATGAAATTATTTCCTATTACAAAGTCCTGTACATTACCTTACAAGGTCTTTAGTGTTTTGGCTCTTATATTTAGTTCTTTGATCCATCTTGAGTTGATTTTTTTATAAGGTGTGACATGGTTTTCCTCTCTCATTCTTTTGGATATGGATATCCAGTTATCCAAGCACCACTTTTTAAAGAGGTCATTCTCTCCCAAATGAGTGGGCTTGGTAGCCTTGTCAAATATCAGATGACTGTATATGTGAGGACCTATATCAGAACTCTCAATTCGGTGCCATTGGTCAGTATGTCTATCCTTGTGCCAATACCATGCAGTTTTGAGCACTGTAGTTTTGTAATATATTTTAAAGTCACGTAATGTTATACCTCAAACTTCATTTTTCTTTTTCAATATGACTTTGGCAATTCAGGGCCTCTTCAAAATATATTTTGTAGTTAGTTTTTCCAGTTCCTTAAAAAATACATAGTTGAATTTACTGGGATTTCATTAAATCTGTAGATTAGTTTGGGTAGGATAGAATCTTGATGAAGTTTAGTCTTCCTATCCATGAACAGGGAAAATTCTTCCATTGATTTAAGACTTTTTTGATTTCCTTTAACAGTGTTGTATAATTTTCTGTATATAAGTCCTTTACATCTTTAGTTAAATTTGTTCCTAGGTATTTGATTCTTTTAGTTACTATTGTAAATGGTATTTTTTTCTTGATTTCCTCCTCATATTGCTCATTATTGGTGTACAGAAATGCTACTGATTTTTGAGCATTGATCTTATAGCCTGCAACATTACTGAACTCCTTTAGAAGTTCTAGAAGCTTTGTTGTACATTTCTCAGGGCTTTCTACATATAGGGTCATGACATCTGCAAATAATGAAATTTTTATTTCTTCTTTTCCAATCTGGATGCCTTTTATATCTTTTTCTTGCCTCAGTGCTCAAGCAAGTACTTCTAAGACAATGTTAAATAGGAGTGGTGATAGTGGGCATCCTTGTCTTGTTCCCGATCCCAGAGGGAAGGCTTTTAGGATTTCACCATGGAAGATGATGTTAGCTTTAGGTTTTTCATATATACCCTTTATCATATTCAGAAAGTTTCCTTCTATTCTTATCTTTTGCAGTGTTTTTATCAGGAAAGAGTGCTATATTTTTTTGAATGATTTTTCTGCATCTCTATAGATGATCATATGATCTTTTTCTTTTAATCTGTTTATGTGGTGTATTACATTTATTGAGTTTCTTATATTGAACCATCCTTGCATACCTGGGATGAAACCCACTTGGTCATGGTGTATAATCCTTTTGATATGTTGATGAATGTGATTAGCAAGTATGTTGTTGAGGATTTTAGCATCTGGGTTCATTAGAGAAATTGGTCCATAATTTTCCTTTCTTGTGGTATCTTTGTTTGGTTTTGGTATTAGGGTAATGTTGGCATCATAGAATGAGTTAGGCAATATTTCTTCTACTTCTATTTTTTGGAAGAGCTTAAGCAGGATAGGTGTTAGCTCTTTCTGGAATGTTTGGTAGAATTCAGCTGTGAAGCCATCTTGTCCTGGGCTCTTCTTAGTTGGGAAGTTTTTGATGACTGAGTCTATGTCTTTACTTGTAATTGCCTGTTGAATTCATCAATTTCTTCATTCATCAATGTAGGCTGTTTGTGAGTTTCTAGAAATTTGTCCATTTCCTCTAAATTATCATTCTTGTTGGCATATAATTTTTCAAGGTATCCTCTTATGACACTCTTTATTTCTGTTGTTTCAGTAGTGATATCCCTTACTCATTCCTTATTTTGTGTATTTGCATCTGCTCTCTCTTTTTCTTTTTTAGTCTGGCTAAGGGTTTGTCAATTTTATTGATCTTCTTGAAGAACCAGCTTTTGGTTTTCTTTATTTTTTCTAGTGCCCTCTTAGTCTCTATTTTATTTAGTTCCGCTCTTATCTTTGTTGTTTCCTTTTTTCTACTTCCTTTAGGTTTAGTTTGTTGCTGTTTTTCCAATTCCTCCAAGTGTGTAGTTAGGTTTTCAATTTTATCTCTTTCTTCTTTTTTATTTTTATTTTTATTTTTATTTTTTTAAAGATTTTATTTATTTATTTATTTATCCCCCCCTTGCTGCTTGTGCTCGCTGGGTCAGCTAACCACGCCGTGCGGCGGGCTTGCCTTCACCAGGAGGCCCTGGGAACCGAACCCGGGGCCTCCCATATGGTAAATGGGAGCCCTACTGATTGAGCCACAGCCGCTTCCCATCTTTCTTCTTTTTTAATATGTGAATTTATGGCTGTGAACTTCCCTCTCAGGACAGCTTTTGGTGCATCCCATAGGTTTTGATACATGGTGTTGTCATTTCCTTAACTTCAAGGTATGTACTGATTTCTTTTGAAATTTCCTCCTTGACCCACTGTTTGTCTAAGAGTGTATTGTTTAACTTCCATATCTTTGTGCCTAACCTGTTTCTCTGGCCCTTAGTGATTTCCAATTTCATTCCATTGTGATCAGAGAAATTTCTTTGTATAATGTCAAACTTTCTGCATTCATTGATAGTTGTTCTGTGGCATAGCATGTGGTCTATTTTGTAGTATGATCCATGTGCACTCAAGAAGAATGTAAATCCTGCTGTATTTGGGTGTAGTGTTCTGTATATGTCTATTAAGTCCAAATCTTCTAATGTATTGTTGAGTGCCTTAGTTTCTTTATTGATTCTCTGCCTAGATGTTCTGTCTAATTATGATAATGGTGTATTAAAGTCTCCCAGCATAATTGTAGAGGCATTTATTTCTCCACTTATTTTTTCCAGAGTTTGCCTAATGTATTTTGAGGAGCCCCGATTAGGTGCATAAATGTTTATGAATGTTCTCTCTTCTTGAGAGATTACCACTTTTACTAATATATAGTGTCCATCTTTGTCTCTTACAATAGTTGTGCACTCAAAGTCTTTTTTGTCTGATATTAGGATAGCTACTCCTGCCCTTTTTTGTCTATTGTTTGCTTGTAAAATTGTTTTCTAGCCATTCACTTTCAGCCTCCTTGAATCCCTGGGTTGAATGTGGGTTTCTTGTAGACAGCATATAGATGGATCATATTCCCATATCCATTCTGCCAAATGTGTCTCTTGAGTGGTGAATTTAATCCATTAATCTTCAGTGTTATTACTCAAAAAGTATTTCTTACTTCAGCCATATTTTCTTTGGGTTTATGTGTCATATGTTGTTTTCTTTCTGTTTTTGTCTTTTTAGTTGCTTTTAAACTCTCCTCCAACTCTCTCTCCTTTATTTTTTCCTTTCAACTTGTAGAACTTCCTTTAATATTTCTTGAAGTGCAGGTTTCTTATTGGCATACCCCACTTAATTTCTGTTTATCTGTGAATATTTTGAACTCTCCATCATTTTTGAATGCTACTTTGGCTGGATAGAGAATTCATGGCTGGAAGTTTTTTTCTTTTAGTACTTTGACTATGTCATACCACTGTCTTCTTGCCTCCATGATTTCAGCTGAGAAATCAGCACTTAATCTTATTCTGCTTCCCTTGTGTGTGATGGTTCTCTTTTCCCTTGTTGCCTCGAGTATTTTCTCTTTGTCTTGAGCATTGGAGATTTTGACAAGTATATGTCTTGGAGTTGGCCTGTTGGGATTTATACTGTTTGGTGTGCACTGTGCTTCCTGGATCTGCACATCTATCTCTTTCAATAGGGTTGGGAAGTTTTCAGACATTATTTCCTTCAACATTCCTGTTCCCTTTCTCTACTCTTCTTCTTCTGGGATGCCCATAATGCATACGTTTGTGTGTTTTGTGTTGTCGGTTAAATCCCTGAGTCACTGTTGAATTATTTCTTTTTGTCTATCTGTTCTACTATCTGTTTGATTTCAGATGTATTGTATTCCACATCACTAATTATTTCTTCTGCCTGTTCAAATCTGCTGTCATGTGAATCCAGCATCTTTTTGATTTCTTGGATTGTGCCATTGATCACCATCATATCTGTTATCTTTTATGTGTGTTTATAATTTCTTCGGTATGTATCTCTCTGTGTCTTCTTAATATCCTTAATCTCTTCCTTCACTTCATTAAGTTTGTCCATGGCATTTTTTTGAAGGCTTTGATTAGTTGTTCAATGTTCTGCATCTCTTCCTGATTTTTAGTTTGTTCATTGGACTGGTCCATATCTTCCTGTTTCTCAGTGTGATTTGTAATTTTTTGATGTCTTCTAGTCATAATTTTCTCTTGATGTGTTTATTCAGTTAATTAGCTTCTCTCTCTGCTCTAGAGTTCTATTTAGCTGATGGTTCTGTGTGTGTGTTAAGTTATCTCTTTGATACTTTTTCTTCTAATTTTATTTCCTTGCTTCCTGCTATGTTCCCTTGAAGGCAAAGATTAGGGCAAGAGGAACCAAAAGATGTGAGAAATGAAGAAGGATAATAGTAATATTGATAAAACTTAGAAAAGGGGCCATATAAGACTTAGTGATATGAATATTTAACACATGTAGGCAGTGTAGAGTAATAGGAAAAAGAAGTGGAGTACCTACAATGGACTGGGAAACTAAATAGAGGAATATGTATATAATGATTTAGAAGGCTAGAATGATGAAGTGTGAGAGAAAGAGTAAAGAAAGGGCTGATAGGAAAAAGTTAATATTAATTAAAAAATAAGAAAATAGAATAGATAGAATAGAAATTGACACCTTTAAGTTGTGGGCTAATGAAAAATGGTGGTATGTAAGAACCACTACAGAGAACAGAAGGCAGAAAGATTAAGGAAAGAAAAGAGAAGCTTGGGAGACAAAATCAATATAGACTGAGAATGGGAAATCACTGAAGAAGAAGCACAACAAAGAAGAGACAAGCTAGCAACATGAATCTCTCCTGAGCAATGTCAAGCTCCCTCCAAATAGATGTCCTCAAGGTCCTCACTCCATGCACCCACAGCACAGACCCCCAAGCAGGACCCTTTCCCTATCAGCCATCCTCAGATAGCAAGTCCGCCAGTGCCCTCCTAAACTGATGCCATCTTGCCTATGACTAGTCATTTGATCATGATATATCTAAAGGCACAAAGATGATTTAAACATTTATTTATTTATTTATTTATTTATTTATTTATTTATTTATTTATACCAAAGGTTATTTTATGAAAATACTATTCCTCATGAAAATATACAAACACAGCTCTGAATATATTCTTCTATCAATTGCAAATTCAGTGTTTTCCCTTGTTCTCCTCTGCTCATTAATGTAAGGTTTAGCATTCTCCCCTGGTTTTTCAATGATAGCATGTGCCCACCAGCATGACAGATACATCTGGTATCCCCAGCAGCACCATGGTCCCTGCTAAATAAAAATCAGATCTAAAACCTTGAAACTGATTGTGTACTTTAGAGAATTTTAGTTTGCATGCATTTCAGGGACTTTAAATCAGTTGGTTGTTACCTTTTGTAGCTTCTTGGTATGAGGTACGATTTGGTGGAGGAAAAACACACTAATCAAAGGGCTAACTGGGGAAAAAAATCCTGTGCCCTACTAGGTGTTTTGATGTGTACTTGTCAGAGGGAACTCAGATCCTCACTGGTTAATGCTAGGAAGGGATACAATTAAATCTTAAGATGCAAGGGTGAAATTATGAGCAAGCAGGGAGTCAAAACTGAAGGAAGAAATCAAATAGACCTCAGGGATACAAGAATGAATGGCTGTGATCTATCACCAATGCTGTACACTAATTATAAGTGTTTGCTGACATTTTCTGCCCAGAAAAATTTTACCTTTTTGTGGGTAATAGAAAAATAAAAGTATATCCTTTAATGCTTTTTCTGTTTGGCTTTTCTTCATTCCATTAGTATAAGCAACCCATTTATATGGTTAATGTGTAGATGTATTTTTTCTTATTTTCTTTGCTATATATGTTTCCATTTTATGAAAATACCACACTTAATTCATTTTATTATTGATAGAAATTTCCATTATTTCCTTTCATATTTACTATTAATAAAATTTCCATGAGAATACTGTATATTAATATGATAATTTGGGTTTCAATTTTTATTTTGTTGATGAGCATATTGAACATTGATTTTGAGATAATGGGAGGGGACAAAATTCATCAGAATACATTATCTCAAATTAAGGGTCATAGTGTATAATGCAATATAATATTTGGGGATCAACATTTAAAGACTTTTTTTGCTAGCTTCACCATTTTTTTTGATTGAGTATATAACTTATCTAGCCATTTCCCAAACATTACTTTATACCAATCTTATTTTTCTCTTTCCTCTTTAAAATTGAAGTTTTATTTCATAACCAAGATTCAGTTTGATGTCATTGACACTCCATATTATCATTATGTTCTTTCAAAGGCTCTACATTCCTCTTTCTACAAGAGATAATGCGAAGCAATAATAGAAGCACTTGTTAAAACTAGTTACCATTAAAAAATTGAAAAAAAAATCACCACTTGATAGAACTTTACTACATAGTTGAGAGATATTCCATGAGAAGGGCATAGATATAACATTCCCAGATTACAAGTGACAACTAAACATGTGAAATTTCTCCAAATTCACCAGCAGTGAAAAATTGCAAGCATAAAACAGCAGATACCAATTTTTAGTCATGAAATAACTTCAAATTTTAACAATGTTTTTCTCTATGCAGTTGTGGAGATGAGATATACTTCCTCCCCATCAGCCAGTGTAAAGTAGTGGGAGGCTACAGGAAGTCAATTTGCACTTGTTATCAAGAAATTGAAAAGGTTTATATGGATTAAAATAGAGATTTTCATAGAAGTTTAATATCTTGAAATATTAGAATTTGATTTATATCATTGAGAACATTTTATTTACATATTTATAATCAGTATAATAGTATAAATCTATTTCAAACAATATGTTATATATATAAATTTATTTTACATAGCTAAAATAGCATTACAATGTGAGAAAATTTATTTTATAAGGCATTTTATTGACAATATTTAGGTTTGTCTTTCTCTAAATTTCAATCTAAGAAAGGGCTTTGTGCATTCAATTTACTTGAGGAAGGTATTCCTGGAAACATGTCTGGGAACTGAGAGGAGTTAAACAGAACAGTAAGACAGGAAGAAATAAGAACACAAGGAAAATTATTGATCTGGTTAGTGTTGTGGGGAGCTGAAGCAAGACACAAGACTAATATAATAGAAAGATAAATTGATTTCCATGAAAATACATTTAAAATTTAGAAGGAAGTTAGAAATAAATTTAAATTGAGAAAAAGTAAAATCAAGGTTAAAAGGTAAATTGAAACCAGGATGTTTATATTTAAAAGAATCGCATTTAAATTTAGAACAAGTTGGAAGTAGATATAATTTATTAATCAATTTGTTTAAATTCATTTATTTATATAAATGCTAAAATATGGAATATGAAGTCTGAGGATGAAATAAATGTGGATTTTTCATAATATTGCTGCTTCTGGAAATGTGGTCATAATATACTCTCAGTTAATGTGCAATGATGACTATGCTACTTGACTCCTACCACAGACATTATGCAATTATATGATGGGGAACTTCTGCTAAAAATATACTATAAATTATCTCAAAGACTATCCTGAATGTAATATTTCCAATGCCACAGTAGAGGAACTAATGTTTTATAAAACTCAGCTCTCTCATAGCTTATAAAAATACTCAAGAATATAAAAAGTGAGTGAGAAAATGATCTCAGATTTTGAATATTCATTTTCACTTTAATTACTGCAAGAATAAAATGAGATAAAGCACTCTCAATAATTGAAATAAAATATGTTAATTTTGAAAATATTATAAATTGTCCCAGGTAAGAAAGAGATTGGTGTTGGTGAAAATGAATTGCAATTGAATAATAATCCCCAAACCTGTGGCCTGTTGATATGAACATAACTCTTTGAAAAGTACCCAGGATTGGAAGCTCCAAGACTCATAAAAATTCAGATGTATTTAACATTATACAATGCAGAATACTATGTAGCAGCAACAATGGAATCATAGAGAGATAATAATTTTAAAATAAGTGAGTATATACAAATAATTAGAAATGCTATAGTAGTTAATGGAGTTATGGTTATTTTAGACATTTATATCTTTGAAGCCATTCATCCACAAAACATTTTGACAAAGGCCACCTTCTTGTCCCTGTTTCTCAGGCTGTAAATGACAGGGTTCATGCTGGGAGGTAATAGAGGATATAACACAGACATAAAGAGGTTCAGTGATGATGGGGATTTTGAAGTGGAACCTAAGTTTCCAATGGATCCAGAGGATACAAACAGAGTCACTACAGTGAGATGGGGCATACAGGTGGAGAAAGTTTTAAATCTGCCTTGAGCAGATGGAATCCTTAGAAGAGTTGAGAAAATATGAACATAAGAAACAATCATTAAAATGAAACATATTAAGGTCAAACAACAGGTAGCAATAATAAATGCATATTCTAAATTACTTTCTCCATAACAGGTAAGTATAAGGAATGATGGAATATCACAGAAAAACTGATGAACTATGTTGGACTCAGAGAAACTGACAGAGAATGTACCTGCTACATGAAAGGAGCTGTTGACACATCCATTGAACCATGATGCTGTCATCCTCTTCATGAAAGAAGGTCTATTCATAATGGCCTCATAGTGCAGAGGATGGCAGATGACAGCACAGTGATCATAGCACATCACTATAAGAAGGGCATATTGTGTGCCAGCAAGAAAAATGAAAAGAAAAACCTATGAAACACATCCTTGGAAGGAGATGGAATGTCTTTTTGTCAGCAAGTTCATGATGGATTTGGGCACAGTGACAGAGATAAAGCAGATATCAATGAAGGACAAATTCTTCAGGAAGAAATACATGGGAACTTGGAATTGCTGGTCAATGGTAGTGAGGGTGATAGTGAGGAGATTCCCCATGAGTGCTGCCAGGTAAATGAGGAAGAAGAGTGTGGTATAGAGTTTCTGTAGCAACCAGTCATCAGGGAATCCCATGAGCAAGAATTCTGTTATGAGGATCATGTTGCTAAATTTCTCAGGCATGCTGATTCTTGTCTATGGACATGTAAGAAAAGAGATAATTTCCTCATTCAATTACCTTGTTAGAAACTTCCTCTTTCTGTTCATTCCACCAATTAGTCTTTGTTATTCTCAGGAACATATTAAAAAACATCAGGGTAGCCCCCTACAAACATCCAATAAATCCTAAGTTGCAAACTATAAATTCTTTATTCCTGCAAAGTAAATTTTATTAAGCCATTAGGAATAAGGTAGAATAATTTATAATAGTCTACAATTTGTGCATAAAATGAAAAAAAAAATGAAAAAAAGATTACCTCACAGTACATAAATGAGGGAGTCCTCTGTTTTTGTTTAATAGGTGAAATATAGTAGGAATATTTATTAGAATAGAGAAGTTCGTTATTGTTAATGATATTTTGGTTTAACTTTAGTTTCCAATGAACTACTTTTTTGATGCATTTGGAGAAACAACATTAAGAATTTCAGCTATCATTTCTTTTTCTACTTTAGTCTATTACAAAGGAAGTAACAGGAGTTAGCTGTGGAGGGGCCTGAGTAGATTCAATTTGAAAACTTTTTCTGAGAGAATGATAGTGCTTATGACAGTTAAATACAGATTCTGCATATTCAAGATCATAACTGGATCACTAACATTTTTTTAAAAAAACTTCAAGTTAATCAGGTAATAGAGTAACTAACTTTGAATACACAACAGAATGCTAGATGCATCACAAACTTCATTTATTCTGATTTAATTGTTCAGAAACATCTTGACATGAAAAAAATTCTCCTTAATTGGGCCTGTATCTGCCATTGATCTAAAAAACAAAATTAAAGTAAAATGAGCATCATGCTATTTTTCTTGAAGAAAATGGAAGTAAGCAGGTGAAATAAATTTATCTACTTCCATGTTTCAAGAGACCTACTCTGAACAGGGTAGTAGCAAAGAGAAGCTGAATGTGGGATACCTATAGGTTTGGGGAAATATGCTTACCTAAGAAAAACACAATCTCTATCATTTCAGAGGTGTATTCAGTAAATTGATGCAGAACTTAAAGACAATGAGGCTGATAAAGGTCTCTTTCCCAAAAGGGAATAACATCTTGGAAAGATGGGTTATTTGTCCAGTGGAAGGCTATTCCTTCTATTGATCTTGCTGCCTCTTGCAATCTTTTGCAACTTTGCCAAGTAACAATCTTCTCTCCACTGGAAAGTGGAGGTTGGAAGGACAATTTTATGAATCTTGAATTATGTGTGAGGCTAGAAATTGCCTAATTAAATGACAATTAATTAAGTGTATTGGCAAAGAGTACTGAAAGAGAGTTCATTTCTTTGAAAATGATGACATCCTGTACAGTGAGGGTTTGAAGTGATAATAATTAGGTCATAAATAATTTGTCTACCTATAAGGTTTCCAGCTATAAGTGCTTTCTTATCAATAATAGTTTGTCTAATTTTTTTACAGCCATCCTAGTGGATTTGAAGTGGCATCTCATTGTGGTTTTTTTAAATTAAATTTTGGCAATAGTTAATAATACCATTATGAACACTTGTGTACATATATCTGTTTGTGTCCCTGCTTTAAATTCTGCTGGGTATAAACCCAGCAGTGAGTTTGCTGGATCATATGTCAGTTGTATTGTTAGCTTCCCAAGGAACTGCCAAACTCTCCTCCACAATGACTGCACCATTTTACATTCCACCAGCACTGGATGAGTGTTCTCTCTCCTTCACATTGTCTCCAACACTTGTAGCTCTGTTTGTAATAGCCACAACTCTAATAGGGTAAGATGATATCTCATTGCAGTTTTGATAAACATTTTCCTAATAGCTAGTGATGTTGAGTATCTTTTCATGTGCTTTTTAGACATTTGTATTTCTTCTTTGGAAAATGTATATTAAATTCTCTTGCCCATTTTTAAACTGGGTTTTCTGCCTTATTATTTTTGAGATGCAGGTTTTCTTTATATATGTTGGATATTAGGGACTTATCAATTAAATGGTTACCAAATATTTTCTACCATTGTATAAGCTGGCTTTTTACTTTCTACATTCTACTCCAACCTGCTCTCTCTCTCTCGTTTTTACTTTTCAACATGCAGAATTCCCTTTAATATTTCTTGAAGGTCAGTTTTCTTGTTTACAGCCTTTCTCAATTTCTGTTTATCTGTGAGTACTTTGAATTTTTTTCTCATTTTTGAATACAAGCTTGGCTGGATACATAAATCTTGGCTGACAGTTTTATTTTTCTTTTTGCTTCTTGACTATGTCATACCACTGCCTACTTGCCTCCACAGTTTCAGATGAAGAATCAGTGCTTAATCATTTCGAGCATCCTTTGTATTTGATTAATCTCATCTCTTGGTGCTTTCAGTATTCTCTGTTTGTCATTCATATTTTACATTTTGATCAGTGTATGTCTTGTGGTAGGCCTGTTAGGATTTATACTGTTTGGAGTGTGCTGTGTTTCTTGGACATGTACATCCATGTCCCTCAAAAGAGTTGGGAATTTTTCAGGATTTATTTCTTCCAATACTCCTTTCTGCCCCCTTGCCCTTATCTTCTCTTTCTGTGAGGACTTTAATGCATATTTTGTGGCTTTCATGTTGTTATTCATTTCTCTGACTCCTTCCTGAAATTTTTTATCTTTTTATCTATCTGTTCAACTATCTCTGTGATTTCAGATGTATTATATTTAGTGCCACTAATTCTTTACTCTGTCTGTTCAAATCTGCTGTTATGTGGTTCCAGTATATTTTTTATTTCTTGTATTGTGCCATTCATTACCATCAGATCCATTATCTTTTTATGTATGTCTATGATTTCTTTCCCAGTACCTTCTTAATAACCTTTTTCTCTTCCTTCACTTCATTAAGTTAATTCATGATATCCTTTGGGCATCCTTGATTAGTTGCTCCACATTCTACATCTCTTCATATTTTCTTAGTTTGTTCATTAGACTGGGCCATATATTCCTGTTTCTTAGTGTGTTTTATAATTTTTTGCTGGTGTCTGCGCATCTGTTTATCTTGGCCTTATTCAGATAGTTAGCTTCTCTTTCTACTTAAAGATTGTTTTGTAGTATTATTTTATTTCAAGTTTCTCCTTGACACTTGGTTTGACTTATTCTATATACTTCTACTTGTCTGTGTTCTCCTGCAAAAATATTAAGACCATAGAAAAGGAAAAAAAGAAAAGTAAGAAAATTTTTAAAAAACCACACACACAAGATGGAAAATGAACTTTGAAAATCAGGAAGAGAGAAAACAAATAATAAAAAGAGTGAAAAAACATTAAAAATAAAAGGTTTAAGAATAAAAAAGAGAGTAAAACAGGGAAAATAGTTAGAATAAAATAAAAGGTCAAAAAATGAGAAAAGAAGAAAGAAAATGAGGAACTAACAGGAGAAGTTGGAACAAAATAAATGCAACAGAGGAGGGGAAAAGTGAAAGGAAGAAAAAAAATAAATTAAGGAGAAGAAGAAAAACGAGAGGGAAAAAGCACCAACTACAAAAACAAATCACTTAAGAAAAACAGGTTTCCCTCTCAGACCACTTGCAATGGTTTCAAGCAGCCAGTGCTCACAAATCTCCTTTCAAGTCTGCCTTCCCCAGTTAAGGTACCAAGGTGTAGAGAAAGGAATAGGGAATATAAAATAAAAATAAAAAATAATCTGAAAAAACAATCTCAGTCAAATTCCCTGTCCTGAGGCTCCTTGTCCTTCAACTCCTGCTCCCTGTAGCCCCTGGCATGCCTGCCTCTACCCCCTTTATCATTCAAGCTAGTTAGGCCTTCATGTATACAAGGTACTAACCCCAGGACCTTGTATACGTGAAGCAAGAGTTCAACCACTGAGCTTCACTAGCTCCATAGGTTAGTTTAGGCTTCTCAGAGGCTTCTTGGGCTTTCTGCCTCTGCCTGTCATTTTTTACCTCAGGCCAGTTAGGCTTCTAATGCTTTGGCATTTGCCTCTCCAGGCTTCCCATTCTCCAGAGCCATTAGGCAGCTGTCAACTTTCCACTCACTGACCCTTTCCTCTCTCGTCCAGGTTGGGTTGGTGTGGAAGCCTGCCTGCTCAGTTCACCCTTCCCCTCTCCATGAAGGTGTTTCAGAGCTGGCTGGTATCTTTATATTTCCTGGTCCACCCACCTTATCTCCCTTCCCCCTACATCTCTCTCCCTCTGAGTTGGTTATGTGTTATGTCCCCAAAAGTTTTGACCCACAGATCCCCCACCTCAAAAGCCTGCTAAGTATTGGAATGCTCCCCTTGTTGCCCAGGGTGCAGGGGACTAAACTCACTCTAGGAGCCACCTGAGTGCTGGTCTTCCAGGTATGTCCTTTCCCTGGTTTCTCCAGCCTCTGAGATGGCTTGAGTGCCTTATCTACTATTTATTCCTTTTCTCCCAGCCAACTGGGCCTCCCCTCTCTAGCTACCCTCTCCAATTGCTGCCACATCCCATGGCTTCCTTTTTGACAGGTAAGCCTGCCTACCTTCCTGCAGTTTCTGGAGGAGGATAGCAGCTTGCTGTTCCCTATTCTGCCATCATGGATTTCCTGTATTGTTTCTTAGAATCAATATAAAACCAAATATATCAACAGACTCTTTGACAAATTGACAAGCTGAAGTTAAAAAATATAAATAAAAGCAAAATAGATATCTGAAAGAATATTAGTAGTGAATATAAATTTGGAAGACTTGCAATAATCAATTTTGTAAATTAATATGACACTATGATCAGAAAAATGTGGTGGTATTCTCCTAAAATAAAAGAAATATATCAATGGAAAAGAGTAGAATTGAAAAACAGATTCATTCATACATGTTCAATTGATTTTCAATCAAGACACCAAAACAATTCAAAGTAATAAAGAAGAACAAACTCCTCCTATATGCAACATTTATGGACCTCAAAACCATCAGGTCTCTGAGAAAAATGTGTGGTTGTTTTTATATGAAGTTCTAAAGAAACAAAACTAAACTACAGTTGAAGGAATTTGAATGGTGATTCAAACTTGAATGGGGCAAGGTGGGTAATGGATGGGTTAAGGCATGAGCAATCTGAATGAAAATGCCTTTTTCTATATCGAAGTGTATGATGCATCAGCATATATTTTGTCAAAATTTTTCAAACTGTTCCCTTAAAATCTGACCTCTGAATTTGTTTGAACCCAGGACAATTAAAAAGGGATTTGTTAATTGTCCCTACAATTGCAAAATATTGGTAAACAATTTTGATATTTAATATAGCTGAATATTTTCATTTTGTGTGAATTTGCTCCCTTACTTTCAACTGACAATGAGTTCCAAGAGCTATATCATACCCATTCCTGCTATTCACTAATTTCATTAATAATAATCAATGTATTACAAATATGTTCCTTGTAGGTTATTTTTCTTTCATTATGTTTATATTTTAAATTAATAAGATATTGATTACTTATAATCTTGCCTTTGTTGTTACTTAATATTTTTTTAGAAAGCTATTTTTATAATAAAATGAGGGAAATATCACTCTTTGATTTGTCTTCCTTGTACTTTAACTTAATTCATCACATTTTAAATTGCTCTGAATTTTATAGTACTTCTATATACTGAAGTGACTATCTCTGTTCACTAAATATCTATCAAGAGATACTAATACTTTATAGATGCCTTTGACTAACTTTGGCATGTACTCTGTTACTGCAGTACCTAACAATTTCCTGGAGCTCTGAGGAAGGTAATTCTTTTAATTTTGCTTGTTGTTCAAAGCTTCTGTGGGAGAACATAGACCTGAATTGTCTCACTCCAGTATCTTGATTATTATTTTTTGACAATAGGCTCTTGCATTTCATATACTACTTACTAATATAGTAAAAATATATACTGATCCATAATGAACCTGGCATATCCACTTTACCAGTTGCAGGAATAATGCAAAGTTAAATGAGCATTAGTTCTTTAAGGCTGACAGTTTTCTAGATTAGGATGCCAAAGTAAAAAGGCACCTTTTATGGTGTTCAGTTTTGAGATATGAAAAGGTTAATTATATTATCATCAGAACACTGGCTCATCCTGTAAGGATCAAAAAAATAAAATGATTTCTCTATTGAGAGGCTAAGTTTTCATATCATTTGGTGGGAAAAACTACACCATAATATATAAGCAATATCTAATATTTTGCAAGCAAAAGCCAACTCCGGTTGTTGCTACATCTACAGCATTCTATTATTGCATGTTCTTCACCATACAGAAAGACTAAATGAATCAACTATGGCATGTGTAGCAGTTTGGCATTATTTATGAATTCCAGAAATAGATATTGGATTATATTTGTAAACTGATCTGTTCCTCTGGTTCTATTAGATTGCATTCTCTTCAGAGGTTTCACTTTTACTTGATTAAATTATGATTAAGGCTGTGATTGGGCCAGGTCAGTAGGGCATTAAATCCCTGCCCCTTTGGTGGGTGAGGACTCACAGAGAAAGCTACAGGGCAAATGAGTTAGTAGGAGTTTTAATGCTGGAACCCTGGGAAGTAAATACTCAGAGAAGCAGATAAATGAGGAAAGAGAGAAGGCTCCATTAGACAAGGCAGAGGCCCTAGGAAGAGAGACAATGGATTCACCTGGAAGTTTTCATCTGGCCTTTTGGAGCAAGCAGAGCAGCTGAGCCTGGAGAGGAACGAGCCCCAGGAGAGGGATGAACTTTTTTCCAGCTGATATTGGAAGAATCTGGGAAAATGGAGCCTGAAGCAGAAGGCTGAATCCTCACTGAGACCAGCAGCAATCTTACTCCAACACGTGGCAAGGGACTTTGGTGAGGGAAATAATTTACTCTTTATGGCCTGGTAGCTGTGAGCTTCTACCCCAAATAAATACCCTTTATAAAAGCCAACAGAGTTCTGGTACTTTGTATCAGCACCCCTTTGGCTGACAAATACAGCATGTCTCTATTCAACCTGCTCAAAGGCAGAGGAAAATAAGCTTACCAAGGATATGCTCTGTATTAACACCAGCACCAGCAAGTGATACATTTGGAAAAAGACATTGACCAAAAGGGAAAACATCAAACACAAAAGAATTTTTATGCCTAAGAGATTTCAAAATGAGTCAGGAGGTCATTCCAAAATTATGCTTATGTATGTCTCAGGCAGATCTCACTAACTGTCACAGTGAACAAAGCCTTAAATAAGGGTACTCCTGAGGGTATAGAGCCACCCGGACTCTATAAGGCAAGGCACATGATCTCTTAAAATCAGCACCCTGTTGGTGGCCTACTTCTTGAAATATATGACAACCTATTTCTCCAATGTTACAGAGTTATACTCATTTATAATGTTCCTACACAAGATTACCCCTTTTACTTGAACCAACAATTAGCACAATACCAAATAAATGTATGACCCAGAGACTTATATCTTTGGTCTGTTCATATACATGTTGAGTCCTGAATCTCAGAAGAGTTGCAAAACCTATTCTCCAGTTAATTGGACTTGCCTAGGAAAACTAACAATGATGATGATGAACAACACCCATCTCATAAAACAGATTATCTAAATCTGTAAGCAAAACAGTTCCTTCCATCTACCCCATAAGGTCTAAGCCCTCTCTCTTTCTTAGGCAGAGTGGGAATCACCATCCCAAAATCCTCAAGTTTGAGGAATGAACAAACATAAGGGAGGAATGCATCCATGGACAAATTAAACTTATTACTATTGCAGTAACAGAATAACATGTAACATTGACATAAAGATAAGTGGTTATCAGTGTGTCTAAGGAGAGGGGGAGAGAATGATTATTGTAACATAGGGCATTTTTAGGGCATTGGAATTAAATGTAAACCACAATGTAAAGTATAGCTCTTGGCTAGTATCAATGCTTCAATATTTATTCATCAATTGTACCAAATGTACTACACAACTGTAAGATGTTTTTAATAGGGGAGGATGTGGGTTGGAGGGGGTCAGGTATATGGGGATTCCTTATACATTTGATGTAACTTTTCTGTAATCTAAAAGCTCTTTAATGATAAAGTTTATTATATTATAAAAAACGATATGTTCTGTTGAGTGTTAGGTATTTATAGTCAAGAAATCAATGAAGGAAGCAACTTAAAGGGGTATATCGGTACCAGATCCTTTTTAATTTTTGCAGTTGTGACTCAATTCAAATTGCTCTGTTACTTGGTGCAAACATCAGAAGAAAGGTGAATGCAAAGAGAGAAATTTGAATCGAATTGTCTACCTTAGAACAGTCAACAATTTTTCTCTTTCAGAGTGGAAGTTTCTTGTACTTTGAAATTCTCTCAAATATATATGACCCCTTAAGGTATTCATGAATCATCTTCTCTCTTGTATCATCCTATGTTTTAGCTAAAAAGAATGCTAACATCATTCAAAATAATTTTAAAGTGTGGAAAAACTTTTCTTGAAGAATGTTTGAATTACACAAATGAATGGAGCTGAAAAACTAGAATTCAGATGTATTGTTCACTATCACATGTGCAAACAATAAAGGATATTCATTAAACAAAATTTTAGATAATTAATAGGGATAGATTCAAATTTTAGAAACTTTAACTAATGTAAATTAAATCACATTCCATTATTTCTTCAGAATGTTCTGTAATAAGCCAAACACAGCTTAGCATCTCAAAGTATCTGTGGAATATTCTGCGTAGAGCAGTATTAATCTCTCTATTCATCAGCCTATAAATAATGTTGTTTAAAAATGGAGGCTCCATGGTGTAAAATATGGTCATGAGAAGATTAATGATAGATATTTTATTTGTAATGGGACCAAAGGCAGCAATCAACCCAGAAACAAACAAAATGAGAATTGTCAAGAATGGAGTACAGGTGGATAGGGCTTTGTTAAGGGCTCAACAGAATTCATCCTAACTACCATTGAAAAAAATATCAATATAAGACTTAAACATAAAAGCAGAACATAATAATAAAGCACAAATACTTTTAGAACTATGGATATAGAGTCAAAAAACTGGATATCTGCTGATGAGATCCTCAAAATTTGAGGTATATAGCAGAAATATTGATGGATCACTTTGGACTCTGTGAAGAGAAGCCTGAACATGGTGCCTGTGTGGACACCAGAAAAGAGCAACCCACTTGACCATAACCCACCAGCTGCCTGTGTGCACAGACACTGGGTAATGGTAAGTCCATAATGCAGAGGGTGGCAAAAGGAAACATAGCAATCATAAGACATCACCATAAGAAATAAAAACCCTGTGGATCCAAACAAGAGAAACAGAAAAATCTGAGCAACACATGATGAGAAAGAAATCAGTGAACTGCCTGTCACAAAACTCACAATTAATTTGCGAACAGTCTGGAAATACAAAGAAGGTCAATATATGGGAGAATGCAAATGTGTGTCATTTACAATGACAGAAACAGAAGCTCTCCAGTCAGGGCTCCTAGATACATCATTAAGAACACAAGCCCTTACAGGGTGTGTAGTTCTCAGGATGTTGCCATATTCAAAAGAATGAATTCTGTGAAAATGATGGGGTTGTCCATTTCTCATAATATGTTTTCATTTCCCTGTATTCAAATTATAAAATGATAAGAATATACTAAAATGAAATCCATGTAACTCAAAAATAAATTGCCACCATTGATATCAATATATTGTTTCTCATGAGAAATTCAGTAAGAGGAAATGGACAAAAGACAGTGTTTTTAAATCAATGAATTCACTTATTTCCCTTTAAACTCTTTTTCCTCTGTCTGCTCTGTTATTTTCATCATTCATAGGATTAAATAATTGCAATATATCAAAGTATTTAAAATGAAACCAAGGTCATAAATTCTTCAGTTATTGAAGCACATTTATAATATTTTAGTAAAATATGTTTTCATTCTCTTTCAGTAGGCATCCATTAATTATTTTCTTCACTGACAACTTTTCATTCCAGATGTGCCCTGTAAGAAAGCCTCTATACCAGCCCTTCCATTTAAACACTGAACAGTTTTTCTCCTCATGTACCAGGTAAGTAGGATGATTGCTGATCTCACCCCAACTTTGGCTAGCTGGATAAAAAATGCTTTCTGTAGAATAGTTAGTGAATTGTTCTGAGGTTCATCTCAGAATGATTTTAATCCAAAGGAAACCAGATGAATCATGCCTCACCACACTGTCATTTTGGTGTTTTTCAATAAGACAAGAGTGTAAGATAATTCTTTCCTCCTTTGCCCCATAGTCCATAAATTATTTGATTTAATTCAGATAATAATTAATTCCAAACTTCCCATTGCAGTGTCTAGCACAGATCCCTTTTTGTTTGTAGTTTACCTTCTTACCTGTACACAATAATGAAGTAAAGCATTCCACTTGATATTACTCCCCCTCAAAGCTCCCTTCCTTCAAGCAGACATGAATTAAATATTGAATGAACAATTAATTCTCTGTTCAGAGATTATAAGTGAAAAACTTATAATTGAGAGGTAATAACTATTAAATTGTAAGAAATTCCATTTTATTAATAATTTTAATATAATCCATTTGTAACTAAAAGTAGCATATAATTTGACCAGTATTTTAAGTAGGTAATACTTTTAATAATGTTGATTTAGTTCACTGATTATATTCCTGTGATTTTCTAGATTTTTGCAAAATATTTTTATAAATTTTTATTCTACAATCATTTATATTATGCATATTTTTCTATCCTCAATTTTATGAGGAAGAGAAAGTCCTTTTACAGAGGTTTTATGAAATATATAAAATAATAGTAATTAATTTGATGCTATTTACTTAAGGGTTGGACATAAAAATATTCCAGATAAATTTTTAATTTCCTTTTATCAAACCACACAAGGTTATGGATCCTTGTAAGTCTCATTCCTAACCTCCATCTCTTCAGATTGCATCTTTTCACTCAGTCTGTAAAATTCTCAATTCTCCCTAGGCATAATTTTCCATGCATCTCATACTTCACTTTACATCATGATGTTTAAATGCACAGCCTTGGTCATAAGGAGAGTGAATTCATTGTTTGCCTCTGCTCCTTATTACCTCAGGGATATTTATAAGTAATTTGCATCATAATTTTCAAATCTGGAAATGAGCAAAAGGAGTAGGATGCCTATTCATCATAAAAGGTTAAAAGCTTTAATCTTTGTTATTTCCTTTTTTCTACTTCCTTTGTGGTTAGTTTGTTGTTGTTTTTCCAATTCCTTCAGGTGTGCAGTTAGGTCTACAATTTTAGCTCTTTCTTCTTTTTTGATATATGCATTTATGGCTATGAATTTCCCTCTCAGGACTGCTTTCACTGAATCCAATAGGTTTTGCTATGTTCTGTTCTCATTTTCATTCGATTTGAGGTAGTTACTGATTTCTTTAGAGATTTCCTCCTTGGCCCACTATTTTTCTAAGAGTGTGTTGCTTAACTTCCATGTCTTTGTGCCTAATCTGGTTCTCTTGACCTTAACAATTTCCAATTTCATTCCATTGTGGCCAGAGAAATTACTTTGTATAATCTCAATCTTTCTGAATTCATTGAGAGTTGTTCTGTGGCCTAGCATGTGGGCTGTCCTGGAGGATGATCCATGTGCACTGAAGAAGAATGTATATCCCACTGTATTTGGGTGTAGCATTCTGTATATGTCTATTAGGTCCAGGTCCTCTAATGCATTATCAGAGTCTTTGTTTCTTTATTGATTCTCTGTCTAGATGTTCTGTCTAATGGTATAATGGTGTATTAAAGTGCCCCACTAAAATTGTAGAGGCATTTATGTCTCCACTTAGTTTTTCCAATGTTTGCCTCATGTATTTTGAGGTGCCCTGATTAGGTGCATAAATGATTATGATTGTTATTTTCTCTTGAATGATTACCCCTTTTACTAATATATAGTGTCCATCTTTGTCTCTTATATTAGTTTTGCATTTAAAGTCTATTTTGTCTGATATTAGGATAGTTACTCTCACTCATTTTTGGTTATTGTTTGCTTGGAAAATTGTTTTTCAACCATTCACTTTCAGTATCCTTGAATCCCTGGGTCTAAGGTGGTTATCTTGTAGGCAACAAAGATGGGTCATATTTCCTTATCCATTCTGCCAATCTGTGTCTCTTGACTGGTGAGTTTAATCCATTAACATTGAGTGTTATTACTCTCAAGGAATTACTTACATCAGCCATATTTTCTTTGTGTTTATGTATATGTTGTTTCTGTTTCTCTTTTTTGTCTTTTTAGTTGTTCTTACACTCTCCTCCAACTCTCTCCTGTTTTTTTCTTCCAACTTGTATAACTTCCTTTAGCATTTCTTGAAGTGTAGGTTTCTACACTTTAAAAATTCAAATTAATTTAATACAAAAATTAAAACCCTTAATTTTTGTTTAGCTGTGAATATTTTGAACTCTCCATCATTTTTGAATGCCAGCTTTGCTGGATAGAGAATTCATCTTTGCAAATTTTTTCTTTTAGTACTTTGACTATGTCATACCACTCTCTTCTAGCCTCCATGGTTTCAGATGAGGAATTAGCACTTAATCTTATTGTGCTTCCCTTGTATGTGATGGTTCTATTTTCTCTTGCTGCCTTGAGTAGTTTCTCTTTGTCTTGTGCATTGGAGATTTTGACAAGTATATGTCTTGGAGTAGGCCTGTTGGGATTTATACTGTTTGGGGTGTGCTATGCATACTGGACATGTACATCCATCTCCCTCAATAGGGTTTTGAAATTTTCAGCCATTATTTCCATCACCACGACCTTCTGTTCCCTTTCCCTTCTCTTCTCCCTCTGGGACTCCTATAATGCATATGTTTGTGCATTTTGTATTGTCGGTTAAATCCCTAAGTTCCTGATGGATTTTTTCTATTTTTTTTATCTATCTGTTATGCCACCTAATTGATTTCAGATGTACTTTCTTCCACATCACTAATTCTTTCTTCTGCCTGTTCAAATCTGCTGTTATGTGATTCTAGCCTCTTTTTGATTTGTTAGATTGTGCCATTCGTCACCATCATATCTGTTATCTTTTTATGTATCTTTACAATTTCTTCAGTATGTTCTCCCAGTATCTTTTTAATACCCTCAATCTCTTCATTCACTTTATTATGTTGATCCATTATATTTGTTTCGACAGCATTGGTTAGTTGTTCGATGTTCTACATCTCTTCCTGGTTTTTAGTTTATTCATTGGGCTTGTCCATGTCTTCCAGTTTCTCCTTATGGTTTGTAATTTTTTATTGCCCTCTGGTCATCATTGTATCTTGATGGGCTCATTCTGTTGATTTGCTTCTCTCTCAGCTCTAAAGTTTTATCTAGATTGTGGTTCTGTGCATGAGTTAAGTTTTCTCTTTGATCCTTTGTTCTTCTTGTTCTATATCCTTGCTATTTTCTATGTTGCCTTGATGGAAAAAGTTTAGAGCTAAAGGAATTGAAAGAGGTAAGAAAGGAAAAATCATAAAAGTAATAATAATAACAGTTAGAATAGGGACCAAATAAGACTTAGAAAATGAATATTTAAATCATGTAAGCAGTGTAGAGTAATAGGAAAAAAAAGTGGAGTACCTACAATGGAATGGAAAACCAAATAGAGAAAAATATATAGAATGATTTAAAAGGCCAGAGTGTTGAGAAGAGAGAGAAAGAGTAAAGAAAGGGCTGAAAGGAAAAAGTTAATTAATAAAAAAAGAAAGCACAATAGACAAGTTAGAAATTGAAACCAGTAAAGTTGAGGACCAATGAAAAAATGTGGAATGTAAGAACCACAACAGAAATCAGAAGATAGAAAGATGAAAGAAGGTGAAGAGATAGGGTTGGTAAACAAAATCAATATACACAGAAAATGGGAAATCAAGGAAGAAGAAGCACAACAATGAAGAAACAAGCTAGCAGCACCTAATTTAGAAAAATGAGTGGGAGATGAAGAAAGAGGAAAGAAAAGAAAGAAATAAACAAACAAACACACAAGCAAGCAATCAAACAAAGCTAAGGAAGAACAATGTTCCTCTTGGGCCATTGTGGAGCCTCTCAGTCTGCTTGTGTTCACCAATCAATTAGCCTGCAGGCTTCTGTCTGCATTTTTTAAGGCAGATTTTAGTGAATAACCTATGTTAAATTTCTTTTAAGTAAACTTTTTTTTTTTCTGTATTTTGGAGAAATAAGGGACCCAAAAGAAGTTAGTACAACAATGATGTCTATGTTTTCCCTGTCCTACATTATCAACTGGTTGTTAGAAATCCCGGCCAATCACTACTCTTAGAGTAGCTGGGAATCAAACTAAGGACCTCATATATTCAAGTCAGAAATTCCTCCACTGAGCTAACTTACAAATTGGGTCAGTTAGCTCTTCATAAAGCTATTTGGTCACTTTCCCCTGCAAAGGTTTTACTCTTCTGTGGCACCAGGATTCAGCAGGCTGTATGAGCAGATGTCCCCTCCCCTCTCCAGGTCAGGTTGAGTTCCCTTTGAAATTCAAATGAGACACTGATGACTGAGTTAACCTCACTGATATGGTTTACAAGCCTCTTCTAGTCCACCCCCTCCTCCCAGAAAGCCCCCACAAAGCTCTAAGGGGGTCTAGATAACTAAGTTCACCACACTGAAATGATTTATGAGCCTCTTCTAGACCACCCCTTCCTCCCAGGGAACCCTAAATAGGCTTGTGGAAACTTATCAAACACTTCCCACTGCCTGACTTCCTTAGGGAAGCTGAAACTCTGATAGTCCTCAGCACAGAACTATAAAATTGGCTGAGTCTGCCCTCTCCCAAGCCAAGCCTCCATAGCATAGGGCAGCTAGGTAAATGAGACTTCCTCAGCAGATTTGCCTCTTCCCTCAGCCTGGTGCCACTTCAAGCCAGCTGGTGTGCTCCACAAAGCTCTAAGGGGGTCCAGGCATCCAACCCAGCAGAAAGGAAACTCCTCTCCACCCTTTGCCAGAACCTCCCACTCTCAGAGAATGCTCCCTCTCACTGTGTTGCCAGAGGGAGTTGGGGCTCACCCTAGCCCTTTGCCCTAAGGGTGTGGCTTAGCCATCAGCATCTGCAATTTCCAGCTCAGGAAAAACTCATGGTTTTATCTAGAGCAATTTATCTTCCTGTCCAGCTCCCTCTGGATTGATATCCTAAAGACTCTCTCTCCATGGGCCCACAGAACAGCTCACCTGGGCAAGATTCTGTCCCCAATCAACTGCCCCTTGTGAGAGACATGGTGAGTGTCCACCTAAATTGACACCATCTTGCCCTGTCTCCCAAGCCTTAACTATTGATAACATTTCCAGAGGTCCTGTTTACAAATGGTTCACACTTGCAGGAATGAAAATCATGACCTGAACTTACTTATCTGGGGGACATGATCTAAACCCCAGAAACATGCTGAGCCTGTAATTAAAGAGTTCGGGGTGGGACAAAATGAAAGAAAAATGAGATAAAGGAAGAACCATGGAAATAGAGGGGAAGGAAGAAGAGATTTCCTCAGGTTAAGAGAGAGGGCCTTCCATGCAACATGTGCATAGGGCAGGGTCTGTGCCCTGTATTTGTGATAAGCACAATCACAGCTCCAGTGCTTGGGAAGTGTGGGGCTGTTGCTATAGCAGGTGCACAGGCAAAGCAACAAACCACAAATAAATCCTCAGATCTTGGAAAAGTCGTGAGTTTACCCTGTTGTGTTTTGTACTTGTTTGGGTATTGTGACCTCAGTTTCATCCAATTTCTTCCTTCAGAAATGGAAATGTTGGGAAGCTGTGGCTCAATCAGTAGGGCTCCCGTTTACCATATGGGAGGCCCCGGGTTCAGTTTCTGGGGCCTCCTGGTAAAGGCAAGCCCGCCCGCATGGCGTGGTTAGCTGACCCAGCGAGCACAAGCAGCAAGGAGGGGATAAATGAATAAATAAATAAAATCTTTAAAAAAAAAAAAAAGAAAGAAATGGAAATGTCTATTCTACACCTCTCGCTTGGATGCATTAAGCATCCAAGAAAAACAGGGTGTATTACAAGAAGAGGAACAAAGATAACTATGACAGCATAATTCTAACTGGTTATGAAGATAAAACATGCATATAGAATTAAACTTGATACAAATCACTTACACAAATGAAGATAAATTAGAATATTGAATCACACAAAAGTGGGAATAATTCATCACCACAAGATATATGCTATATAAATGTTTAATGAAAACTTTGAGGGAAATATATGGTATATTTAAAAATTATGGACCTGCACATAAGAATGAATAGCACCAGAAATGGTAAAAGAAATCAATAAATATATGATAGTTTTTCTTCTTCATGTATATGTAAAATGATATATTATCATATGAAGGTATACTGAGATAAGTTAAATATATATAAGCTCTAAATCAACAAACAACTTTAGGAAGTAATATATACATAGCTAAAAGCCAATAGAAGATAAAATATACTTAATCAAAATGAACACTGAAGAAGTGGAAATAGAAAACAAAGAATAGGTGGATCAAAAAGAAAACAACAAAAATATTTTATATATTTAACACTAAAATACATCAAAAAATACAAATAATTTAAATAGTAAAACACTGCTATTAAAAGGCAGATAATCTTACATAGGATTAAAAAGCAAGCCCAAAGTCAATGCTGCATTTAGTACAAAGACCTATGAATGATACAATTCAATGAAATTTTTTTAAAAAGTAAAAGGATACATAACATTATACATGCTAACACACTTTTTAAAAAGGTATAGTGGCAAGATTAATAACAGAAAATATAGACTTTGAAGCAAACACCAGGCATAAAAGATGTTATTTCATATTTATAAAAGAGTCAAATAATCAAGATGACATAAACTTACTTAACATTAACACAGCAAAAGAAAAAGAGCTTCAAAATACATAAAACAAATTGATAGAACTGCTAGGAGAATTTAGATACGTGAATAATGAGATTCAGAGAATTCAGTACTCCTCTATTATTTTGATATGGGAGATCAAAGAGAATATTTTATACACTTCGGCATTTTAGAATTTGTGCAGACTTCCTTATGACCCAGAATATGGTAAAATTTAGTAAATTATCAATGTTCATTTGTACATATTTTGTACATTTAGGTTATTGTGTCTTATGAATGTAAATTTTGGCAATGTTACACACTGAAATCTTATATTAATCCTTACTTTCTTTTATCAACTTTAGTGAGCCATACCTTAAACTTTAATTATGATATTTTCCAATTTCTCCATTTTATTTTAATGTTTGCTTTTTATATTGTCATGTTATATAATGATGTGTGCACAATGCTATGCCACCTCATTTAAATAGATATTTCAAAATGAGTTGTCCAAAACTTACAGGAAATGATCACCCTTTCCTTTCAGGCACTGGTCTCCAGACTGAATTGAACATTATATTATTGTTTACATATTACCAGACACATAATACATTTTTGGTATATAGTCAGGGCATTTTTTAAATTAGAAAATTTGTAGGTTTATAGAAAAATCATGCAGAAAAAGCAGAATTCTCATATACTGTATTCCCCTATTATGAACACCTGCATTAGTATGGTATCATTGTTAAAACAGATGAAAATATATTATTATAATTGGACTATTAACTATAGTCATAACTTACATTAGGATTCACTGTGTTGTAAAAACATGTTGTTGTTGTTAATTTTAAAATTTTTATCTTGTAACCATTATAACCTAAACTTACCCATTTTGACCACAATTCATTTCTTTAATTACAAATATGGATACTGTGTAAGTGCAGATTCATATATGATGGAATATATACTGTATGATTTAGTACGAATGGTATATAATAAAAAATGTGCAGACAAGATAACAGCTTGCAAAGATTATAATTCATTCACTAACAATATATTGGTGCCCAGTGATATCAGTCTAAGAAGAAGCAGTTCCAATTTTAACGAGTGACAAATGTGGCCCTAGTTTACAAATCTAAACTGTAATATTTTCATGATTATCTGTGAAATAAAATATGTTTCAGAAATTTATTTATCCACTACGGCAAAGTATTTTTCAGCCATTAGAGAGTTCTGCTCCTAATTCAAGGATTATTACATGGGTTATAGACCTTAATATATGTGACACATATAGAACACTAAATATAAATACATAATTTCATTGTTTCATCATCTCAACAGGTTGATATATGGGTTTAGAAGTACCATAAGGTGGAAATAAGAAATACCTCACTTTTGTCTTTTTGGTATGGAAACATAAACCTGCCAAGAAACAGTTTAAATCCTAAATTTTCTAAACATACTAATGATTTACAAATTTGTAAATATTTTCTTTGTTTTGAGTAAAAGTAATCCTTATTTAAAATATGTTCCTCCTCATTATGAAATATATGGAAGTATATTTGACCTCAAGTACCATCTACACCTTCCTCAGATGCTTCTATTTTATTCAGAATAAAATAATGTAATTTTAGGACCAGCTTTGAGATGTGAATATATACATTTAGGATTATTTTAACTATATGATGAATGAATAATTTTCTCTTACTCCTTTAAGTACAAAAATAGACAAAAGAAATTTGGCATACAGTTTACATTTTCTAGAACTCTCTAAGATTAAAGAAGAATGAATGGAAACATTCATTACTTGACAAAAGCCATGAGGCTTTTGCTGTGATGTTTCAGGTATCAGGGATCAGGGAACATTCATTGTTTTGAGGGAAAAGTCTCAAATTAAAATACAATTGTGCTGTATTATTATGCTGATAAATAATACAATGACTGTCCTTGAAAATTCGTCAAGTCTCTGAAAATTGAAAATAAGCAAGAAATTTAACTTTGAGGAATTTTCAACTCAGCTCATTAAAGTGGGATTGTCTTGAAATAATTATCCTAACATTTTCCCCAATAAAGATTTCTGCTCATAATTCTCCTTAAAAACTCCTTTATCTCTTTGTTTCTAAAACTGTAGATTATGGGATTTAAGAAAGGAGGGACTATGGAATAGAGCACTGAATTGATCATGTCCTGAATTGTGGGTGAGATGGAGGTTGGCTTCACATACACAGCAACAGCTGAGCTGAGGACAATGGTCACCATAAGGATGTGAGGGACACAGGTGGAAAAGGCCCTTCCTCATTCTGCTGTGTTTGGAAATTTGAGCACAGTAGAAAATATGTGAATATAAGACATTGTGATGAAGGTAAAGCAGCCACCACCCATCAGCACTGCTGAGATAAGAATTAAAATTTCATTGTTTAAGTTCTCAGAGCAAGAGAACTTCAGCAGAGAGGGTCATCACAGAAGAACTGATAGACCACATTGTACTGACAGAAGGGCAGTTGGAATGTGCTTCCAGTGTGGAATCCTGCAAAGACCACACCACTGAGTAAGGTGGCCAGTGTCATCTGGACACAGGCCCGAGGGTTCATGGTCACTGAGTAGTGGGGGGACAGGCAGATGGCCACATAGTGGTCAAGGGCCATGATGGTGAGGAAAACAGTTCTATAGAAACAAACAAAAATACAAGGAAGATCTGAGCTGCACATCCAGCCACGGAGATTGTGTTGTTGTCAAACAGTAAGATGACACATGCCTTGGGAATAGTGACAGAAATGTAGCACATGTGCAACACAGACAGATTCTTTAGAAAGAAATACATGGGCATATGAAGATTCTAGTTGATGGTGGTTACTGTGACAATGAGAAAGTTGCCCATGAGGGTTGTCAAATACATCAGTAGGAATAGTATGGTATGTAAGACTCTGACTCCCACATATCACAAATCTTGTGAGCAGAAATTCAGTCTCCATGATAGAATTCAGCATTTTTAGCATAATTTGCTGTGGATGTAGAGAAACAAAGGCAGATAATCCCTAAAAGAACAGGCAAAATGTATATGAGGAAAGAAATTATCCTAAGTACATTTATAGGCTCATGTTTGATTTCTTCTCTGTATTGGTTGGTAATAAAATAGAACACAATATTGCCTCATCTTTCTTTAGTCTCCTTGCTTCATACCTTATTTTTATGGGAGTTTGAACATTAAAATGTACTCTTTATCCCTTATATTTTTGACATAACATTTATGTAATCCAAAGCTTCTTCAAAAATAAAAAATATATATTTTAAAAGTGAATAAAATGTAATCATTATTAACTTGTGTTAATATTTGCATATATTTCAATTACATACTGGAAGTAAAATACATATATTGGAGTTCAAATATTTGCCTGGAGGATTTATTCAGTTTATTTTGCTAATTTATATGTACCAGATTCTGCAGAAAATATTCTCTAAATGTTAACACACATTAGTTCATGACCAAAGAGAACCTGAATAGTGATAGGGAACTACTCTTTTATAAGAGCCCCTCTTAAATTACATGTAGTTATAATCCATTATGTGGATGTCAGAAAATTATTCAATAGAGCTGAGGTCATGTCATGAGGGGAAAATTATTTTACCTCTATTTTTACCACTATCTGTTTTGCTACTCCTTTCATTTGGAAAATCAACTTTAGGAAATTTTTTCTCTCAAATCAAATTTATTCTGGCTACATTTATCTTTTCCCAGCAATTATATACATGTGCTATCTTTATTTTAATGTTTTCTATCTTTAATCTCTTCTTTCTCTCTCTCTCTTTCTCCCTCCTCCCCCTTCTCCCCTTTTCTCTTAAATATTTTATTACAACTTCTATGGCTTCATTTTGATTGTTTGTTGACTTAAATACCATAATCAAATGGAATGATATCAACACAAGATTTTATTTATTTAGATTGTCCTAGGTCATTTACTTAATCATATATTATATTCTGTAATTATAATTGCAATTAAAAATATGCATTACACAAATTACAATGAAAAAAACTGGGTCATTGGAAGATCAAGAAAACTTAAAAAACAATGGCTCTGTAAATGGCAAGCATGTCTTCTAGGCTACTTATGTCTGCTAAGATGGTACAGTGCCTCTTAGTGCTCTTCATCTTACTGAGCTTCACTAATTTGCCCCTTCTGCAGGCAGAGCATGCATTTTTGTGGTTACATCCCATCTGGAAAGTACTGCAAGAGTCTCTATTCAATCATAGTGATCCTAAGCTGGAACATCATTCCATTTATTTCCATCTTGAGTACTAAGTGGAAAATTAGATTTTTTCCATAACGCTCTGTATTTTATATTTCCCAGCTTTGCCCAACAGTATGCAATGACCAAATCAGGGCACTCTTTTAAATCATTATTTTAACCAATCCAAGAGTATATAATATTTGTTTTGCCAGCATCTTCACTACTTCACCATACTTTTATATCTATTAAAAAATCCTTGGGAAACAGGTGTAGCTCAGTGGTTGAGCAGTGCTTCATATGCATGTGGTCCTGGGTTCAATCTCTATTATCAACCCCCCAAAAAATCCTAAGTGATATTGTCATAATAAGATAGAACGTCATATAATATAATTTATGTGTATTTTTACTCATATTATCTCTAGTCTTAAGGTGCATGGAACTATCCATACTTGAAGATAAGTTAAATGCCCCAGTCATTCTTCTCTTTCTTCTTTCATTTGTACCAATGTCTCCTATTAAATTCCAAGTTTTGTTTGTTCTCCATCTCCACACACTCCTTGAATTTTCATAAACTCAGGTTCCACTATTCAAAAGTTCACTTCTGAGATGCTGATTCATTAATTTACTAACTTATTTTCTTCCTATATCTATTCACCAGCCCTTTCCAAACACTCTATTTTCCATCAATCTTAGTACTTATCTGAACTATAACATTGTGGCTCCTTGACAGCATCTAATCATCTCATTCCAGTAACAGCTTCATCAGAATTTCAGGTGGCTTTGCCCACAATTTTCAGCTTTTTGAAGATCTGTCAGGAATGAAAAATACTACAAGGATTTCGTCCCTTGTTGCCACTTCTTTGCTCACTCAAGATTGTCCTTTATATTATTACAGTCACTCATTCCATTAAAGATACAGGAGCATCTAAGGTATATTTCTCCAGAATCAGTTCTAGATGATATTCATACTACATTCCATTTTCCCCTTTTTACCTTCTTTTCCTATATTCCTTCTTCTTCTTCTTCTCCTCTTCCTCCCCCTCCCCCTCCCCCTCCCTCTCCCCCTCCCCCTCCTTCTTATTTATTCTGCTTTTCTTTAATCTATTATCTCTGTCTCTCTGTGTTCTCATATTCTTCTAAACTTTGCTCATATTTTCTTCTTATCCTTTATATTGATTGTCTGACATAATTCTGGCAAGTCACAAAGATCCAACTCATATACCATATATATAATACAAAGTAAAACTTCCCCTCATGACATGACCTCAGCTCTATTGAATAATTTTCTGACATCCATAAGTGCTTCTTTCACAATTTTAAAAATAAATGATCTCATATAATTAAAAGTTGGAGGAATTTGAGTACATGACTTAGAGCCTCTCCATTTTGTTATAATATAGTTAAGTTCCTCTCAGACGCAATGCATGGCATAATTGAAAATTCCTGACAAAATTCTCCAAGAAATTCCTACCTCATTAATTAAATATTACAAATAAAAATTTTTTTTCGAAATAATAAAACAATTTTATTTTTATTTTTTTAAAGATTTTATTTATTTATTCATTTATCCCCCCCCCCTTGCTGCTTGTGCTCTCTGGGTCAGCTAACCACGCTGTGCGGGTGGGCTTGCCTTCACCAGGAGGCCCCAGGAACCGAACCCAGGGCCTCCCATATGGTAAACGGGAGCCCTACTGATTGAGCCACAGCCACTTCCCAATAAAACAATTTTAAAACACATTCTTGGGGGCAGTTACTGGAGGAGGTGAACTTCTGCTTGACTTTTTGTTTCCATTTGTACTCCTTGAAATTCTAACTAGAAGCATTTCTGGCTGTTATAATCTATTTCAATATTTTAAGGACTAAAATTTGCCAAGGAATAATGACCTTACTGAAAAAGTCATGAATTGATTTCTTTATTAATGTATTAATTAATTTCACTACAGTTAATCTTCATGATTCTAGAAAATAGGAAAAATGGCTTAATATATTTCTTTGAACTTAGAATAAATAGATATTATTTATTGGACTTAATATTTATTCTTTAATAACACCCTCAAGTGGCTAAGATGAAGTATGTTAAGTCTTTGGTTTTGTGTAAATACTGTTATATTTACCCACAAATCTGAACATATTTCAGAATTTCAGTAAGCTGTGACATGAAGAGAGTGGGTTCTTTGCACTTGCAAAATATATGGATTATTGATGATGGATGAGTTAATGGATGTGGTATGTACAGCTAATTGCCTGATAATCTTTCTTTTCATAACTGTTAATGTTCGTGGTGAATAATTATCATGCATTTTGCATCCCTCACAGAAAGAATTGTAGGGTCCAATCTTTGTTACAACATTAAATTCACACTGCTAATGGAACACTTGCTGTGTCCACACATGCCATTGTTTCTTGACTCCCTTTTTTATCATGACCAATGTAATTACCTGTAACACAATCTTTGCAAACTCTTACAAGGAAGGGAAAGTATCACTTTCAGACTAATTTCCTGTAGCAAGAATATTTTGCTCATGTTTGGTGTTCCTAATTTAGGATCCTCAAAAATGGTTCATTATGTAGTTTTTGCTCTTCTTGTTGTTTTATTTCAAACTGTTTATTGACAAATCTATTGATAGCATATAGGATCAACTTGTTTAAAATGGCTAGTTCAATATTTATAAGTAGCTCTATCCTAAGCTATGCCTTTTCTTTCTGTAGCTTGAGATCTTAAAAATAATTAATAAAAAGTCTAATCAGACTATCTCTACCATATTGTAGAACTGCAATGGGCTTTCAGAGTGTTTTAGTTTCCTGGATGCTAATCCAAATACTGTACAATAGGTTGTAATAACAGGAATTTATTGGCCTACAGTTTTGAGGCTAGGAGAAGTCCAAAATCAAGACATCATCAAGGAGGTGCTTTCTTTGCCTCCCACAGATGACTGGCTTTCTGAGCCTTCCTGCAGATACTCCTTGGTCCTTTGCTTTCCTGTTTCATGACACTGCATATACTGGCCTGTCTTGGCCTCTCTCTCCATCTGACTTTAACTCTGCCTATAAGCAACTTTAGTAATCCAGAATGAAGCCAGAACCTGATTCAGTGGGGCCAGATTCACACCTTAACTGAAGTAACATTGTGAAGAGATCTTATTTACAATGGGTCCACACCCAACAAAATGGTGACCAATACCAAGATCATGTCCAAATTGTGGTACCAATTCAATCTAGCACATGCTATTTAAATACTGAGTGAATATTTGCTGTTTTGTGACACTTGGTGATGTATTTTGGGTTCCAATTTGAATTTCCACATTGCAGTATTGCAGAGTTATAATATCTTGGCCTTCAGAGAAAAGGTAAACTTTGCACCTCAATTTTGCCATTTACTGCTTTGTAGCACTGGGAAGACTCTCAAACATCTGTTAACCTTAATTTCCTTATCAATAAAATAATATGTAGCACTACCTAACTTATGAACTTGACATTTATAAAACATTTCAATGGGGAAGGACTCAAATGGTATCTATGTTGAAAAAAATGTATAAATATGAATGACAAGTCACTGACAATATGATTAAGCAAATGTCTCTTCAGCATTTATACTTATACCATCTTAAATATACAGAGTGCTAATCAAAAGAGAAAGGAAAAAGAAAACTCAATGGTTGGCATTGACTATTACATTTTTTGTTCCAAGTAGTATGACAATACAAAATCAATGTAAAATTTTGAAAATAATGAAAGATTATTGGAAAATTGGGACAATTCCCTTACCTGCAGACTGGCAGGTACCAGGTGGTTCCCTTGTTCAATAAAGATTTTCTGGAGTGGCTAGAATGTATTTGTTTGTTTGTTTGTTTTCCCTCTGTACATGACTTTTATTATTTACATAATACAATATAGCATCAATGCTGAATAGCATGATTATGTGCAATACATAAATATGAACTATCTGTACACATCTGCAAATCTAACTCAGAACTAAGGTACATAAAATTGAATGCAAAACTGAATGCTTTAAGAATAAAAGTAAAAACTAGGATGGAACACTGAAATAAATCAGAAGTAGTGCCTCGTGTACATACTTAACTATATACAGATGAAAACAGGCATTATCACAACACTAATCTAACTGTACTCATTTATATATAAAACACAAGTTTTATGCATCACAAAAAACCTTCCTTTATAACACAGAAGTGATATTACCAGACAAGCATCAGTGTAGTATGCTGCCTTTTCTAGTTGTTATTGTTCAATGCTGTAGATAATGCAGCCCATGCAATACACCCAAGAACACTAGAGTCCTTCACCCAGGTACAATTAGTATGATAAAGCAGCCCTCTGCAAGTGGTGCTGGATACCACTAAAAAGTCTATGGCAGCCATGTTGCTTATGGTTTTCCATGCAGCAGGGTACAGTTACATTAAGAACTGAAATCTTTAAAAAGCTTTAAACATTCTTTCTTGAACCAAAACATACAACAAAAATGCACATGAAAAATTAACTGTTAAGATACCTTTGCAACTTAAAATTCAGATGTATGTTATTCAATAGAGCTGCTATATGTGAAAACCAAATGTAGAGTTTTAATTTCTTTTTGTAAACAAATTAATCCTAGTACAGTTCTGTGCTACACATTTTTAGCAGTAAGAGTAATGCAGACGTTTCTTGTGCAGGTCAGCGCAATAAGCTTCAAAAATATCTCCAAGACCCTTTTGGCTTCATGGTTTTACTCTTATGATAACCAGATATGATGTTTACCTTTTACAGAATGTCTCATTATTTTGACAACTTTCAGAAGACCAAATAACCAGGTTTACATATGGCACCAAATATTGGTTTCACAGAAATGTTTGATCCTCTATAGTTTTCTCCCTGCTGCCAAAGAACATGTGAAAATTAACAGGGTGAAGTTTAACTATGGTAGAAGTTAGACTGCCTGTCCTTTTTTGGTGTACAATTTTTTTAAAATTACAGGCACATAACATTAACCAAAGCTTACACCTTGATTACATTCCCAAAAGGAGATATGCTGCAAACATGCAGAGATTTCATATATTTTTGTTTGGCACATGAGAACTAAGTTTTGTCCCTAGTATCTGTGTATTTCAATTTGCTGTGCAGATTTTCATCCAATTTTATTCAGGGGAAGGCATATACATTTTTAGGCTGTATCTATCCAATTCTGCCTGTAATAAACACCCAAACATCCTAAAATATCAATTATAAAACAGACAAATTTAAAGTAAAACTCTGGAGAACATCAAAGGAAAATGGCCGTGCATCCACTCTTTAATGTTTTCCAACGATATAATTAAAATAAAAACAAAATTTCAGTCTCTTCACAAGTAGTAATTTATATTCTCTGCATTTTTTTAGCCACAACAACTGGATTTTCTTTTCTGATTTTTGCTGCAGCATCTGCTTTGTAATCATATGGACAGTTGTGCTTGTCAGAGGAACGATGAAGTCCACAAAACAAATTTCCACATTGGCAGTCAAACTGTAAGGCCAACTTTCTTTCTGCACATGAAACATCTGTTCTTTTTTGGTTTGGGCAACTCAGGAGATTTTTCTTCAGTTCGAGAAGTACTGGGCTGAGAAACTGAGGGACTGGGTTGAGTGACAACTGGCTCTGACACTTCTGTTTCCGGGATAGTTATTTTGTACTCTCTGAAAATGCTCGTTTCTGTCATTTGCTGAGTTACAGGCAAGGCAGCCACAGTCACATTTCTTGATTTTTCAGATGTGGTGCCAGCAGCACCTTCACAGTTTTTTAAACTAGCGTCTTCTCTCTGTACAGATGTAGAATCTGAGGTAGACCTGTTGGAACCACTAGCTGTCCCCATTGGGTTCATTCTGCCACTATTCTGCTGCCTCTGAAGATGCCCTTTGTAGCAAACAGAACACCTCCAATTGTCCTAGGATTCCCATAAAAGCCACATCCTGTACTACACGGCATGGGCCCCGGGGTCTGGTTAGTCTCCTGAGCCATGTTTTTCCTCCTTGCTGCGTCCCGAGCTCAGAGCCAGACTCGCTCGCGACACCGGTGCAGTAAGGCAGGGACAAAGCCTCCAGGACAGAGGAGCCCGGTGCCCTGATGTCGCTGCCGCGGGCCCGGAACGAGTCAGAGCCGCAGGCGGAAGTGGTGGCGCCGCCGCCACTGTGGGGTCCTTCTTTGTTCCTGCAGCAGCGCAGAGCGTGGCCGGGGAGTTCGGGAAGTGGGAGGAGGGACGCGGTGGGGGGTGGGGTGGGAGGAGGATAGAAGAGAAGTTGGAGGGAGGACCGAAGGCCTTGGCCATTAATGCTGCTCGCTGCGTTTGCCCGTCGTAGCCTCACACCTCCACCAGTGAGGGGCTGGACCTGGACCGACTCCGAATGGAGCAGGGCATATGCAGGGAGGCCTGCGTGCCTTGAGGGCCAGCAAATGGCGCTCTTCCTCGCTTTTTCCACCGCCGGGAAAGCTGCGCGGCTCCCGGGGCTAAATAAGCCCACCGCCACACAGCCCTGTGATCTGGCCAACAGCTATGCTCTCTCTCGCTAGAATGTTTTAAGGGTGCTTTCATCCCTCAAAATATAAATGTAAATTATTTGCTGACTTTTCTGCAAAGGCTTCACAGATGCATTTATCACCCTGAAGAACTGAAAGAATTTCATTAGTGTATTTCTTCATTAATATATTCACTTACATAGCCATCTAATTCTGATTTATTTATAATTATCTCAATCTTTCAAAATATTTTTGGATGACTTTTATGTTAACACTGGCCTAGAAGCTATGGAATGAATAATAAACAAATGCTTACATACTCTTTCATGATATACTATGACAAAGTCCTAGAATTACACCTGAAAATAAGACATCATGTTAGAATTTTTTGCTGTAATGGATTCACCGATTCACTTTGAATAAGTGGAACTTTCTTTGGTGTAGGTTGTCAAAGAAAAAATAATAGGCAAATATTTGTAAAATTATTAAATGAAGATCAACACGATGCATAAATCATTATTTCCATTTTGTCATAAAAACAACCCCCCACTAAATTTATTTAACTATAAATGGAAATTAGCATTCTGCATACTAAAGCTTTGGGCAACATGTAGAGACCCCCTTTCCCCTACCTGCATTGTGACACTGGCTCCATCCATTTCTGAAATAAGTTCACCCTTCACTTACATGAAGAACTAGCAATTCTCCTGAAATTTCTGAAATGAAGTATTTTAATGCAAAAAAAAAGGAATCATTGGTCTTAATATGTGAATACCTTCCCTTTCAACATTTTCTATTCGCGTGTTACTCACCAAATAAGTGAACAGTGCAGGAAAGAAGTGTGGTTGATTCATGGGGTCAGTTAAAGGAGAAGGAAAAAAGAAACAAATAACAAAAATACATGATAATTGTCTTCTTATGCCACATAGGCAAGTCAGGGTTTCTGGGAAGGTTTCAATCCTATTTCAGGAGGAGGCAAGCACAAGTGGGCAAATTTACTTGACCTACTGACATTCCGAGAGGAATCTTTCTATTTTATAACAAATGCCTGTATATTTAGTTCCAGATGGTGTTGGGGAAAATCCATGGGAGCACAGTCCTTGGACTATGTTATATACATTTCCCAGAGGTAATTTGTTGATGATAATTGATTCTAGATAATGAGAGAAGCAGACTTAAATAAAATCTGTGCATGAACACAAATTTTGTCTATCGGGAAATATTAGTACAATAAATTTGTGAAAGGAATTGGTAAAGATTAATGAGACAATAACTAAAATAGAAATAAAACTACAATTTTCCTAATATCATGATAATTCTTATGGTGAAATGTTTGTTGATCCTAATGACCAAACAGGAGAGAAGAGGCCCAGAAACTGAATTCACCCTAACCCCTGAAATCAGGTGTATTTGGATTAATATTTGTAAAATATCTCCTCAGTTTTTGTTCTAAGGAATGTTCTGATATTTACTAGTCAGGCCAAAATCTCAAAATTTTTGCTGAATTAAATGACAAAACAACCTTTCTGAAATTTTCCAAAATGTCAAAATAAAATTATTGTAGCCTGGTGCCAAACACCAATAAGTAGGCCTGTGAGCTCCATGGGTCATTTTTCAGCTCTTCACATCACTTCTCTTGTGACTCAGTTTCTACATCTGTTAATATGTTAACAATGGTGTCCAACCTTATGAGCCTGTTGAGATGTGACACAATAGAATGTGGAAAGCACTGGTACTAGTACCTTAACAAAAGTGCATGTTAGAAGGCACTACAGTATCTGCTGTTTAACTGTCAAAACTATGAAATTGAATAGCTGAGTCAGAACCCGACAGGAGAGTGGAAGCCTTCCCTGGATCTTAGGCATACTCTTAAGGTTTTCTGACATTGAGTTACTGTTTAAATAACTATGATCAGACAATTGATTCTCTGATTGAAAACTCCTGACATATACTGAATTTTCATGTAGTATATGATTTATTTGGTACACAGTTGAAAATAATGTATACCCTGTATACTTAAGCATGACACTGTATATGTGCTAATTACAACAAGTTAGTCATTTGCTCCGTTCAAGTCTATATATATATATATATGTCTGATTTTCCCTCATATTTTATATACTGAATGAATTTTATTTATTCATATAAACTATGATTTTTTGGTGATTAAAAATTCTATTTTTTGTTATGTCATTTTGTGCAATATATATTTTTAAGAAATATTAGTACACATATATAAATTTGGAATCATTAGGTGTTTCTGTTGTATTGAATGATTTATCATGATGCAAAATTTGTCTCAACATTTTTTTATACTTCTTGCCTTGGGCCTACAGTTACTGACAAACACATGGTCAATCAGCTACACAAAGTTGCTTTTTAATTTTTAATTTTTATATTTTTATTTTTTCTTTTAAAATATTTCATTGAATTACACCATTCATACATGAACAGACATAAAGAATAACTGTTTAGTAAAAGTTGTGAAGTTATAAATATGCATAATATCATACACCATACATCACTCCACCAGGAATACCTTGTATTGTTGGGAAACATTTGCTACAAATTATGAAAGAGCATCATCATATTATTGCTACTAACTATAGTCCATATTTTACATTTGGTGTATTTTCCCCCAAACTACTGTATTATTACCACCCTGTATTGGTATTATATATTTGTTATACTTCATGAGAGAATGTTCTCATATTTGTTTTGTTAACCACAGTCCATATTCCACTACAAGATTCAGTGTGTTATACAATCCCATGTCTTGTACAATCCAGTCAAAGTGTACACTCAGTGGCCCCATTTTCATCACTGAGTGGTGCTGTCAAAAATCAGATATCCTTTGGCTTGTGTTTTCATTAATTATATTTTTCTATCTATTTTACATTTTATTTTCAACATACATGTTCTTTTTTTAAAAATATATAATTTTTGTCAAAAATGTAGATATATAGTGTGTGTTTCTTAACCATTCTGATAGTCCTGTTTTTGAGTTGAAATTTTTAGGTTGATTTTATTAAATATAATTACTCTCTCATGTTGGGTTTCGGTTTGCTATCATGTTTGTTTCAGTTTCCTAGCTGCTAAAACAAATACCCTACAATGGGCTGACTTAATAGCAGATATGTATTGCCTCATGGTTTCAGAGGCTAGAATTTTTGCTGCCTCCCAGGATCATGATCTTCTGGTTAGCCAGCAGTCTTTCGGATTCCTTGGCTTTTCCATCACACTGCATTGAACATGGAGATGTTTTTTCCCCTCTCTTCAGCTTCTGGCTGCTCGTGACTTTTCTTTCTGTGCCTTTCTCTATGAGACTTCCATTAATAGGATGAACACCCATCATGATTCATTTGGGCCACACTTTAACTGAAGCAGCCTCAGCAAAACTTCCTATTCACAATGGGCTCACACCTAGAGGAGCGGATTAAGTTTAAGAACATGATTTTCTGGGGTACATAATTCCATACTACCTCAATGTGTTTTTGTCTGATATTTGCCCCACTTCTTTTTGCCTCATTTTTCCTAATGGGTTAATAAAGCATATTTTACTTTTCGGATTTTTCTCTTCTAGTAGTCATTTAGTCATAAATCATATATCTCATTTTTAGTTTATATCTTAGATATTTCAATATTCATCTTCCACTCCTTACTGTATGTCTTAACTTAGTGTTTTCACAAGTTTCAGTATATACATATTAACATTTCCAGGACATGTCAATTCCTTGACATATCCAGTGATTTAATCTGGAATGATTTTCCTTTAACTTCAAGAACTTCTGTTAACATTGCTCATAATATAGAGCTTATAGGATTGCATTTTTCTCTGCTATTCTTCACCTTAATATATGTTTATTTCTTCATAGGTCTAAAAATCCCCATAATGTATCAAATATTTTGACTTTCGTTGTTGGTTTCTATTACTACATTACTACTCTTGAACTATTACTGTGAGAAACTGTGGGAAGGGCAGGGTGTGGGGCATATGGAATCCCTTGTACTTTTTATGTAACATTTATATAATCTAAACCTTCTTTAAAAATAAAAAAAAAATAAAAAATGAATACAAAAGAAAATTTAAAAGTATGTTCCCTGTTTTTATGACTACATTTGCTCACCATATATCTATCAGATTATTCCAATTTGTTGTATCACTGGTTTTATATTTCATTGCTAGGAGTATTTAACTATATGAACAATTTACCTATTATTTATCCATTTTTCTAACAATGGTTATTTTGGTCTTTTCCATATTTTGGCTATTAGGAAAATAAATCCCCTATAAATATGGCTGTGCTTGTCCTTTTTGTTCCACATCAACACAGCTTTCTCTTATATATATAGAAGATAAACTGCAAGATCATAAAGCAGATCTATGTTTTGACAGAGTAGTCATTAACAAGTTATTTCTAAAGTGAGGGCACCATTTCACATTCTTATTCTTTCTATACAATAAGTTCATCTCCTTCATATACATGGCAACATTTGTACAAAGATTTCTTGAAACTTTAGCAAATCTAATACGTGTGTAATGGTATCAAACAGAGGTTTTAATCTTCATTTCCAAAATAATTATTCATGTTAACTACATTTTCATAAGCTTATCAGGCATTTAGACATTCTCCTTATGAAATGCTTCTTCAACTCTTTTGTTCAATTTATAACTGGATTTGTCATGGAAGTTGTTCATATCCTAGATAAGAATCAGTCAGCATAGATTATTTTTAATGACTTCAAATCCAATCTATGGCTTCCTTTACATCTCAAATAATAGTGTTAGCCAATAAACAGAAATTCACAATTCTATGAAGTGTAACTTCATTTGTTTTTACCTTACGGGTAGTACCTTTATCAACATGATTCATAAAATCTTCCCTATTCCAAGGCAGGAAATCCCTTTCTGGAAGGCTTTTTTTGCTTCTCAAATGTTTGTTTGTTATATTACCTTTCTAAATAGACAAAAATATTTTCCTGTTTTCTGCCTCCTATTAATGTTTAAGAATTTGAGAAGTATGGAAAATACTTTTTGCAATATAAGTATCAGTTTTTTCCAGTAACTTTCATTAAAAGAACTGTTCTTTTGCCCTTTGAAGTGACATGCTGCCTTGTCATAAAAAAGTGCAAAGTATATATGTAGGTATATATAAAGTCTCTATTCTACTCCATTGGTTTTTTTATCAGTCTTTTCACCAATACCATATAAATTAAATATTCTTGCTCTGTAGAAATCAGGAATTTTGCCAGCATTAATTATCCAAATTATATATTCTTCAAAATTTTCATAGATTTTTGAATCATTGGTTTCCCTATATAAATTTTAAGAATAGCTTTTTTTTTTTTTTTTTTTTTACATATTAAACACACACACATAAATAAAGAAAAACCACTGGCATTTTTATTCAAATTTAATTTGATTGAGTAGATACTTTGGTAAGAATTAATATCTTAAAAATATACAATTTTCTTATGTATGAATTCTATCTATCTCTCCATGCTCAGGTCTTTAATTTTTCACCATGATAAATTCTAGTTCTCATGAATAAATTGTGTACAATATTTATTAGATTCATTTTTACATGTTTGATAGGATTTAATGATACCTTTTATTTTTAACTCATTTTTGGATACTGTATAATAAACACAACTAGTTTCAGTGAGTTATGTAAGTGAAACTAGCAAATTGTGAGATCCTGTCCTGGCACAGAAAAATCAAGAAAATCTGTCTGAATCAACTATTTCAGAACTCTGAAATACAGTCAGTTGTTTACAGCAATGAAACTGAATAAAATCAAGGCAATTTAGACATTGGAGGTGAGTACCCAACAGCCTGAGCCACATCAACTCACCACGGGCTGCAGCACATGCTGGCGTAGCATCTGTTCCTTGCAGTGATGAGGCATCTGCTCATTGTGGTGGTGTGGAATCTAGCCCATTGTGGTGGTTGTGGCACCTAGCTCATTGCAATGGGTGCAGTGTCTAATTCCTTGCAGTGGTGCAGCGTCATGCTAATTGTGGCAGGTGCAGTGTCTGTTCATTTTCAATAAGAGGCACAAGGAACTGAACCCGGGACCTCCTATGTGTTAGGCAGGTGCCCAACTGGTTGAGCCACATCTGCTTTCCATATTTAGTTTTAATTCATCTGTTGAAGTCTTCTATTTAATCTAAGGTCAGTGTGCATTGTTTGTGTGTTTCTAAGAATTTTTCTAATTCATCTATGTTGTCTAACTTGTTGGCATACAATTGTACAGAGTATCCTCTTATGATCTTTTAATTTTTCTGTAGGGTCACTAGTAATGCCCCCCTCTCTCATTTCAGATTTTATTATACGCAAGTTTTCTATTTTCCTCTTTCTGAATCTAGCTGTATGTCAATTTTATTCATCTCCTAAAAGAGCCAAATTTTCATTTTGTTTATTCTCATTTTTTTTACCTTCAATTTTTTTTATTTCTGCTCTAAATTTTGTTATTTTTTTCCAACTATTTGCTCTAAGATTAGGTTTGCTCTTCATTTTCTAGTTCCCACGTTGTAGCTGGGTCTTTTATTTATCTCTTTCTAATTTTTTAATGTAGGTAATTTGTGCTATAAATTTCTCTCTCAGCATTCCTTTGTGGCATACCATAAATTTTTAAATGTTGTGTACTTGTTTTCATTCTTCTTGAGATATTTAATGATCTCACTTACAATTTCTTCTTTGACCCACTAATTGTTTAAGAGTGTGCTGTTTAACCTCAATATATTTCTGAATTTTCCATTTATCTGCTTCTTATCGATTTCCACCTTCATTCCATTATGTTCAGAGAAAGTGCTTTGTATAATTTCAATATTTTTATGTTTATTGAGAGTTCTTTTGTGCCCCAAAATGTGATCTATCCTGGAGAATGATCCATGTGTAAATGAGAAAAAATTATAACCTGCTGTTTTATGGTGCAATGTTCTGTGTATGTCAATTATCACTTGTTCATTTATCATAATACTGAGGAATCTATTTCCTTAATGATCCTCAGTCTAGATGATGTGTTTATTGATGAGGGTGGTGCATTGATGTCTCCAATTATTATTGTAGAGACATCTTTTTCTCCCTTCAGTTTTGCCACTCTTTGCTCCATGAATTTTGGGCACCCTGGTTAGCTGCATACTTATTTAGGAGTGTTATTTCTTTTAATAGATTGATCCTCTTAGTAATATATTGTGTCCTTGTCTCTTATAATGGTTTTGTATTTAAACACTATTTTGCCTGATATTTGTATATCTGTCCCTAGCTCATTTTTTGTTACTGATTTCATGGTATATCTTTTTCCAACCTATCACTTTCAACCTATTTGGGTTCTTGGGTATAAGCTAAGTCTCTAGTAGACAAATTATAGATCTATCATAATTTTTTTATTTGTTATGCCAATCTATGTCTTTTCACTGGGGTGTGTAATCCATTAAAATTTTGCATTATTGTTGTAAGGGCAGTAATTACTTCAACTATTTTATCCTTTATTTTATATATGACATATCTTTTCTTTGTCTATTCTTCTGTTTGTAAGGATTTTTAATACCCTATATTCCAGTTCATTTATTCTTTCTTCTGCCTGTTCAAATATGCTCTTGTATAACTCTAGTGTATTTTTAATCCCTTCGCTTGGGCCTTTCATTCTCATAAGTTCGGTATCCTTGTTTTGACACTTTCAAGTTCTTCTTTATGCTCACCCAGTTTCTTCTTAATATCCTTTTCTCTTTATTCATATTTTCCTTCATCTTCTTGATTTGATTTAAGAGATTTATTTGAATATCTTTGATTATTTGTTCTAAATTGTGCATCTACTCTGATTTTTAATTTGTTCCTGTGGCTAGTCTATATCTTCCTGCTTTTTAGTATGGCTGTAATATTTTGCTGATATCTAGGTATCTTGATGAATTTACTCTGAAGGTCAGTTTCTCTCTTGTGTCTAGGATTTTGTTGTTGATTGCCTTTTGGTTAAGGCTTTTCTTTTTTTTTTTTGAGATTTGGATCAACTTATTCTCACAACTTTAAAATTGCCGAACTTTAATTGTTCAGCTTTATTCAACTCCTCTTTATATGATTATTGCCCTGGCTATGCAATGCAAATTTTCAATTTGCTCTGTTTTTGCAATTGTTTCACCCATAAGAGAAAACTTCCTTTTTTAAATCCTTTTCTGGGAATCTCAATCTATTCTGTTTGTTTTTGTTTCATCTCTAAAGTTTTATCTTTCTCTCCTTTCTTTGCCTACAGATGTTTTTGACTGAAGAGCTAATTCTGGGGGAACAGCCACACCAGAAAGGACTTTCTCAGTCAGTAATTCCCAGAAAAATAAACATGGCATGTAGCCCATGAACAAGGTCAAGACCAGTTACAAACTTCCCTGGAGAGAGTGTCAAGAAAGATGTCAAAAAGACATTTTGTCATTTCCCTAAGGATGCACTTCCTGGCCTGCCCAGCATATGGCACTCTGTGGAAAACTGACCTGGCATCCCTAAGAAGATGGTGTATCTTTAAACCTCCTTTGGTTCCACCGCTTACTGTTGAGAAGTTGAAAACCTAAAAGAATGGAGAACCTACTTGCCTCAGTATTGGCAGATACTGGTTGATTTTTTAAAAATTATGATTAATAGGGAGTATATAAGCATACAATCAAGAAGCTCTGGAAGACTGACAAAAGCCAACTGGGGCAAGCATCTGGTACAGGTTACAATAGTGTTGTAAATCACTCAATTAACATAATAAGTAAAATAATGGAAATGAGCTAAACAAATGGGCTATATGGAAATGACAGAAGCCAGGGGTGGTGGCAAGCACTTGGTTATTGGTTAAAACAATATTGTAAACTGCTACTAAACATAAGGCAACAAGTAAAGCAATACAAATAAGCAAAAATGACATTAAAATTACAATTCAAACTGTTGGAGTCAGTGGTTACAATCAAAGGGGAATTAGAAGCCTTTTCCAAGGACTCAATGGAGGGGTCCTAAGAGATATTGGGCTGACTTACTACTGGAGTTTTCATTATCTAATGGTGAATATATTTGTTTGGAAAGGAATTGTGCCATCTTTATAGATTTGCTAACAACCAATAATTTGTTGATGTATCAGTGTTTCATTACCCATTAAGGAAATGTTATAGATAGATATCTAGATAAATAAATAGATATAGAAAGATAGACACAAATATATATGTATATATTGATATTTTATGTACATAATACATTTATTTTTCTATATATGTAAGTGAATATAATATGCTCTCAATTCTAAGCTACTAGCAATTGAATTTTTTTTTATTTAGTAAAAGCTTTTCGGTAAAAATACAAATGATGTCTCTCTATATGATCTTTTTTCTCCTTTAAAAATATATAAATGTGACTATCAGTTAAGGGATTATGAACATCAATTTAGAAAATTAATCAGGGCAGTCAGGTAGAATTTTATGTCTACTGCAAGCATGCTAAACTGGGGTTAATTTGTGATATTGCTGATTTGGCCAAGAAGGGTGTGTGATCTGTGCATTACTTTAGGGAGATGCTACAACTCCTGCTTTTTTGTTGTTATTGTTGGTTTTGTCTGGGATGATTTCACATCAAACCATGAAAACATGCATTTTACTACTTATTTCATTAGATTCTATTAATAATAAAAAGACAACATAAAAATTCAGTCGGTTTAAAAATCAGTATGAGTCGGGAGGTCATCCCAGAGGTAACTCTTACGCACACCTCAGTAG
>JAKSZT010031697.1:2786313-3001694 GCA_026826555.1 Tolypeutes matacus
AAAAAAAAAAAAAAAAAAAAAAAAAAAAAATGACTCTGAAAAACAGGAAAACATGGGCCAGTCCAATGAACAAAATAAAAACCAGGAAGTGATGCAGAACAGCGAACAACTAATCAAAGCTATCCAAAAAAATATCATGGACCAACTTAAAGAAGTGAAGGAAGAGATTAAGGATATAAAGAAGAAATTGGGAGGACATACTGAAGAAATTGCAAACATGCCTAAAAAGGTAATGGATATGATGGTGAACAATGGCACAATCGAAGAAATCAAAAGATGCTGGATTCACATAAAAGCACATTTGAACAGGCAGAGGAAAGAATTAGTGACATGGAAGACAATACAGCTGAAATCAAAGAGATAGTAGAACAGATAGACAAAAAGATAGAAAAAATCCAACAGGGATTCAGGGAATTAACCAATAACACAAAAAGCACAAACATATGCATTATGGGCATCCCAGAAGGAGAAGAGAAGGGAAAGGGAACAGAAGGAGTGTTGAAGGAAATAATGGCTGAAAACTTCACAACCTTATTGAGAGAGATGGATGTGCACATCCAAGAAGCACAGTGCACCCCAAATATTATAAATCCCAACAGGCCAACTCCAAGGCATATACTTGTCAAATTGTCCAATGCTCAAGACAAAGAGAAAATACTCAAGGCAGCAAGAGAAAATAGAACCATCACATACAAGGGAAGCACAATAACATTAAGTTCTGATTTCTCAGCTGAAACCATGGAGGCAAGAAGACAGTGGTATGACGTAGTCAAAATACTAAAAGAGAAAACTTCCAGGCACAAATTCTCTATCCAGCAAAACTGGCATTCAAATATGATGAAGAGTGCAAAATATTCACAGATAAACAGAAATTAAGAGAGTATGTCAATAAGAAACCAGCACTACAAGAAATACTAAAATAATCTCTACAAGTTGAAAGGAAAAAACAAGGGAGAGAGAGTTGGAGGAGAGTTTAAAAACAACTGAAAAGACAAAAAGAGAAACAAAACAACATATGACACACATTAACCCAAAGAAAAAATGGCGGATGTAAGAAATTCATTACAAGTAATAACACTGAATGTTAATGGATTAAATTCACCAATCAAAAGACACAGATTGGCAGAATGGATAAGAAAATATGATCCATCTATATGCTGTCTACAAAAACCCACTTTCGACCCACGGATTCAAGGAGACTGGAAGTGAATGTCTGGAAAATCATTTTACAAGCTAACAATAGCCAAAAAAGGGCAGGAGTAGCTATTCTAATATCAGACAAAATAGAAGTTAAATACAAAACTATTTTAAGAGACAAAGATGGACACTACATACTAGTAAAAGGAGTAATCTCTCAAGAAGAGAAAACAATCATCAACATTTCCGCACCTAAACGGTGTGCCTCAAAATATGTGCGGCAAACTCTGGAAAAACTAAGAGGAGAAATAAATGCCTCTACACTTATAGCATGGGAGTTCAATACACCATTATCATCATTAGAAAGAACATCTAGATGGAGAATTAATAAAGAAACAAGGCACTCAACAATACATTAGAAGTCCTGGACTTAATAGACATATACAGAACACTACACCCAAATACAGAAGGACTTACATTCTTCTCTAGTGCACATGGAACATACTAGGCCACAGAACAAATCTCAATGAATTCAGAAAGATTGAGATTTTACAAAGTAATTTCTCTGACCACAACGGAATGAAATTGGAAATCACTAAGGGCCAGAGAAACAGGTTAGGCACAAGGATATGGATGGTAAACAACACACTCTTAGACAAACAGTGGGTCAAAGAAGAAATTTCAAAACAAATCACTAACTACCTTGAAACTAATGAAAACGACAACACAACATATCAAAACCTATGGGATGCAGTGAAAGCAGTCCTGAGAGGGACGTTCACAGCCATAAATTCATATATTAAAAAAGAAGAAAGAGCTAAAATTGAAAACCTAACCGCACACTTGGAAGAATTGGAAAAACAACAACAAACTAAACCTAAAGGAAGTACAAAGAAGGGAATAACAAAGATTAGAGTAGAACTTAATGAAATAGAGAATCAGAAAGCACTGGAAACAATAAACAAAACCAAAAGCTGATTATTCGAGAATATTAATCAAATTGACAAACCCTTAGCCAGACTAACAAAGAAAAAGAGAGAACGGATGTAAATACATAAAATAATGAATGAGCAAGGGGATATGACTACTGACCCCACAGAAATAAAGAGTATCAAAAGAGGATACTTTGAAAAATTATATGCCAATGAGAACGATAATTTAGAGGAAATGGACAAGTTTCTAGAAACCCACAAACAGCCTACATTGATGAAAGAAGAAATAGATGAACTCAACAGTCCAATTACAAGCAAAGACATAGACTCAGTCATCAAAAACCTCCCAACTAAGAAGAACCCATGACCAGATGGCTTCACAGCTGAATTCTACCAAACATTCCACATAGAGCTAACACCAATTCTACTTAAGATCCTCCAAAAAATAGAAGTAGGAGGAATATTGCCTAACTCATTCTATGATGCCAAAATTACCCTAATACCAAAACCAAATAAAGATACCACAAGAAAGGAAATTTACAGACCAATTTCTCTACATGCTAAAATCCTCAACAAAATACTTGCTAATCATATTCAACAACATATCAAGAGGATAATACAACATGACCAAGTGGATTTCATCCTGGGTATGCAAGGATGGTTCAATATAAGAAAATCAATCAATGTAATACACCACATAAACAGATTGACAGAAAAAGATCACATGATCATCTCTATAGATGCAGAAAAAGCATTTGACAAAATACAGCACCTTTTCCTCATAAAAACACTAAAAAAGATAGGAATAGACAGAAACTTTCTGAATATGATAAAGGGTATATATGAAAAACCCAAAGCTAACATCATTTTCAATGGTGAAATCCTAAAAGCCTTCCTCTGAGATCAGGAACTAGACAAGGATGCCCACTATGACCACTCCTATTTAACATTATCTTAGAAGTACTTGCACAAGCACTGAGACAAGAAAAGTACCTAAAAGGCATCCAGATTGGAAAAGAAGAAGTAAAAATTTCATTATTTGCAGATGACATGATCCTAAACATAGAAATTAGGAAATCTACAACAAGGCTTCTAGAACTTATAAAGGAGTTCAGTAATGTTGCAGGCTATAAGATCAATGTTCAAAAATCAGTAGCATTTCTATACACCAATAACGAACAAACTGAAGAGGAAATCAGAAAAAAATACTATTTACAATAGTAACTAAAACAATCAAACAACTAGGAATAAATTTAACTAAAGATGTAAAGGACTTATATACAGAAAACTACACAACACTGTTAAAGGAAATCAGAGAAGATTTAAATAAATGGAAAAATATTCCCCGTTCATGGATAGGAAGACTAAACATCATCAAGATGTCCATCCTACCAAAACTAATCTACAGATTGAATGCAATCCCAATGAAAGTGAACACTGTATTTGCCACTGAATGGCAGCCATTAAAAAACAGGAGGCACTAAATGTTGGAGAGGATGTGGAGAAATGGGAACCCTCATCCACTGCTGGTGGGACTGTGGTATGGTCCACCCACTTTGAAGGACAGTTTGGCGGTTCCTCAGAAAACTAACAATAGATCTTCCTTATGATCTAGCAATTCTCCTGCTGGGTATATACCCAGAAGAACTGAAAGCAAAGACACAAACAGATATATGCACAACAATGTTCATAGAGGCATTGTTCACCATTGCCAAAAGTTGGAATCATCCCTGGTGCCCATCAATAGATGAATGGATAAGCAAAATGTGGTTCATACATACAATGGAATATTACTCAGCTGTAAGAAGGAATAAATTGCTAACACATAGAATAACGTGGATGAATCTTGAAGACCTTATGTTGAGTGAAGCAAGCCAGGCACTGAAGGATGAGTAGTATATAACCTTACTGATTTGAACTGAGGAAAGTGAGCAGTCTCTGAGAACCATTGTCTGAAAGATAGGTTAACAAGGGAGAGTAAGAGAAGAGCAGGCTTTGAGCCATCACCCGTATGGACATAATCTATGGTAAAGGAGTAGAGTATAGTTGCATATTGAAAGATAGGACAGATGGGTAGTGATATTACTGGGTTTGGTGGTCCAGCATCGACAGTTGGTTAGATTAGGAAGGGCAGGTTCAAATACCCAGGGCATGTAACTATGAATCTTGACATTCCATGAGTCAAGATAGGAGAGTGTCATATGTCCCAGGGGGATGGGGAGGAAGGAACAGTTAAGATCTAATGGGGTATTTAGTGGTCATGAGAAAAGTTTTTCATTACCTTACAGTAATGGATGCAGGACATGGTAAATATCATCAAAACTTATTAAACTGTATCGTCTAAATTGTAAACTATACTGTAAATCATTGACAATGTTTAGTTGCTATATTTTGCTATCTGTATAACAGTTATAACAATGCTAACATCCAAAAAAGGGGGGATGGTTAATATGGGGTGGGGAAGGGTGGGGTGGTTTGGTATCTGGGAGTCTCCTGTACTCAGTGTGTGATTTTGCTGTGACCTAAACTTCTTTGAATATTAAATGAAAATTTGGGAGACAATGGGGATTGAGAGGGGAAGGTGTCATGGCACACTGGACATCTGGTAACACAGTGATAAAAGGAAAAAAAGAATATATATATAAATATTTTTTAAAGGCATTTCTTTTGCATTTTCCCCCATTTTTTTGAATGTCCCAATCTGCTAATTATATTTCATTTAGTTTTGTTTTTTGTTTGATTGTTTGTTTGTTTTTTTGGTTTTTTTTTTTCCCCTGAGTTTCCTTATGTTTGTCTCTTGCATGTATGCTTATCATTGTTGTTTCTGTTTCCTATTAAGTGTATTATGGACTACATGTTCATGGAAGATTTAGATCACACAAGGGTTAAAATGGTTACTGCAGGGGATTATTGGTGGGGGGTGTCTGGGAGGGGGGATTCATGGGAGTAAGTTCATCTGAATATAGATGATAGATATACAAAATTGTTCAAAAGATCAAAAGATGGGGCATGGTCCCAGTGGGTGGACAATCACTCAATAAATGACGGAATCTGATTTCCTAGCCTGGAGAGCTCTGCCACATTCTCCAAGGGAGCAGCAACAGTCTCTGAGCGCAGGGACAGTGTCTGTCAAAAGAGGATGGCCCACTGATGAGTTCTTTTTATTGATGACTACCCTTATGAGTCTTTGCTCTTGTAACTGAAACTTAGCTTACTGTTATGGGGTGCCTAAGGGTTACCACCTGAGAGCCTCCTTGTTGCTCAAATGTGGCCTCTCTCTAAGCCAAACTCAGCAGGTGAATGCATTGCCTTCCTCCCAGCGTGGGACATGACTCCTGGGGATGAGCCTCCCTGGCAACGAGGGATTAATACCAAGTGCCAACTGGCAACACAACTGGAAAAAGACCTTGAATAAAAAGGGGAAAAGGTAAAGACAAATGAGTTCAAGAGTTTAAGAGACTTCAAAGAGAGTCAGGAGGTCATCACAGAGGTAAGACTTACGCACACCTCAGTAGGAGCTCATAGAACATCAAAGTGCATATGACCCCACACAGAGGGGCTCCTGAGAGCACTGGAGACACCCAGGTCCTATATAAGGGGGGATAGCCCCAGAGACTGACGCCTTATCAGTGGGCTCTATTTTGGAATCTGTGATCCTGGGAGTGACAGAATTGGACTCAAACAAGTACTCCCTGCACATGGTTCATCAGTCCCTTCTATTCAAACCTATATGTGATGCTGGAGTTTTTAGGTATACTTTCAGATACTGGAGCCTCTGGCCTACCTATGTGCCAGGTGTGCATGGAATCTCGGTGGAGCTTCAACTCCTACCCTACAGCTCAATGGATTCATCCAAGTCACCTGGCGAAGAGACAATGATGGGCAACAGCCATCTCAGAGAATGGAGAGGGCCTGCATCTGCAGGCAGGATCATCCCACCCACCATATCCATGGGATATAAGCCCTCTCTCACTTGGAGGTGGAGTGGACATCACCATCCCAGTCCCCTCAGGATTGGGGGAAAAACTATGGACTAGAGTGGACTTGATGGTATTCTGTTGTACACATATGGTGATTCTAGCAATGGAAGACATTATAACAGTGAGGTGGAGCCAGTGGCCACTGGACACATTTGGGGCAGGGAGGGGATGTGCAGTTGAAATGCAGGGGCTTTTTCAGGATTTGGAGGTTGTCCTGAGTGCCCTTGTGGCAACGGATGTAGGCCATTTTAAATCAGCACACACCATACAGAACTGAGTGGGAGTGAGTGTGGTCTACGATGTGAACTGTAGTTTTTGGTTGATGGCAAGGCCCCAGGAGGTGTTAGTTCATTGACGGTGATGGGCCACACTTATGGGAGATATTTGTGTGGGATGTGGTGGGAGGTGTGGGAGGTAGGGAACATGGGAATCCTGGTAGGTTATGTGCAATATTTCGGTAATCTAAGCACCTCTTAAAATATATATATAAAATACTTACCTGGCAGGGGAGACATCATGATCACGAAGGTGGTTTTCCCAGGGCGAGGGTGATCCATTGCACTGGGGATCTGCTGACCCATGCGATTTCCCCAAATGCGGGAACTTGACTGTATAATTTGTGTTGGTGGGGGACTGCGTCCGCGGTTTCCCCCTTTAAAAAACAAACAAACAAACAAACAAACAAACAAATAATATATATATATAACATTTTTGTAAGCAAATGCACATATATGCATATATATTCATATATCATTTTACAAATACTGGTATGTATTGTGAAAATTTTGATTTTTACCCACAATAAAAAATAAATAAATAAAAAATAAAAAAATAAAAAAATAAAATAAAATCAATAGCTCCATTTTATTAATGTGGCTATCCAGGACCAATTAGAATTAAAACGGAAACAGAACAGAGAACATTAATGTTATCCCTGATTTGAAGTCTTATATTAAAATTCCCTGTTTTTAAAAAAAATAATATTATGAAATTATACAAATGAAACTATGAAAACATGTTTTACACCAGCAAATTTGTCTAAATACTTAAAATACTTCAGTCAATGCATCTTAAAACAACTTAGAGTTCTCCTAAGAATTTTCATTTGGTAATTTAGGATTACCATCTAGAGGTAGGGAAATATACATCAAATAAACAGATTGACACAAACCACAGAAACACAGAAGCACAGAAATATAAAACTTAGTTGCCTGAACCATAATTGTGCACCCTTTACTGCAATTTCTTATTCTATATAAAGACTTGAAAGATTATACATATGGGATTTCATCCCATTCAGTAACTAAGTTTTAAATTTGTGGTTGTTAATTTTCCCCCAAAAAATTAAGTTTGTCTTGATCAAAACAGTCTTATTGTGGCCATTAAAAAGTTAAGTTTATCAGAGGTTAGCTTAATCCATTTACTAAAATAGTTGCAATTGTTGACACCAGAATTCTTATACATATAAAAAAAGTCCCTTAGAACAGGAAATTCCCCTAAGGAAGCCTCAGTTGAGTGTTTATTACCCATTATGCCAGGAACAATAAAACAAAACAGAGAGCTCTTACCTGGCAGTTCAGTAATGAATCCGCAAAGGTGTAACAAGGTTATTTGCGCTATTCGCGTTATTCGTTCAACAAAACTGAATTGGAGCTTTCATGGCATCTCACAAATAGGCTCCTACAGTAATTTGCTCATCTCCGAGGTAATGGCAGGCAGATGACAGAGCTCTCAATCAGATCCCACTTCTTTTTTTTTTTATTTTGAAAACATTTTTGAAGTATATCATTCATACATGAACATACAAAAACATTAAGGGTATAGTAAAAGTTGTGAACTTACAAAACAAACATTCATAACATCATACAGGGCTCCCATTCATCACCCCACCACCAACACCTTACATTGTTGTGGAACCATTTGTTATAAATTATGAAAGAGCATAATCAAAGTATTATTACTAACTGTAGTACATATTTTAGATTTGGTGAATTTTTACCCCAAGCCACCTATTATATATATTTTCATAAACCATACAATTTATCTAAAGTGTACAATCAATGATATTTGTTACAATCACAGAGTTGTGCATTCATCATTTCAATAAATATTAAGCATTTCTGTTATACAAAAATAAAGAAAACCAATAAAAACAAACCACTATCATAAACATAGGTTAGTATTATTAATTATAAACCTATGTTGTGCTTTCACTATTTCTATTCATTTCCAAATATTTAAAAACACCTTATTTACCAATTTTGTAAAGATTAAACCTTAACTTTCCATTGCTAACCCCATTCTATTCTCTCGTGACTTATATTCCAGCTATTAACTCCATGAGTTTGTTGATTATATCAAGTTCATAATAGCAAAATCATACAATATTTGTCCTTTTATATATGGTTTGCTTCACTCAACATAATGTCCTCCAGGTCCATGCATTTTGACTTATGCTTCATGACTTTATTTCTTCGTATAGCTGAACAATATTTCATCTGGTGTATATACTACAGTTTGTTTCTCCATTCTTCAGTTGATGGACACCAGGTTTGTTTCCATCTTTTGGCAATTGTGAATAATGTCACTATGAAAATCAGAGTGCAGATGTCTGTTCATGTACCTGCTGTCAATTTTTCTACATATATAACTAGTAGTGGTAGTGATGGATCACATGGCATATCTAACTTCCTTTGGAACCATGAAACAAACTACAGTGTCTGTAACATTTTACATTCCCACCAACAGTGAAGAAGCCTTCCTATCTCTTCACATCCTCTCCAACACTTGTAGCTGTCTTTTGTTGTTTTTTTTAATAGTTGCCTTTCTTGTAGATGTGAAATGATGTTGTATTGCAGCTTTGCTTTGCATTTTTCTAGTAGTTATGTTGAATATTTCCTTCATGTGCTTTTCTCACCATTTGTATTTATTCTTTAGAAAAGTGTCTATTCAGGTCTTTTGCCTATTTTTTAATCAGGCCATTTGTCTTTTTATTGTTGAATTGTAGGATCTTTTTATATATTATGGATATTAGATCTTTGTTGGATGTGTAATTTGTAAAAATTATCTCCTATTGAGTAGGCTGTCTTTTTACCCCTTACCCAAAGTCCTTTGAAATTCAGAAGCATTTACTTTAGAGGTAGAACAATTAATCTATTATTTTCTTTTGTTGCTCCTGCTTTGGTAGTAAGGTTTAAGAAACTCTCTCTTACTACAAGGTCTTTTAGATGTTTCCCTGCATTATCTTCTAGAAGTTTTATGTTCTGGCTTTTAAGTTTATGTCTTTGATACATTTTCACTTTATCCTTTTTTTTCATTTTTAACTAGCGTTAGATTACATGTTACATAAAAAATACAGGGGATTCCCATATTGGCCCCTGGGTTGATTAGGGTAATGTGTCAACTTGGCCAGGTAATTGTGTCCAGGTGTTTTGGTCCAGCAAGCACCTGGCCTAATTATAATACAAGAGCATTTATGGACTTCCATCACCAGTGAGTGTACTGCATGGATGGCTGATTACATCTGGATCAATCAGGCAGATTGCATCAGCAATGGATGACACTTTTATCCAATCAGTTGAATTCTTCAAAGGGGAAGTGATTCCAACATTCAGAGAGAATTTCCCTGCTCGTCTTTGAGCAGCCAACTTCTCCCAGAAACTAATCAAAGACCTTTCATTGGACTATCATCGGAGCCTCTGGTTTGCAGCCTGCCTGTGGAATCTGTACTTGTGAATCCCCATGGTTGCATGAAAGACTCTTATAAAATATCATATTATTGACAGATATCTCCTGTTGATTCTGTTTCCCGAGAGAATCCTGACTAATACATCACCCTTTCCTGTAACATCCTACATGACTATGCTACATTTGTTACAATTCATGAACAAATATTCAAACATTGCTACTAACCATGGTTTACAGTTTACATTATGGTTTACCTTTTCCATTGTATAATTTTATAGGTTCTAACAAAAATGTATAATGCTCCATATCTGCAATTGCAAGATCATGCAGAACAATTCCAATGTCCCATAGTGCACTATGTGCCACACATTCTTCCCTCACCCTTCCCTCAGAACCTATGTCAGCCAGTAAGATTCAATTTTTGAAGAATAACATCCATATTTACATGCATTAATATTTAGTACTCAATATACTGGTCTGATTTCTTTTATTGGGCACTGCCTATGTACTTGAGAGGTTCTTACCCTTCTACTTAAAAATTCAGAAGTACTCACCAGGATGGGAGTTTAATATTTTCTTGTTCATTGTTTGGTTTTCCACACACTGAGGTAACATCCTATGACAAGATGAACACATTCATATCCCATAAAAGTATGCACTAGGTGCACCCTTTCCCACATATCCCTCCACCACTGATGCACTGCACCAGTGATCCTCCCCTGCGATTTTTGCCTCCCCAAATTCCCACCATTGTAATTTCAAACACAGACATACAAATCCCCAGAGTTCACCTGTTCCTTCCTCCAGTCCTCCACTCAATTTCATGGATGGTCTATCCCAACATCACCACACTGCTCACCCTTACATTCCGGTACTGTTGATTCTTGTACAGAAAGTGAGATAAGGATTCTCTTTCATTCTTTTGGTTAAGTATATCCAGTTCTTTCTGCACCATTTGTTGAAGATATTGTTCAGTCCCAGAAAAGTAGACTCGGTAGGCTTATCAAAAATCAGTTGATCATAGAAGTGCAAGTCTATTTCTGAATGCTCAATTCAATTCCATTGATCAATGTGTCTATCTTTATGCCAATACCATGCTGTTTTGAACACTTTAGCTTAGTAATAAACTTCAAGGACTGGAAGTGTTAGTCCTCTGACTTCACTTTTCTTTTTTAAGATGTTTTTGCCTTTTGGGGACCCCTTTCCCTTCCAAAAAAACTTTTAAATTAACTTTTTTATTTCTGTAAAATAGGCTGTTGGAATTTTTATTGGTATTTTGTTGAATCTATAAATCATTATGGGTAGAACTGACATCTTCTTAATGGTTAGAATTTCAATCCATTTCATGAGCAATAGTTTAAAGGATGATGACTTACTATTTGGAATTTATTCAAAGCTACCCTGACTCCAAAATCTCCCAACAATTTCTCCAGTCTTATCCAATTAACTTGCACAATAATTTTAATTTTCATCCAATCCCCTACTCCAAAGGATTTTTTCAAATGTTTATATCTAACACTCTACCTCAACCAAAATGATTTTTCTGAATATCCCTTGCACATGACATTTGTATTATCTTGTTTGTAGGTGGAAGTATAAAAATAGATGACATCATTCCTTACATTAATGCTGTTCTAAATATCTTAGGTGCATATGCTTAATTTATATTAAAGACTCTCTTAAGAAACAGGTGCAAGTATTATATCAATTATACAGTGGAGGAAAATGTTTAGATGGGCTAATAAATATGTCCAGTGTTAGAGATTGATGAATAATGGAGCCCGTATGGGAATTCCTCCAGTCTGCTCTAAAGCATGGCCATTTACACACCACAATATTTTAGTCTCTCCAGAAGGGTGGAAAAAGCTAAAATTGATATCTCTTAGAACATATATCACAAGAGAAATATGAAAGACAGTAATTTTATAGGCAAATAATTGTAAATAATCAAATTAAATTATGACTACTTTGATCAGTGAAAGAGAAGACAAACCAACAAAAAATTTTTCAAAGAAACAAATGATCAAATATATAATTTTGTGACAACAGAATAAAATAACTTCAAGCAGGAATACTTCAAAAAAGAAATGATGAAAATGAAAAAAAATTACAGAAATAAAAAATTGGGGATGACACAATAATTAAACAAATATACCAAAATCACTACTTTTGTTTGATTAGATTTAGAAGATCTCCTTAAATGATCTTGAAATAAAGAAATACATGATCTAGGAGAAGATAATAAATAGGTTTGCTATGCCAAATTAAATGAAGGAAGAATTACATATTTGTGTCATGATTTTCTAACCAACCAACTTTCTAAATCATAAGGGATGAAAAATATAAGGGAAGTCATCAGCCATTCAATGTAGTGAAAAATCAATCAATCAATGAATATTAATAAAGGAAAGGAAATTCTCTTTGTATTTTTGAGTAAATATCAGTGTTGTGTATTGCATCACATTAATGTGGAGGAAAAAAAATAAATAGTATTGCAAATTATAATAACTTAGAAATTAAATATGTAAGTGATAACATTCAAATAATAATATAGTTGAAATAGTAGGTAGAAGAGTAGGTGAAGAGAATTGAAGCTGTGAATTTTTTTCATAACCCCTCATAGCAACATGAGTAGATTTGATATATTTAGATAAATATAAAAAACACCTCTACTATATTTTAATCTTTCATTTCATAATGCAGTTGTTTAACATTAAAGAGGAATGTATTAGTAAATGACAATTTGTCAATTCTTTTGCTTCAATTTCAACTTTTTATTGTTAGTATTTTTGTAATATTTTTTTAAAAAATTGTGTCATAAAATTTTCAAATTTCCTCTACATGTTTACCTTCCTTTCTCTCTCCACTTCTTCCTTGTTTCCTACACTTATTCTCTATCTCTCTCTTTTTTTAAAAAAAGATACTTAGATTACATAAATGTTACACAAAATATATAGGGATTCCCATATGCCCCACCTCCCATACCTCCCACAACCTCCCACATAAACATCATTCATTAGTGTGACACATGTACTGCAATGGACATACACATCCTAAAACTTTACCATTAAGCATGGACCATAATTCACATTATAGACAACACTTTCTCCCACACAGTTCTGCTTGTTTTATATGATGATATAAAATGGCCTTTATCTGTCATTGCAATGTCACTCAGGACAATTCCCAAGTCCCGAAAAAGCCCCTGTATTACAACTGCTTTTCCCCCTCCCTGCCCCAGAGCATCCAGTGGCTACTGGCTCCAAATTAATATTGTAATTTCTTCCATTGCTTGAATCACAATATGCCTGCAACAGAATACCAGTAAATACATGCTAGTCCATAGCTCCTCCACCAATTCTGAGGAGACTGGGATGATGAAGTCCACTCCACCTCCAATTGAGAGGGGGTTTATATCCAATGGAAAAGATGGATGGGATTATCCTGCCTGCAGCTGCAGACTCTCCATTCCCTGAGTTGGCCATTGTCCATCATCATCTCCACACCAGGTGGCCTGGGTGAGTCCATTGAGCTGTAGAGTGGGAGTTGCAGCTGCACCAAGATTCTTGTCCCACCTGGCACATGGGCAGCCCAAAGACTCCAGTCTCTGGATGAACACCTACAAACTCCAGCACCTCATATTGATTTGAATAGAGGGGACAAATGAACCATGTGAAAGGAAGACATATTTGAGTCCAACTCTGTCACTCTCAGGAGCACGAATTCCAAAGTTGGGCCCATGGCAAAGCACCAAACTCTGGAGCTACCCACACTGACATAGGACCTGGGTTTCTCCAGAACCCTCAGGATCCCAAATATTTGGGGAGATATCCACTTTGGAAGTCTATGAAGTCCTACTGAGATGTGAATAAGCATTACCTCTGGGATGACCTCCAGACTCACTTTGAATTCTCTTAGCCATATGAACTCATTTGTCTTTACCTTTTCCCACTTTTATTTGAGGTCTTTTTCCAGGCATATTGCCAGTTGGCACTTAGTAGTAATCCTTCATTGCCAGGGAGGCTCATCCCCGGGAGTCATGTCCCACACTGGGAGGAAGGTAATGCATTCATATGCTGAGTTTGGCTTAGAGAGAGGCCATAGTTGAGCAAAAAGGGGGCTCTCAGGAAGCACCCTTAAACACCCCATAACAATAGGCTGAGTTTTAATTTCAAGAGCAAAGACTCATAAGGCTAGTCATCAATAACAAGGGCTGATCAGTGGATCATCCTCCTTTGCCAAACACTGCCCCAGCACTTGGATTACTGTTGCTGCTCCCTTGGAGCATGTGGCAGAGCTTTACAGGATGGGAATTCAGTATTCTCTCATTTATTGAGAGGTTCTCCACTCACTGTGACAATTCCCCATGAAAATTTGAACAATTTTATATTCCTTGTGTTTATGCTCAGGTGAACTTCCTCCCATCCCTGACACCCCCCACCAACGATCCTTTCCCACCCCAGTTGTAACCCTTCTGTGATCAAAAGCATCTTTAAAGATGAAGCCAATAAAAGAGCCAAATACAATTAATAGGAAAATGAAATAATAATGATAAGTTTAAATGTAAGAGATAAAATACATGAAAACTTAAGAAAAACTACTAATAAAATAAAATTAAAAGATTGGGATATTTAAAAATGAAAAATGAAAAAAAAATTTTTTTTGACATTTTGCCTTTTATCACTCCAATATCTGGTGTCCAGTCAGTTCCATGGCACCTTCTCTCTGGTGTCTCACTATTTTTCATGTTGTTTTCAAAGAAGTTTTAGGTCACTGCAAAGTCAAATACAGAATACAAGAGATTCTCATATACCCAAACTCCTCCCCCTTTCCTCACCCCATATTAAAACCTTTCTATATGTGGATGGTAGCATTGATATAACTAATATACAAATAGTGAAATATAGCTGCTAAATATTGTCAATGGTTTACAGTATGGTTTACATTTTAGACTGTATGCTTTTATAAATTTTGATGATATTTACCATGACCTCTGTCCATCACTGTAAGGTAATGAAGAACATTTCCACTGACCTCTAAATACCCCGTGTTTGATCTATTCTGTTCCTCCATCCCCATCCCCCCTGGGCCCACGATGACCCACTGGCTTGACTCATTGGTTGACAAGATTCATAACTACATGCAACAAAAGGTCTTGACATACTTGTTTGTTCTCCCCTATTAAGAACCAACCTTGTTCTTGGGAGACCCCAACTGTCTAATTCTGAATGAATTGGTCCTCCCAAATTGGGAGTCCAACTGCTTCCCACTCATTTTGTGGGTCTCAACCCACTGATCCATCACATTATGACAGGATGAACACTCACACACTCCCTAGAAGTCTGATCCATGTGCATCCTGTCCCGAATGTTCCCCCAAGCAACACCCTAAGCCAGGGACCCTTCCTTGTCATATTGCCATAATAGCATTCCCACCCCAGTACTTTCAACCTCATATCCACTTATCCCAAGTGTTCACCTGGTCTCTCTCCCATCTCTTCCCCCAATATCCTGGGTATTCTAACCCATCCTTCCCAATCTACCCATCTGTCAACACTGCACCACCAAACCAAATAATATCACTACCCCCTTGTCCAATCTCTTCAATATGCAACTACACTTTATCACTTTACCATAGATTATTACATCTGTATGGTTGATTGCTCACAATCTTCTCTTCTCTTTCCCCTGATTTTAAACCTGTCTTACAGACAACAGCTCTCTGAGAATGCTCACTTTCCTTAATTCATATCAGTGACGTCATGTACTGTTCATCCTTAAAAGCCTGGCTTGCTTCACTCAACATAAGCTCTTCAAGATTCATCCATGTTATCCCATGTGTTAGCACTTTATTCCTTCTTACAGCTGAGTAATATTCCATTGTAAGTAGGTATCACATTTTGCTTATCCATTCATTTGATGATGGGTACTTGGCTTGATTCAACTTTTGGCAATAGTGAACAATGTAACTATGAACATTGGTGTGCATATACTTGTTTGTGTCTTTGCTTTCATGCCTTCTCGTTATATACCCAGCAGTGGAATTGCTGGATCATATGGAAGATGTATAGTTAAATTTTTGAGGAACCACCATACTATCCTCCCAGTGGCTGGACCATTCCAAAATCGCACCAGCAGTGGATGAGTGTTCCCATTACTCCACATGCTCTCCAACACTTATAGTCTCCAATTTTTAAAAAATAACCATCATTCTAATGGGTGTAAGATGCTATCTCATTGTAGTTTTGATTTGCATTTTCCTGATAGCTAGTGATATCGAACATATTTTCATGTGCCTTTTAGCCATTTGTATTTCTTCTTTGGAAAAGTGTCTTTTTAGGTCACTTGCCCAGTTTTTAAATGTGTTGTTTCTCTTTTTATTTTTGAGGTGTAGGATTTCTTTATAGAGGCAGGATATTAGGCTCCTATCAGATATATGGTTGCCAAATATTTTGTCCCATTGGGTAGGCTGCCTTTTTATTTTCTTGTTAGTGTCCTTTCAGGTGCAAAGGTTTTAAATTTTGAGGAGATCCTCTTAATCTATATTTTCTTTTGCTGCTCATGCTTTGGGTGTGAAGTTCATGAAACTATTTCCTATTACAACATCTTGTAGATGCTTCCGTACATTATCTTCCAAGACCTTTATGGTCTTGGCTCTTATATTTAGATCTTTGATCCATCTTGAGTTGGTTTTTATATAAGGTGTGAGATTGTATTCCTGTCTTATCCTTTTGGATATGGATATCCAGTTATCCAAGCTCCACTTGTTGAAGAGGTCATTCTCTCCCAACTGAGTGGAATTGGTGGCCTTGTCAAATATCAGATGACTGTATATGTCATGATGTATATCAGAACTCTCAATTCAGTTCCTTTGATCAGCATATTTATCCTTCTACCAATACCATGTAATTTTGACCATCGTAGCTTTGTAATATGATTTAAAGTCAGGTAGTGTGAAACCTCCAATGTCATTTTTCTTTTTCACTATGTCTTTGGCAATTCGGGGCCTCTTACCCTTCCAAATAAATTTTGTAGTTAGATTTTCCAATTCCTTAAAAAATACAGTGTTGATTTATATTGGGATTGCATTAAATCTGTAGATTAGTTTGGGTAGGATAGACATCTTGATGATGTTTATTCTTCCCATCCATGAACAGGGAATATTCTTCCATTTATTTAAGTCTTCTTTGATTTCCTTTAACAGTGTTGTGTAGTTTTCTGTATATGTCATTTACATCTTCAGATATATTCCTAGGTATTTGATTCTTTTAGTTGCAGTTGTAAATGTTTTTTTTTTTTTTTTCTTGATTTCCTCCTCAGATTGCTCATTATTGGTGTACAGAAATGCTACTGATTTTTGAGCATTGGTCTTATAGCCTGCGACTTTACTGAACTCCTTTATATGTTCTAGAAGCTTTGTGGTAGATTTTTCATGTCTTTCTACATATAGGATCATGTTGTCTGAAAATAATGAAATTTTTCTTCTTCTTTTCCAATTTGGATGGCTTTTATATCTTTTTCTTGCCTCAGTGCTCGAGCAAGTACTTCTAAGACAATATTAGGTTGGAGTGGTGATAGTGGGCATCCTTGTCTTGTTCCCGATCTTAGAGGAAATGCTTTTAGGATTTAATCATTGAAGATGATGTTATCTTTGGGTTTTTCATATATGCCCTTTATCATGTTCAGAAAGGTTCCTTCTATTCCTGTCTTTTGCAGTGTTTTTATCAGGAAAGTGTGCTGTGTTTTCTTGAATGATTTTTCTGCATCTATAGAGATGATCATGTGATTTTTTTCTTTCTATCTGTTTTTGTGATGTATTACATTGACTGAATTTCTCATGTTGAACTATCCTTACATACCTGGGATGAAGCCCACTTAGTCATGATGAATAATTCTTTTGATATATTGATGAATATGATTAACTAGTATTTTGTTGAGGATTTTAGAGTCTAGATTCATTAGAGAAATTGGTCTGGAATTTTCCTTTCTTGTGACATCTTTATTTGGCTTTGGTATTAGGGAAAAGTTGGCATCATAGAATGAGTTAGACAGTGTTTCTTCAACTACTGTTTTTTGGAGGAGCTTAAGCAGGATTGGTGTTAGCCCTTTCCAGAATGTTCAGTAGAGTTCACCTGTGAAACCATCTTGTCCTGTGTTCATCTTAGTTGGAATGTTTTTGATGCCTGAGTCTATCACTTTACTTGTAATTGGACTGTTAAGTTCATCAATTTCTTCTTTTGTCAATGTAGGCTGCTTGTGAGTTTCTAGGAATTTGTTCATTTCCTCTAAATGATAATTCTTGTTGGCATATAATTTTTCAAAGTATCCTGTTATGATACTCTTTATTTCTGTGGGGTGGGTAGTGAAATCCCCTTCCTCATTCCTTAATTTGCATATTTGCATATTCTTTCTCTTTTTCTTTGTTAGTCTGGCTAAGGGTTAGTCAATTTTATTGATCTTCTAGAAGCACCAGCTTTTGATTTTATTCATTTTTCTAGTGCTTTCTTATTTTTTATTTCCTTTTGTTCTGCCTTAATCTTTGTTATTTTATAATTTCTACTTCCTTAGGGGTTATTTGTTGTTGTTTTTCCAGTTTCTCCAGGTGTGCAGTTAGGACTTCAATTTTAGCTCTTTCTTCTTTTTTAATATATGCATTTATGGCTATGAATTTTTCTCTCAGTACAGCTTTGGCTGCATCCCATTGTTTTTGATATGTTGTGTTGTCATTTCATTTGTTTTAAAGTAGCTATTGATTTCTTTTGAGATTTCCTCCTTGACACACTCTTTGTCTAAGTGTGTGTTGCTTGACTTCCATATCTTTGTGCCTATTTTGGTTCTCTGGCTCTTAGTGATTTCCAATTTCATTCCATTGTGGTCAGAGAAATTACTTTGTATAATCTCAGTCTTTCTGAATTCATTGAGATTTGTTTTGTGGCCTAGCATGTGGTCTATCTTGGAGTATGATCAATGCACACTTGAGAAGAATGTATATCCTGCTATATTTGAGTGTAGTGTTATGTATATATCTATTAGGTCCAGCTCCTCTAATTTATTATTCAGTGTCTTTGTTTCTTTTTTTGATTCTCTGTCTAGATGTTCTGTCTAATGGTGATAATGTTGTATTAAAGTCCCCTATTATAATTGCAAGGGCATTTATGTCTCCACTTAGTGCTTCCAGTTTTTGCCTCATGTATTTTGAGGTGCCCTGATTAGGTGCATATATGTTTATGATTGTTCTTTTTTCCTGAAATATTACCCCTTTTACTAATATATAATGTCCGTCTTTATTTCTTACAATAGTTTTGCATTTAAAGTCTGTTTTGTCCAATATTAAGATAGCTACCCCCACCCTTCTTTGGTTATTGTTTGCTTGTAAAATTGTTTTCCACCCATTCAGTTTCAGCCTCCTTGAATCCCTGGGTCTAAAGTGAGTTTCTGATAGACAATATATAGATGGTTCATATTTCCTTATCCATTCTGCCAATGTGTGTCTCTTGACTGGTGAGTTTAATCCATTAACATTCAGTCTTTTATTTTCAGGGAATTACTTACATTCGTCATATTTTCTTTGGGGCTATATGTATCATATGTTGTTATTATTTCTCTCTTTGTCTTTTTAGTTGTTCTTATCCTCTTCTCCAACTCTTTCTCTCTCTTCTTTTTCCCTTTCAAACTTCAGAACTTCCTTTAGCATTTTTTGATGGGCAGGTTTCTTATTGGCACACTCGCTTAATTTCTGTTTATTTGTGAATATTTTGAACTCTCCATCATTTTTGAATGCTAGCTTTGTTGGTAGAGATTTTGTGGCTTGAAGTTTTTCATTGAGTACCTTGATTATGTCATACCACTGTCTTCTTGCCTCCATTGTTTCAGATGAGAAATCAGCACTTAATATTATTGAGCCTCCCTTGTATGTGATGGTTCTCTTTTCTCTTGCTACATCTCTTCCTGGTTTTCAGTTTGTTCATTGGACTGGGCTGTATAAGACTTAGCAAAATGAATATTTAACTTATGTAAGCAGTATAGAGTACTAGGGGGAAAAAGTGGAGTACTTACAATGGTATGGGAAACCAAATGGAGAAAAATATCTAGAGTTATTTAAAAGGCCAGAATGATGAGGAGAGAGAGAAAGGATAAAGAAAGGTCTGAAAGGAAAAAGCTAATTTAAAAAATAAGATAACAGAATAGACAAGATAGAAATCAAAACCAGTAAAGTTGAGGACTAATGAAAAAAGATGCAATGTAAGAACCAGAAGATAGAAAGATGAAGGAAGGTAAAGAGATAGCATTTGTAGACAAAACCAATATACACAGAAAATGGGAAATCAAGGAAGAAGATGCACAGCAAAGAAGAAACAAGCTAGCAGCACTTAATTTAAAAAAATGGGTGGGGAAGAAAGAGGAAAGAAAAGTAAGAAACAAACAAACAACAACAACAACAAAAACCCACAAAAAAAGCCACAAAAGCAAGCAGTCAGACAAAGCTAAGGAAGAACAGCGTTCCTTCTTGACCCTTGTGGAGCATCTCAGTCTGCCTGTTTTCATCAATCAATTACCCACAGGCTTCTCTCTGCAGGTTTTGAGGGGGATTTTTAGTGAGTAAACTAAGTTAAATTTTTTTAAATAATGTTTTTATTTTATTTTATTTTATTTTTTTGGAAGGGACCCAAAAGAAGTTAGTACAACAATAATGTCTATGTTCTCCCTATACTACCTTATCAGCTGGATGTTAGATATCCTGCTGAATCACTACTCTTAGAGGAGCTGAGAATTGAACTATGGACCTCATATATTCAAGACAGAAATTCCTCCACTGAGAAAACTTATTAATTGAGTCAGGTAGCTCTTCAGAAAACTATTAGTCAATTTAGTTTGACTATTTAGTCAATTTCCCCTGTGGGGAATCCCCTGTGATTTTACCCTCTTGTGGCAGCAGGATTCAGTAGGCTGTATGAGTAGATCCCCCCTCCCCTCTCCTGGTCAGGTTGAGTTCCCTTTTGAAATTCTAATGGGACCCTGATGAATGAGTTCACCTCACTGAAATTGTTTACAAGCCTCTTCTAGACCACCCACTTCAAGCCAGCTGGTGTGCTCCCCAAAGTTCTAAGGGAGTACAGTCAACCAAGTTCACTGCATCAAAATGATTTAGAAGCTTCTTCTTGACCACTTCCTCCAGCCAGGGGATCCTAAATAGGCTTTTGGAAACTTATTAAGCACTACCCACTGCCTGACTTCTTTAGGGGAGTTGAAATTCTGATAGTGCTCAGTGCAGAACTACTAAATTGGCTGAGTCTGCCCTCTCCCAAGCCAAGCCTCCATATCCCAGGGTGGCTAGGTAAACCAGACTTCCTCAGCAGCTTTGCCTCTCCCCTAAGCCTGGTGCCACTTTAAGCCAGCTGGTGTGCTCCCCAAAGATCTAAGGGGTCCAGGCAACCATACCCACAGAAAGGAAAACCCTCTCTACACTTTGCCAGAACACCCCCACTCTCAGGAAATGCTCCCTCTCCCTGGGTTGCTGGCATGAGTTGGAGTTCACCCTAGCCCTTTGCCCTGAAGGTGAGGCTTAGCCATCCAGGTCCGTGAATTCCAGCTTGGGGCTAAAAACTCACGGTTTTATCTTGTGCAATCCATCTCCCTGTCCATCTCCGTCCAGATCGATGTCCCAAAGGCTCTCACTCCTTAGGTTCCCAGAACAGCTCACTTGGGCAGGATCCTGTCCCCAATCATCTGTTTTTTGCATGAGAGATGGTGAGGGCCCATTTAAACTGATGCCATCTTGCCTCTTTCCCTATAGTATATTTATCGGGCTTTGTTATTTGGGTGATGCTGCCTTCATAGAATTTATTTGTGTTTCTTCCTCTTTTATTTTTTTTTAAAGAATTTGAACAAATTGGTATTAATTCTTCTTTGAATTATTGGTAGAATTCATCTTTGAAGCCATCTGATCCTGTGCTTTTCATCTTTCAGAGTTTTTTGATGAGTTTCAATATCTTTACTTGTAATTGATTTGTTGTGCTCTTCCATTTTTCTAGTGTTAGTGTAGGTTGTACTGTGTTTTGAGGAATTTGCCCATGTTGTCTACATTGTCTAGTTTTATGATGTGCAAGTTGTTCATAGTACCTTCTCATGATCTCTTTTATTTCTGTGTGGTTAGGAGTAATGTTGTCCTTCTCATTTCTGATTTTATTTATTTGTATCTTTAATCTTTTTTTCTTTGTCAGTCTAGCTAAGGATTTGTCGATTTTGGTGATCTTCTCTAAGAACCAAGTTTTTGTTTTGTTCATTCTATTTTTTGGGTCTCAATTTCATTTATTTCTGCTCTAATATTGTTTATTTCTTTCCATCTGCTTACATTGGGATGTTTGCTGTTCATTTTGGAGTGCCTGCAAATGTTTAGTTAGGTCTTTGATTTTAGCTATTTCTTCTTTTATAATGTATGCATTGAGGGCTATAAATTTCCCTCTCAGTGCCACCTTCATGAATAGCATACATTTTTATATATTGTGTTCTTGTTTTCATTATCTTGAGATATTTACTGATTTCTCTTGATATTTTCTTCTATGAACCACTGATTAATTTAGAGTGCTTTGTTCAATCTATATATTTAAGAATCTTCCCTTTCTCCTTTCAGTGTTGATTTTCAGCTTCATTTCATTATGATCAGAGAAATTGCTTTGTATAATTTCAATCTTCTTAAATTTATTTTATTTTTATTTTATTTTTTTTGTGGGGGAAGAAGCAAAGAGAGAGAGAGAGCTTTATTGAGGAAGTACAGAGCATAAATACTCTTTAGGCTGGCAGTCCCTCAGCCGATGGTGGAGGCTTATCATTGGGCAGTGGTTAGGGTCAGGGGTTGCTAGGGAAAAGGGGCAGAATTTGGGGGCGGCAAGGGGCGAAGCAAGGTTGTCCAAAAAAGGTAATAACTGGGGCGAGAGCTCTGATTGGTGAGAAGGAACAAGGAAGAGGGAGAGAGGAAAACGGGGAACGGGGGAGGGGGTTGAGTTGCCTCCTCCATGCGGTCTCTCTGCAAACATACGGTATCCCCAAATTCAAATGCCAAGTTTTTGATCCCCCACAACGATACGAAATGGCTCTGCTCCTCAACAGGTCTAACACCGTGCCTGAGCGTCGCCACCCTCAACACTAGTGGAGAAACCTGTGTGCTCGTTACCATTCTTCCCCGCATTTATTTCCGCACTAACGATCAATTTCTTGCATTTTGGCAGCATCAACTACTCCCGGTCAATATACAAAAACGTGAGATCATCACCGCTATAACTCTTGCTTCACTCCTAGGTGTTGGTGGGATCGCCCTCGGAGCTACTGCTCTCGGCACACAACAAACCGCTCTTTCCTCCTTGCGTATGGCTGTGGATGAAAATATTGCCCGTATAAAAACTTCTTAAATTTATTGACATCTGTCTTTAGACCCGACATATGGTCTATACTCAAGAAGGATCCTTTATCATTTGAAAAGAATGTGTATTCTACTCTTTGGTGGTGCAATGTTCTATAAAAGGCTGTGAAGTTTAGTTCATTTATCATGTTATTCAAGTTCTCTGTTTCCTTATGGATCCTATGTCCAGATGTTCTGTCCAATTATGAGATTGTGGTATTGAAGTATCCAAGTATTATTGTAGAGATGTCTATCCCTCCCATCAGTTTTGCAAGTTTTTGTCTCATGTATTTTGGGGTGCCCTGATTAGATGTATAATATTTATTAGTGTTATTTCTTCTTGGTGAATTACCCCTTTTTAAAATTCATCTCTTATAGCAGTTTTGCATTTAATGTCTACATTGTCCAATATTAGTATCATCACTCCAGCTCTTTATTAATTATATTTTTATGGAATATCTTTTTCCAAACTTTTACTTTCAGCCTAAATTTATCCTTGTAGACAGCATATAGATGGCTGATTTTTTATTGATTCTGTCAGACTGTTTCTTTTGTATGAGAAGTTCAATCCATTAATATTCAATGTAATTACAGTAAAAGGATTACTTACTTCATCCGTTATATCTTTTGGCTTTTCATTGACCTATCTTATTATTATCTGTCTTTATAGCTTTTTTGTTAACCTTCCTAATATGATTCATTTGTCCCCTCTTTTTCTGGTCTCTCTATCCTGTCTTTACCTTTCATGTTGCAGCACTCCTTTTCATATGTCTTGTAAATGTGGTGTCTTTGTGAATTCTCTTTTAGTTTTTGCTTATCTGTGTAAGACATTAAAATCATCATCAGTTTTGAAGAACTGTTTTGATAGATAAAGAATTCTTGGCTAGGAGATTTTCTCTTTCAAAACCTTTAACATATCTATGGTTTCTTATGAGAAATTAATACTTTGTCTCCCTGAGTTTCTCTTGTATGTGATGAATTGCTTTTCTCTTGTTACTCTCAGCATTTTTTTTTAATCTCTGTCATTTTTAATTCTTAGTAGTAGCTGTCTTAGAGTAGGTCTTTTTGGATTTGTTCTATTTGGAGTGTGTTGTTCTTCTTGGATATTTATAATTATGTCTTTCATAAATGTTAGGAAATTTTTAGCCATTATTTCTTCAGATATTTTTCTGTCTCTTTTCCATTCCCTCTTCATCCTGAGACACTTATTACAAATATGTTTGTGCATTTCCCATTGTCATTCAATTCATTGTGACCCTCTTCCATTTTTTCCATTATTTTCACCTTGCCTTCTCCTGTCTTTTCAAGTTCTTATGCTCTTTCTGCCAATCCACTTATTCTGTCCTCAACCAATTTAAATCTTCTATCATGTGCCTTTAATGTATTTTTAATCTCATCCACTGTGTCTTTCATTCTGATAAGTTCTGTTTCTTTTCTTTGTAAAATTTCAAATTATTCTTTGTGTTCAACCAGTGTTTTCTTAATATCCTTAATCTTTTTAACCATCTCATTGAATTTATTATGGATAATTTTTTGGATATCTGATTACTTGGCTCAAATACTGTGTTTCATTTAAAAGTTTAATTTGTTCCTTTGTGCCATATCTTGCTGTTTCTTAATATGGCTGCTAATTATTTGCTGGAGTCTTGACATCTGATTTTTTTTGTTTGTTTGTTTATTCTGTGATCAGTTTCTCTCTGTAGCCTATGACATTCATATTGGTTCGCTTTTTGCTAAAGGTTTCCTGTTCCTCCTACAGAAATGTTAGTCTATTCTGCCTGTTTGTTTGCTGTTTTTTTTTTTTTTAATTACACATTTTTTTTCTTTCATTGTTATTACCTGGAGGGCTAATTTGTGAGTAGTGTCTCCACTGAGACAAACTTTACATCTCCAGTTTTCTAGTCAAAACAGTCCTAAGGGAAAGGGGTTGTAGATTGATTCCAATGCACTTTGGAGAGGAGATCCTAAAGGACTCCAATCTTCTGTTTGATATCTCTCCCAATCTACACTTTCCTAAGGTACATAAGAGGTAGTATTTTTCATCTGGTTGCTCTCCACTGCCCTAAGATTTTTGTCTTTCTCAGCTGACTTAGGTCCTGGTGTGGGTGTGGTTGTGGCTGATGTTGCCAGGCTTACCTTGGATGAAACTGTTGCACAGCTCCCAGAACATGATATCTTAGCTTTTTGATCAACTGCTACTCCTTATTCTGACCCCTGTCTAGGTGGGTGAGGTGATTCTGCCACCACTGTCTTGAGAGAGAGTGATCAGAATGCTCAAGGTTCCTTACTTTCCTGGGGCACATTAGAGATGATAGTGCAGCAGCCCTTTTTTGTGGGCATGGTGAATATGCCTGCAATTCTTGAGAGAGTGTGTGCACAAACTTTCTTTTGGGGGAATGTTGGGACCAAGAATTCTGCAGCATAATGCCCCCTGGAAGTGAAGGAAGCTCACATTCAGTGTGAGCAAATTCACCCTGCCTACCTTAAAGTGCTGCAGCACTCCTGGTCTCAATGCCAGACTGGAATCCAACTAACAGAATTTTCCAATCAACAGAGGTAGTTAATGCCAGGCCACTTATCCTTTCATGACTTTGGAAAGGGGAGTTTCTTCTTACAGCTATGCATCTGGTCACAAGGTGGCCTGGCTGACCTGTGGGTGATGGATAACTACCTCTGCAACTTGAAGGAATCTATCCAGGAATCTTTACTTCAGATTGTCTGTCCCTTCTTTCTACTGTTCCCTGGATGGTGCTTTCTTTTCTTCTGTTCCCTAGAGTGCCCCCAAAATTGATCTGAACAGATCCTGACTATTAGTTACCTTGAGGGATAAGCTGATTGTTAGAGCTTCCTACTCCTTCAACAATTTTGTTCTCTCTTGCACGGGTAAATTTGATCTTCTTTTTTAGATTTTTTTTTTAAGTTGGATGCTGAAATTATTGATATGAAACTTTTCATTTTTATAAATTTAATTTTAAATTATAATATATGAAATAAAGTCTTTTTTAATTGTACATTTTTTTTGAAATTTGACACATGTATATATGTAAACACCAGTATAATAAGAACATAGAATTGTTGCATTATCCAAAATACACCTCACTTTATTTCTTTGTGGTCACATACTCTCCCCACACTTAACTCTTGGAACCACAATTTCTTATTTTTAAGTGTGTTGTATAAGTGAGATCAGACTGAACCTTTTAGAGACTGTTTTTTTTTTAATTGATCATAACATCTTTGATATTCATCAATTTAGTTTTCTATGCATGTGTATTTATTTATTTGTTTGATCTATGTTTTGATCCTTTCAATTTCTGAATTATATTTTATACATTATGTATATTTGTGAATCTAACCTAAATTTATATGATGCAAAATTTGGAAAATCACTCAATCGCACCCTATTCCTCAAAGTATCAACTCCCCAAAGAATCTATTTCTTTTATGGTTGTTCTAGAGTGTCTTCAGGCAGGTATTTATTTTATGTAGAATGTATGGTGATTATATGTAGGAAATAGGAATATATCCTCCATAAATGGAACTCAGGAATTTTTGTAGATATATATTATCATAATATAAATATTCCCTTAACTTTACATTTGATGAGCAATTTTAGATTGAATTATTTAAATTTTATCAGATATCTTTCTTTCAGATAATATGAATATTTTATCACTGTTCCCTTTTGTTTTGTAATAATGGTTAAAAGTATTAATTATTTAAGTTTTCTCAATATGGCATTATAAAAATAAATACAACTGAGTCATGATGTATTATCTTGTTTATATTTCACTGGCATAATTTGCTTTGTTTTTTGTAAGAAATTTTTGTTTGTTCTTCCTATATTTTTCTTGTATTATCTTAGAAAAATTATGGTAAATCATCTTTTTATGCCAAAAATATTGCCTCTTAACCTCTCTCCATCAGGTTCTCAAGAAAGCACTATTGTGATAATCAATGAGATCCTGCTGAAATATGCATGAGCATAATCTCTGGAATGATCTCCTGGCTCACTTTGAAGTCTCTTAACCATAAAAACTCATTTATATTTGATATTCCCCCCCTTTGGTCAAGGTATTTTTCCAGATGCAACACTAGTTGGTACTTGGTAAATATCCCTCTGTGCCAGGGAGGTTCATCCCCAGGAGTCATGTCTCACATTGGGTGAGGTGAAGGTAGTGAATCTACATGTTGAATTTGGTTTTGAGAAAGGTCAAATGTGTAGGTTTTTTAAAGTCATAAAAATGCGTTTCATATTTTTTGTTCCTCAGTTTTGTGATTAAAAAAATAAAATATGATATAAACAACTAATTGGCTTTGTTCCCTATGTTTTGCATATGAGTTCTTTCCCTGCCAATATATACTATATTCTACTTGGAAACTAAAGTCCATAATATTTGTCAGTTTCTATGTATCCATTTACAGCTTTTAATATGTTCATTCCTAGTAGTTTCTCTTAGTACTTCTCTTCAGAATAATTTTCTTCCAAGTATTACCTTTCTGGAATTCTAATAGATGGAAGTTAGTGAACAGGATTTTTATTATCTCTAGGTTCAGTGATCATCAATGAAAGCATCTTTAAATATAAATTGAAAAAACTCTGTAGTAGTGTTGCTTCAGTTATATTTTTTGATAGTACTATAAATAATATTACACAGGGATGCCACCATTATATTTCTTTTGCCTTATTTGGTCCTGATATAATGTAGAAAAAAACTGCATTGGCTAATAGGCTGTATTATAATTTTATGAAGCTTTTTAAATTCCACAAATTGTTACTTGTTTCATGGGTTTGATACTTATGAAATTTTAACACATTTATTATGATAATCTATTTCATTTTACATGACAAAATATGACTTAAAATGTTTAAATATTTTATTTAAGAGATAGACTGCTTGGTATTATTGTTTCATTTGATAAATTCTCATTAAAAATACATTAATTCTAAAAAAGAGATAAATTATGAGTCAAATAAATCCAAATGTAACATAATACACAGTATATATAAAATTTGGCATTGAGACAACTTTATTAAATTTTGTAATCAAATGACTGCCCTGAACAAATTAATAAATGATCTTTAATTATTTCTCTTACCTAATTAAAATATTCACTTTATGAGAAATCTTAAACCTGAAAAAATTTAAAGATAAATTTCTTAAGAATCATGTAGGCTTCTATATTTATTATTTGTTTATTTATTTATTTTACCTTAATTTTAAAGAAGCTTTAGATTACATAAATGTTTATTTACTTATTTTACATTAATTTTAAAGGAAAATTTAGATTACATAAATGTTACATCAATGGTTGGGCAAATGTTACATATGCCCCACCACCACACAATTTTCCATGTTAACATCTATCATTTGTGTGGTGCAATGGTTACAATTCATGAACACATATTGAATCATTGCTACTAACCATGGACTATAGTTTACCTTATGGTTTACATGTCACACAATTTTATGGATTTTGACAAAATGTATATTGGCCTGTGTCTATCATTGTGATGTCATGCATGATAATTCCAATGTCTCCAAAATACCTTCATGTTACACCTATACTTCCCTCTCCCTCCCCTTAGAACCTCTGGTGACCACTGATTTTATATCAATGATACAAGTTCTTCCATTGCTAGAATAATAAGGTGATAATAAATTAATAATAGAATAATATTGTCTACTTATTCCATTGTTTGTTCCTCAATCTCGAAGATTTGGAGATGGTTATACCCACTCTGTTTCTGATTTACAGTGGCCCTACCTAGATCTCATGAGGCAGATTGATGGATGTGTCTTGCTTGCAGTTGTAGGTACTCTCTGTTTCTTTGAGTAGGCATTGTCCATCATCATCCTTTTCTTAGTTATATTGAGTGAGTCAAATGAACTTGCAACTCTGCTGAGATTCAAGACTCAATCAACATATGATTTAAGTCTCTGGGACATATATTTAGCAAGTATAGTGCTAATTATAGGTTTAACTAGCAGGCAGAACAACCATGTGTAGGAAAATTATAATTGACTCTAACTGTGTTACATTAGGGAGTAGAAATTCCAGAGCAAGGCCCACCGACAGGTTGCCAAATTCCAACCTGTTGGTTGTGTCTAGATGTCTCTAAAGTCCTCAGAATCACCCCTACTTGAGGTATTTTTACTATGGCCAGCAGACAGATTCTTCTGAGATATGCACAGGCATTACCTCTGGAATGACTTCCTGACTCACTTTGAAATTTCTTAGCAATAAATGCTCATTTGTGTTTAGTATCTCCCCCTTTTGGCCAAGGTCTTTTTCAGATGAATTGCTGGATAATGCTTGGTAATAATTCCTCAGTGCTAGGCAGGGAGGCTCATCTCCAAGAGTCATGACCCACATTTGTGAGGGGGTAAAGCACTGAATCCACATGCTGAGTTTGGCTTAAAAAGGGGCCAAATATATAGGTTTTTAAAAAGTCATTACAAATGTTCTGTAAAAGTTTCATTCTATGATATCAAATAAAGTTAAATTTCATAATTTAAATTTGCAAAATTTGTAGTGAAAATGTTAATAGTATAATGGTAACAATATTATAAAATATATTTTTTTTAATTTAGTGCAAAAATTAGATCCACAAAATTTGGTTGGATTTAAATATTACTTTAGTCTCTTCTAAATATTTTTGAAATTTGATATTCTTATATCAATTTCTACAGACTTTTAAACTAAAATAATTTATCCTCTTCATTTTTATTTTTTATTAAAATATAATTTTAACTCACCAATAAAAATTAATGGGAAATTAGGGAAAGAAGTAGATAGATAAATATTAATATCATAATTTTTTATGAAGATAGAGATAGAAATGAAGGGAAGAAGGTAAAGAGAGAGGGAGGGGAAGAAAAGAGAGCTTAATAAAAAGAAAATTTCTAGTATATTACTGAGGAAGACAAAATCAAATAATGATGATGTCAGTTAAATGATTATAATCATAGTTTCCCTAATGTTAGAGATAATTATGAGAAGAAATTTAAACTTCAATGAAAATATTTTATATGTAGAAAGAAAAAATTAATTTGCTTATGAGCAAATAACAATGGATTAATTATGGATTGATCCAGGGACTGAACAATAGTCAAGATAGCAATACACTGTACTTGCCCATCAGCACCTTTCTTTTGGCAGGGACTCTGCTTAAAGCATTTTGTACTATTATGAATTGATTCATGTCCCCTACAATGACATTTTCAAATCCTAGTTCTCAGTCCTGTACATTTATAAATTGGATATTTAAAGATGTTTTAAGTTAAGAAGAGAAGATCAAATGTAGCTCAGTAGTTGAATGCCTGCCTTCCATATACAAGGTTCTGGGTTAAATCCCTGGTGACTCATAAATAAAAGACAAATAAATAAATAACACACACACACCCAAGTTAAGATAAAACCGAAGTGAATATGACTGGGCCTTATTTAAATTAGACTGGAGTACTTATAAGTAAGAAAATTAGAACACACTCAGGTAGCCTTGAAGGCTACAGGTAGCCTTGTTATATTTAGTTACATATTATGAACAATTGACAACCAGAATGCTATAAGATTTAGAAAAAGCATGATCCTGATGTCACCTTGATTGTGGGCTTCTATCCTTCAAAATTGTGAGATAATAAATTCTTACTGTTTAAGTCAGCCAGTCTGTGGCATTTGTTATAACATCCATGGCATCACCAAAATTGTAATTCATGAATTCACAAGGTTGAAAAGAAGTACCAGAAAATAATATGCACATATCAAATTAATTATTTTAAATATCAATATACTTGTAACAATGTTTTAGAAAGTTTATTACTATACATATCACATGACATTCTTCTAATTTCTCAATAGCACATCATTACGCCATTGCTTCCTGGGTGGAAATTTTTGTCTTGACTGGACTCACTTTCCACCTGTGCATCTCTTAATTGTAATCATTCTCAAAAATTAGTTATCTAAATTTGTCATCAAAATTGTTGTTAAGACAAAGCTGAAATTTTTACTATTCATGGTAAAGGAGTACATCCACCTTGTAAAGTATGTCAGGGTCTCAGAGGGGAAAAAGTAATGTCAGAAATTATGGAGAATTGGAGAAATTATGGAGGGGATATAAATGAGGATTGGATAGGTATCAAGTACAACAATTCAAGATTGATGCAAACAGCAAGTCATTGACTTGGAGGTGAGATTCAAAGAATCTTAGGGAACAAATCTTAGGGAGTAATATATGTGTTGACATTTCCCATTGGACAGTTGATGGGTTTTTCAGAAATTACCAAACATAAACAGGAAATAATTTTCCTAGGCAGAATATTCCAAGAAATTATGGAACAGCCCAAATTCATGCCATTGTGTAAAATAAGGGGTGGTTTTTATTCTTAGTGCCCAGGTTTAGGTTTTCAGCCACAAACTAGTTGATTTATTTTTCCAATAATTTCTAAAAAGTTTATTTCATGTACAAACTGTCTTTGTATTAAAGACTATGAAATGGTATACTGCCATTATATGTAAGAAGTTAAAAATGTTATATAGTTTAAGTTCACATTAACATAAAATTATATTTCTTAAAGAATGTGAAATAAGGTATCATATTTTCTTAATATAACATATGATGAATATTCTTGTGACTGCAATATACTATAACAGAAATTCCATTCTTTAACTACTTGAACCTGAGTTATTTCTTCAAAGTTTGAAAATCAATTTAAAAAGTCACATGGATTATGTCCAAAGCCTACAGTTTCCAAAAATAAGACTCTAACAAATATAACATTTAATTTTGGCAAGCAAGTGCAATTGCTATATTTTATTCCTCTGTTATCCTTTTAGGCTCAATGTCTGTCAATGTTAATGACACAATAGGGGTGGAGCTGAGGAGCTCTATTTCAGCAAGAGCCAATTAAATTGGGAGCCTCATGGCTTTTCCTCCTTAAATTTTGCCCTAGGAGACTTCATGTCTAGCAGAAAAACTAGAAATGAGTCTCTTGGGCTGGACAAAAGCAAGATGTGTTTCACATCTCTTAAGAATATTTTTGCTTCCTAAAATAATTCCTCTGAATATCATTCTCTAATAAAATGTTAAACACTTTGCAGTCAGGTGATGAATTCTTTCTAGAACTTCTCGCTAAATATTGTAATGCTTTGGCCACATTAGAGACTATTGTCTCCATTTCAGAAATATTAGAATTTATATACAGATCTCTACCCATTCTCCATATCTATCCTGAGGCTTTCTTTGACTGTTTAAGAACATCTGAAAAGGAGTAAGAGGTGAAAGAGTGATAATGGAAACTCAACTCAAATGACAAATTGCTTAGGCATAGTTTGAAAAGCTGAAGCTTCAGATCAAAATATAATGAGAACAGTATGAGTTAAGCTGTGATTATACCTAAGAGCTAAGTAAATGCTTCTTTATCTATGGGCTTTTTTTAATTGAACATTCTTAGCTACATGTTGCCTTTCATTTATTTTTTCCTTTTATTTATTTATTTTTTGTGTGTTTTACCTGCTTCCCTTCACCTTTATGCACATAGGTATTTCGTTTTTCACAACAACTCATTCTAGAGGAATTAATGCCACCATTTTCATTACAGATATTAAAACTTAAGAGTAAAGATCTTCTCTAAAGCCCTTGTCTAGCTAGTAGCAAGATTACAGTCAATGTATGATGGTTCAATTTTTTTTGTTATTTCAAAATATGAGTTCCTGTGACTTACTGAAGGGAGAAAATCACTACATTCCGCTGAAATATTGAATCATTCTGGGGATGGATGGTGTGAGGAATTCTAACTCTTCTTGCTGTCATGCAGCATTCAGCACACTGTGTTCTGATTCTCTTCATTCAGATGTTCTCTTCTATTATTGCAAAGGGTAGATTGTGAAAATCAGATATATGCAAATGGAGATTTAGGATGCAGTTTCATTGGTAAAATGACGATTCTTGGTATGATTGTGAAGTTTTCCTTTAACAGCCAAACTCCTCTTTTTTGTCAGTGCCTAAATTCATTGTATGATTTAGATATGGTCACTCCCTAGAGGAAGAGCTGCTCCAATCCCACCCATTATGTAACTCTGGATTCCATATTGATTCCTCTCCATTGATATTTGTGTAATTTTCACTTAGGTATTTGTTTTAAAATGTTAAATTATGTCATATCCTGTTTTCTCAAACTGTGGTTTTCCTTCATATAAGATCTTCTTCTTCATAGACATATCTGCTGGTATGTTACTCAGCTGCTCATTATTCAAGGTCAAGTGCACAATTGACATTTTTCCCTATTGCCACATTTCTTTCCTCATCCTTCCAGTTATTGACAATTGTTATTTTATTCTGTTCCCAAACATTTCTCTTAATAGTTGCAGGATCCCATAATGAAAAAAATGGTGTAATTGTAATGAAAAAAAAAAAGCTAATATTATTAGCCTTTCTACTCCTTTCTTTCACCATGGGAAAAAGTCCCTAATATCTCTGGGTTTCTAATCATTAAGAATTATTGCAACTCATAATGCTAATGCTTCTTAGGTTGTTGACCCCCTCAGCTGCACACTCACATGCACTCATGAACTGATAGATACACACACATGCACACAGAGATAAAAGCACTACATGTAAATGACAAGTTTTCACTAGGATGACTTCTCTTATGGAGAAAGGATTCTCTTAATCACCTTTATATTTTTTGATGTCACCTAAAAGAAAATACCTGATTAAGAAAAATTTTTGAATTTTTAAAATCTACTAGATATATTTGCTAAATCTTCAACCATTAACAAACACTCCAGAAAATATAATACTCTTTTGTATTGTTAGAGAATGTGGTAATTTAGTAATATATTTTTACTTATTAAACACCAGTTGAGTTCTACATCATACCTACAAGGCAACCAAAAATTGATAAATGACTTTTATTGATGAAGTACTGGATTTCAAAGAGCATATATTTCAAATCCACATTCCCACTAAGAAGAAGATTGGAAAAAGACATGATATCATATGACATTTTTTTTATTTTGAAACATTCTAATCTTATATTCATTATGTCTTAATGCTTCTGTATATGTGTCTTCTCATAATGAATATGTTTCCAGAATATTATTTTCCAATGACAATAGTAAACAAATGAAAAATATTGTAGTAAAATGTTTACATATAATCCTAATATAGAGAATATGCATCATAAACATATTTCTTTCTTTTTTTTTCAGTTCATTTTGTGGAATTCTTTAAACCTGGTCTTACACATGCTTGAGTGATTTTGATGATGCTTAGTTAATTATTTTCAGATATCAACGCTGTTTAATTTTTATAATATTTTGCATTTTCCCATTTCTTTTCTGAGTTCTGCCTCCTGGAATCCATCTTATTTTGTTGCCTCCAAATTGTATTTGGCCACTTATTTCTTTGTTTATTTTCCCTTTCCAAGATCATGTTACCTGTAGTTTATTTTGACTATTTATAATAATTTACCTGAAAACTTCTTGTGTCTTTATGTTGTATGCTCTTAGAGCAGGGGTTCTTAACAAAGGGTCCATGAGCTTGAATTGGAATTCAAAAAAAAAAAATCATTCTTGTAAGGATGTGTTCGTGTTGATGTGATATATTTATTAAAAAATACACAGTTTAGTGTGGACTTAGTAAAAGGTCTGTCGTTTTCACCTGGCTGGCAAAGGGTTCCATGGAACAAAAAAGATTAAGATCTCCTGTCTTAGAGAGATCATTTTTAGCACTTTTCATCACTCCTGAGATACTTAATACTTTAGTATGTGAATACACAGGTTTAGAACAGATTGTAGGGATTCACACTCCACCTTCATTAATCTTTTACTGTCTAATACTGGGTAAATTAAATAATTCCTCTGTACAACACCTTCTTCCTCTGTAAAATTCACATAATACTTATACCAGCTTCTTTGAAGAGTTTTAAATATTAATTGAGTTGATGCAATTAAAGTGCTTAAAACAGAATGGGTTACTGCAAAGGACTTGCATCCCACCATTTTAGATGATGATGATGAAGGGGAATGCTACATATCTTTTACAGCTCAGCCATCTATGTGATAGAGAAAAAAATTTAAACCCAGACAATTTAACCTTAGGGCATTGCTTTTTTTTGTTTTATTAAATATATTTTTATTGAAGTATATAACTTACACATGAATATACATAAATAATAAGTGTATAGTAAGAGTTGTGAACTTATAAACTAAACTTGCATAACATCATACATGTGTCCCATACATCACCCCTCTACCAACAACTTACATTGTTGTGAAACATATGTTACAAAATATGCAAGATCATCAAAAAATGTTACTACAAATGACTGCTATTTCTCTTTTAAGATTTTGGCATGAGATCATCAAAATACAAATAATTCCCTCATTTAGACAAAGTGAAAATTACCATATTTAAACTTCAGGTAGACCTATAGAAAAAATTTACTAATTTTTCTGATTCCTGTATTTATCAAGTTTATTTGAGCACAAAACTTTAACTTCAAGAAATATACTTTAATATACTCCAGAGAAGTTATTAGTAGAATGTAAACGAGTAAATGTTTTCTAAGAACATGTGTGAATACAGATAACTCTTTAGACTTTAATGGACATATAAGTAATGGTATAAAGACCCCATTCATGGGGAGTGTCTCTAGATTTAATATTATTACATAAAAAAGACTTTATGTAGTCCTGTGTATTGTATGGATTTAACAAAACTGAGAGGGTCCATGTGATTCATCTACATGTCAAAATGATATAGTTTACCTGCCTTCCCTACTAGTTTCAGAGATAAAATTAAGTCCTAATCCCAAAAACCTCCTTTGTATATTATAAATTAATCTATGTATATAAAACAGTACAGTTATGTAACATCCTTATAAGAATTGAGAAAATAGTAACTCAAATTTTTTTCTGCATTGGTAGTTCAGATAATTTAACACCCAGACCCTCACCATTTTTGAAGATCTTATTGTGTCAAGGTGAAGATTTTGCTCCCATTTTATTTCAAACTCTTGGCAGTTTAAAAACATGATAACTAAAATTGGAAAACTGAGACATGAATTTGTGTCCACACTGCAGTTTTAAATTGTGAAATTCAATAGAAATAAACACATATATTTCAAACTATAGGGTTAAACAATATTTAGGTATATTCAAAGAATCTCACAGTGTCTTTTCTTTTGCCCAGCCTGTGGATAGTAGTGCCATGGCTAATCTCACCATGTTTGTGACTGAATTCATCCTCATGAGCTTTTCAGATATCTGGGAGGAGCAAGTCCTCCATGCTGTGCTGTTCTTTCTGATCTACCTGTCAGCTCTCACTGGCAACCTTCTCAACATTATACTTACCACCTTGGACCACATTCTCCACAGTCCCATGTACTTCTTACTGAGGACCCTATCGTTAGATCTTTGCTTCACCTCCGTCACAGTTCCCAAGGCCATTGTTCATTCCCTGACTCAAAATTCTTCAATATCTTTCCTGGGGTGTGTGGTGCAGGGTTTTTTGGTTGTTTTGTTTGCTTGTGCAGAGCTGGCATTGCTGACAGTGATGTCCTATGACTGATATGTGGCAATTTGCTGCCCCCTATATTATTAGATCATCATGAAAAGAAGGTCCTGTGAACAGATGGTGGCTGCTTCATGGCTAAGTGGTATTGTCTCTGGGTTCTTGAACACAGCTGTGAACTTCTCATTAGCAGTTTGTAGGTCAAATTTTGTCCACCAGTTCTTCTGTGAGATCTCCTCATTACAAAACTCTCCTGCTCAGAGAAGTACCTAGTTAAGATTGGAGCCATAATTGTCATAACATCTTTGGGTTTTGTATGTTTTATTTCCATTATAGTTTCTTATATCCAAATCTTTTCCACAGTACTGAGAATCATATCAGTGGAAGGCAGGTTAAAAGCCTTCTCAACTTGTATTCCTCACCTTGTGGTTGTTACTGTTTTATTTAATACAGGATCAATTGCCTACCTAAAGCCAGTGTCAGAGTCTCCTTCTGTTTGGGATCTGCTAGTGTCTATCTCCTACACTGTGGTGCCACTCACCCTGAATCCCATCTTCTATAGCCTGAAGAACAGGGATATGAAGGTTGCCTTCTGGAAAATTCTGAAAAAAAAACTGTGTTTAAATGACAACAACAGCACTGATATTTTACTGAGTTCAGACTAGTAAGGGGACAATTAAACTAATGGTAACACTCTGTTTCTGTTTCTTAATTATTTCTGTTAAACAGCAAAATAGGACTGAAACTGTACACATTTAAGGGGACATAGAATTCATACTTTCTCAATATTTCTTTAATCTAAAAGAAAAAAAAAAAGAAAAACAGGATTTCCCCAAATCAAGAGGTTTTAAGAAACAGAAAATATAACTGGGGTAGCTATGACATTATTGTTATGTGTGTTCTTTAAGTTTAGGCAGATTTATACATTATAGAAGTACATTGCTGAAATTTTTACTTTCACTCAGAAATACGTGTTTGGTATTTATTCATGTTATATTCACCTAGTGATGGAAATCACATTGTTTCAAAATTGCTCTTCTTTAAATGATTATAATGAATAGCTTTCTATTTTTCTTCATATGCACTAAGAAACAAAGCTAGTTTATGATATCTACCATTTTCAGGATTAAAAGATGGTCAAATAGTTCCTGAAGATATATATATATATATATATATATACTGATTTTCATTGCCAAATATATTGTATAAAAGTGTATTATGTATGTTTTTTTTTTCAGCTCCACATGAGTATTTAATATATTCCAAGTATTTTTAAAAATATCCACCCCTTTTCATAATAAAGTAAAAAAGTAATGATGTAATATTAATTTTTAGCTTCCTGGGTTTCAAATTAAAATGTACTTCTCTTTCTATCTCTGCATTTAGATAGATAAGTAGGTAATACATATACAATTCACTATTTCTCATCTATATTTTCATTTTTAATATGCATTGCTCATATTTTGGTTTGGTTGCTTTCATGTATATATTTAACAGACTTTCATCAATTCTTTTTTTCATATAATAAATATTCACTTTAGAGAAGTTTTAGAATACACAAAAGTTAAAAAAAGTGTGGGGGATTCCCATATAAACAAATCCATCCCCCTCCCACATTTTCCTCTATTGGTAACATCTTATATTATTGAGGTATATTTGTTAAAATTGATGAGCAAATATCGAAATATTGCTATAAGCCAAGTTGTATTGTTTACAATATGGTTTAAACTGATTTTAAAAATTTTACTTATTTTTGAAAAAATACTTAGATTATACAAATGTCACATAAAAAATATAGGGGTTTCCCATATGTCCCGCTCCCACACATCCCAAACGTTCCCACATTAACAGCATTCTTCATTAGTGAGCAACATTCGTTGCAATTGATTAACACATTTTGGAGCATTGTCACTAAATGTGGATTAAAGTTTACATTTTAGTTTACATTCTCTCCCACACAATTCTGTAGGTTATCACAAGATTTATAATGGTCTGTATCTGTCATTGTAGTGTCATTCAAGACAATTTCCAAATCCCAAAAATGCCCCCATATTACCTCTGTTTTTCCATCTCCCTGCCCTCAGAACCATCAGTGGCCACTGCCTGCACATCAGTGACATAATTAATTCCATTGCAAGGATCACAATAAGTCTTGAGTAGAATCCCAGGAAGTCTACTTTAGTCCATAGTTCATTCCCTAATCCTGAGGATTCTGGTATGGTGATGTACACTCCACCTCTAATTAAGAAGGAGCTGCAATACCATGGGGCCAATGTGTAGGACTCTCTTGCTTGATTTGTAGACTCTCTAGGTTCCTTGGTATAGTAGTGATACATCATCATCTCCATGTTAGTTGACCTGGGTGAGGTCAAGGAACTAGAGAATAGATGTGGTAACTCCAATGAGACTCAGAGCCTAGCTGGCACATGGACAGCCCAAAGATTTAAGTCTCTTAGACATATACCTACCAATTCTAGTACTAATTATAGGTTCAAATAGAAGGACTGAAGAGCCATGTGTAGGGAAACCACAATTTAGTCCAACTCTGTCACACTGGGGAGCATAAATACCAAAGTAGGGCCCACAGCCAAGGCACCAGACTCCTGAGCTATCTACCCTGACTATTGGGTCTGTATGTCTCCAAAGCCCTCAGGAGTCCCACTATTTGGGGTAGTATCTAATTTGGCAGTCAGAGACATCCTGCTGAGATGTGCATAAGCATAATCTCTGGAATGATTTCCCAACGCACTTTGAAGTCTCTTAGCCATATAAACTCATTTGTCTTTAGGTTTTCCCCCTTTTCATCAAGGTCATTTTCCATATGCATTGCTTTTGGTGCTTGGTAGTGCCAGGGAAACTCATCCCCAGGAGTCATGTCCCACACTGGGGGGAAGGTATTGTATGTTTATGCTGAGTTAGACGTAGAGAGAGGCCACATTTGAGCAAAAAGGAAGCTCCAAGGAGGTAACACTTAAACACCCTGTAATACTAGACTTGGTTTCAATTTCAAGAGTAAAGGTTCATATGAACAGTTATCAATGTCAAGGGCCCATCAGTGGACCATCCTCCTTAACTATTCATGGCCTCTGAACTTGGGGGATTCTTGTTGAACTATTAGAAAATGCAGCAGAATACCCCACCATGGGAATTTGATTTTCCTTCAGTTATTGTGAAAATCTCCACCCATAGTGACAATGTGCATGAACATATGAGCACATTTATATACCTTATATATATATGCCCAGGTGGGCTTCCTCCCAAGTATCCCGTCTCTTACACCCCACACCAATGATCCTCCCTTGCCACAGTTCTAACCCATCTGTGATCCAAAATTTCTTCAATGTGAATATTCTCACATTTTGTGGCTAATATAGGCTAAACACACATGCATGTGTCCCCAGACCTAGAATTTCTCCCTAGGTCTGGTTTTTAGAATGCTGGTGATAAACTAACCCTGATTAATTATATGACCATCCTGTATGGGAAAAGACTGTAACTTTTGGTATCTTTGTTCAACCTTAAAAGATATAGCAGGGGGACAGATGCTGCTCAGGTGGTTGGGTGTCCATCTCCCATATGGAGGGACCTGGGTTCAATCCTCAAGACCTCCCCATAAAAAATTAAAAAAAAAATTTGGAAGGCATGTGGGCCACAAGGCCCCATGTGTGGGTGTGCTGCCAGGCCCTGTGTGTGGGTGCGCCACTGGGCCCTGCAGGCAGGTGAGCCAGCAGGCACTGTGTGCAGGTGCAACCTGTCCCTGCAAGCAGGTGAGCTTTCAGGCCCCATCTGTGGGTGAGCTGCCTGGCCCCACACATGGGTGCACTGCCAGGCCCCATGAGTGAGTAAACCGCCAAGCCCCATGCACTGGTGTGTTTTCAGGCCCTGCGGGTGGGGGCTCTATCAGGCCCCATGAGCTGGTAAACCATCAGGCCCCATCAGGCCCACATCTATGTGTGTGCCCTTAAGCCCCTGGTGCTGCCAGACCCTGTGAGCATGTGAGCTTCCAGGCCCTGTCCAGGGTGAGCCACCAGGTCCCATGCACAGGTGCACCACCAGGCCCCATGTGCCATGCAGGAAGATGACATAACAGGAGAGTGACACAAGGGAAAGCAAAGATGAGACACACTGAAAAACCAGGAACTAAGGTGGCACAGGTGATAGGACACCTCTCTCCCACATCAGAGATTCTGAGGATCAAATCCCAGTGAAAACAGGAGGAGAAGGGTGAGAAGAGAGGGCAGGAAATGGACACAAAGAGTTGCCCAGTGACTGGACACAGAAACCTGGACACAGGGGTGTGTGTGTGTGTAAAAATAGATAAAAGTAAATAATAAAAAAAAAAACTTCTCAAAAATAAAGCCAATAAAATAGTCAAATATGATTAATAAGAAAATGAATAATAATGATAGTTTTAAAAATAAGAAATAAAATAATAAATAAAATTAAAAATAAAAATTGGGGATAATAAAAATGAAAAAATATTTTTTAAAATTTTTAAACATTTCCCTTTTAGCACCGTAAGATCTGTTATCCTATATATACAGTGACATTGACTACCATTTATTCCCCCCGTGTCTTACTTTTTTTTTTCATTTTGTCCTCAAAGAAATTTTAGGTTACAGAAAAGTCAGACACCAAAGACAGGGCTTCCCATATACCCAACAGGCTCTCCCTTTCTCCCCTTCCCCTATTAATAACACTGTATATGTGAATGGTTCATTTATTACAACTTATGTTTAAACTTTTGACTACAATTTTATAGGATTTGAGGAAATGTATAATGGATGTTATCTGCCACTGCAATATCATGCAGAACAATTCCAATGCCTTAAAAATGCACTATGTTCCAACTATTCATCTGTCCCCCTCCCCTCAGAACCTCTGGCAACCACTGCCTTTATATGAATAATCCAAGTTCTTCCATTACTGCAATAATAATGTCTACTTTGGTTCATGTTTGCAATCCCCCCTTATGTTTGTTCATTCCCCTGTCATGAGTACTTTGTGAAGTGATGTCCACTCTGCTTCAGATCGAGAGGAGGCTTAGATATTTTAGGGCAGATAATAGGAACTGTTTTGCTTGCAGCTGTAAATATTCTTTGTTTTTTAGGATGGGGACTGTCTATCATCATCATTTTTTAGCTATCCGGGGCAAGTCTGATGATCTGGGTAGTAGGAATTGGCCACAACCTCTCTGAGAATCAGGACTCAACCTTCATATGAAGAGACTGAAAAGTTATGTCTCTTGGACACATATTTTATGGATATAGTGCCAATTATAGGTTCATATAAAAGTGGTAGGAGAATTATGTATAAGGACATTATAAATGAGTCTAACTATGATACATTGGCAAAATAGGCTGTCATATATTCCAAGGTAAGTCTCAATGATGAGGTGCTGATTTCAAGTGTTGTATGCCTTGCTTATAGTGTCTGGGTGTCTCTAGAACCCGCAGGAGCAACCCAGTTTGGACTTTGTTAACTGCCGCAGTTAGTGAGTTCCACCTGAGACATGCATAATGACCTTCCAACTCATTCTGAAATATATGAGCCATTAAAACTCTTTCTCATTTAATGTTTCCCCTCTGTGTCAAGGTCTCACTCCAAAAGCATAGCTGGTTGGCACTTGATATTAATCCCTCAATGCCATGGATTCTTATCCCTAGGGGTCATGTCCCATGATGGAGATATGTTAGTGGGATTATTTGCAATGTTTGGCTTAAAAAAAATGCCACAATTGAGGAACAAGTGGTTTTCAGAAGGTAATTCTTAGGTAATAATTATTATTAGGCTAAGTTTCAATTTTACATGAATAAGATTCATAAATACAAGCATTAATATTGAAGGCTTGGCGTATAAGTTTCTTTCACTTTTATTAGGCACTGCCTGTGTACTCTAGAGATTCTTTGCCACTCTATTTGAGGACATAGCCCTTTGCTTGTGCTTTGGGATGGGAATTCAATATTTTGTCACTTATTCTGTGGGTCTACACCCACTGAGTAACAAATTTATGATTTGAGAACCATCAACACCAAGCACACAGCTGCACCACTATCACCCTGTCCATGGCCAAATCACCAGCATCCACCTTATGATAGCTTCTGTGCAGATTAAGCATCAGCTCATAACTTTTCCTTCTATTTCTATGTCCTGGCCACCTGAATTACAGACTCTACCTTGATAAGTCTGCTCAATAGTCTAAGTTCATATCAGTGCGATCATGAAATATTTGTCCTTTAGTGATTGGCTTACTTCACCCAACATAAGATTTTCAAGATTTAGCTATGTTGTTGCATGTGTCAATATGTCATTCCTTCTTACAGCTGAGTAACAGTCCATTGTATATACCACATTTGTTTATACATTCATTTGTTGATAGCTTCTTGAGTTAATTTTTGCTGAACTTTGGTGAATGATTTTTCTCTTGTTGGAGATGATCATGTGATTTTTTTCTTTGATCTCTTAATGTGATGAATGGCATTGACTGATTTTTTTTTTCATACAACTTTTCATTTTATTCCCCAGTATGTTTCCAACCTTTTAAAGCAGAGCAGGATCTGGGCACTGCCTTACCACCACTTAGGGGCTGGTAATTGGGCTACTCTACAGACTTTTCTTTGGAAACCAGCTCTATGGATATTTGCTTCCACTGAATTGGTTGTTTAACATACTAATTTCTAGTAGCCTAGGACATGCAAAGTTGTTAACTACAGGGAATGGAAGGTTTAAAAAGGACATCCTCTAAGATGAAACAAGCGTGGAAAGATTTCTCTTACAAACACTGAAGTATATGCCTCAGAACACACACTTCGATGACAGAAGATTCTGTCTACTAAGCAATCAGCTTGCTAAACACTTGTGACCACAAAGTTAACATTAGGTTACATACATCTTACAACAAATGTTACTTCAATCAGTAAAAATAAGCCAACATGAAACAAGGAAAGAACTAGATCTGCCTTAGTGCCTAAAGTATCACAGTATCACACTTCAAAGTAGAAAGAAACCTTATCTTCCCCTTAAGTAGATGTCATGCCATACAGATTTTTAAAATGTTAACAGAAACGAAACAAAAAAATCTGTGAAAATATATTATCGGTGGGAATGAAGAGACTACTGGACACATGTCGAGTGTCATGCAGGCAGAGCTCAGTCCACTTCCTCCATGCGTGAGGTGTCATCATCTCCCTCAAGAGGTGGCATTTCTTCCGTTGCAGCGGCACTGCTGTCGTCGGCAGTAGGGTCATCTTCATCAATACCCAGGCCGAGCTTGATCATCCTGTAGATCCTGTTGGCGTGCGTCTGCGGGTCTTCCAGACTGAAGCCAGATGACAGGAGCGCAGTTTCGTAGAGTAAGATGACCAGATCCTTCACAGACTTGTCATTCTTGTCAGTCTCGGCCTTCTGCCTTAAGGTCTCAATGATGGAATGGTCATGGTTGATCTCCAGGTGCTTCTTTGCAGCCATGTAGCCCATTGTTGAGTTGTCTCCGAGGGCTTGCGCCTTCATGATTCTCTCCATGTTTGCTGTCCAGCCGTATGTGCTCGTGATGATGCAACACGGGGACGTGACCAATCGGTTTGACACTACCACCTTTTCAACTTTTTTCTCCAAGATGTCTTTCATGATTTTGCAGAGATTTTCAAACTTTGTTTTTTCTCTTCCTGTTTCTTCTTCTCCTCTTCATCTTCTGGAAGTTCCAAGCCGTCTTTGGTGACAGACACTAAAGTCTTCCCCTCAAACTCCTTCAGCTGTTGGACACAGTACTCATCAATGGGCTCGATCATATAGATCACTTCTAAGCCATTCTTCCAGAGACATTCCACGAAGGCAGAGTTTGCAACCTGGTCCTTGGTTTCACCAGTGATGTAGTAGATATGCTTCTGGTTCTCCTTCATTCTGGTGCAGTAGTCCTTGAGAGAAACCATCTCATCTCCAGAAGCAGATGTGTAGTATCTTAGCAGCTCTGAAAGCTTCTTCCGATTTTGAGAATCTTCGTGTATTCCAAGCTTTATGTTTTTAGAGAACTGCTCATAAAACTTTTTGTAGTTCTCTTTATCTTCTGCCAGTTCAGTGAAGAGCTCTAAGCACTTTTTGACCAAATTCTTCCTGATAACTTTCAAAATTTTGCTTTGTTGCAACATTTCACAGGAAATGTTCAGAGGCAGATCCTCAGAGTCCACCACGCCCCTAATGAAATTCAGATATTCAGGGATCAGCTCCTCACAATTATCCATGATGAAAACCCTGCCTACGTACAACTTAATGTTGTTCTTTTTCTTTCTGTTTTCAAACAAGTCAAAAGGAGCACGTCTTGGGACAAAGAGAAGAGCTCTGAATTCCAACTGTCCTTCAACTGAAAAATGCTTCACGGCCAAGTGGTCTTCCCAGTCATTGGTCAAGCTCTTATAGAACTCTCCATACTCTTCATTAGTAATATCGTCAGGGTTCCCCGTCCAGATCGGCTTTGTTTTGTTGAGTTCTTCTTGATCAATGTACTTTTCCTTGATCTTCTTTTTCTTTTTTTTTTGTCACCATCCTTCTTCTCTTCTTCTTCCTCATCAGAACCCACATCTTCTATTTCTGGCTTGATATCAGACTCCTTTTCTTCTTTCTCTTCTTCTTTCTCTTCCTTTTCTTCAGCTTCAAGATCACTCACTTCTTTGTCACGCTCTTTCTCCACGAAGAGGGTGATGGGATAGCCAATGAACTGAGAGTGCTTCTTCACGATCTCTTTTATTCTTCTTTCCTCCAAGTACTCAGTTTGGTCTTCTTTCAGATGCAGAATTACCTTTGTTCCACGACCCATGGGTTCCCCCGCGTCGGTCCTGACCGTGAAGGAGCCTCCTGCCAAGGACTCCCAGGTGTACTGCTCGTCGTCGTTGTGTTTGGTGATCACCGTCACCTTCTCGGCCACCAAGTATGCAGAATAGAAGCCGACCCCAAACTGGCCGATCATGGAGATGTCGGCCCCGGCCTGCAGGGCCTCCATGAACGCCTTGGTGCCCGACTTGTCGATGGTGCCCAGGTTGTTGATGAGGTCGGCCTTGGTCATGCAGATGCCCGTGTCCACAATGGTGAGGGTGCTCTCCTGCTTGTTGGGGAGGAGCTTGATGTGCAGCTCCTTCCCGGAGTCCAGCTTGCTGGGGTCCATCAGGCTCTCGTACCGGATCTTGTCCAGCACGTCGGATGAGTTGCAGATGAGCTCCTGCAGGAAGATCTCTTTGTTCGAGTAGAAGGTGTTGATGATCAGGGACATGAGCTGCGCGATCTCCGCCTGGAAGGCGAACGTCTCCACCTCCTCCTCCTCCATGGGCTGGTCCTGGGTCTGGGTCTCCTCCGGCATCTTGGCCAAGAAGCGAGCAGGCTCCGCGAGCAGCAGCAACAGCAACCCAGGGACGCTGGAGCAACTCATGATTGATTTTTTTATGTTGAACCATCATTGCATCCTGGGATAAAAACTCATTTGATCATGGTATATATACATTTGATATGTTCTTAGATTTGATTAGTAAGTATTTTAAATAAATTTTAAAGTGATGTGAATGTCTAAAGAGAAATCCCTTATCTGACCCAAGACAGGAGGCTGAAGTTCTTCTCTGAATCAAAGTGACTATGTACTGCAGAGAAGTGGAGAATGTTTCATTCTTACTGAAGAAACTCAAGCCAGCAAAAGGTATTATAACTTATTATTTTAGTCAGCTAGTTTTCTCCATGAGTTAAAGAAACACACAGTGTTCATTCAAAGAAGAGGATTGTATTAACCTTAAAGCTGGAAAATGTCTTTGAAGAGAAACATGGCATTCTGTTAAAATTTGCATCTGGCTTTACCTTTATCTGTTTTCCTAGCCTAATGAATGACCAGGCATATTTCTACTTCAATATTTAAGTTCTTAAATCATCTGAATTAATGGGATGAGAACATATTTTCATATGTTAATTTTTAAATATTTTTTTTTATTCATTTATTTCTCCCCATGCCCTCATTGTTTGCATTTGCTGTGTCTGTTTTATGTGTGCTTGTCTTCTTTTTAGCAGGCACTGGGACCCAAACCTGGGACCTACCATCTGGGAAGGAGACACCTAATTGCTTGATCCACCTCTGTTTCCTGCCTCTCATTATGTTTTGTACCTTTTGTTGCATCATCTTGTTGCATCAGCTCGCTGCACCTGCCCATCTTGTCAGCTCGCTGTCTTTCTCATCTTCTTTAAGGAGTCACCAGGAACCAAACCTGGGACCTCCCATGTGGTAGACCAGACCTTAATCACTTGAGCCACATCTGCTTCCCTCATATGTTAATTTCAATGTGAAGAAATTACATCATCTTCTTTTAATGCTACTCTACCCCATCTGTGCTTTGTGATGCTGTCATTATTATAGTATAGATTTCTGCTCAACTAAATATTTGTCCTGGATCTTTTGATTTATTCCACTTTTTGCACTTATTCTGCAACATCCCATGTTTTCCCCTACTAGAAATTCTTAGCAACAATTAATATATCTAAGGCCATAGCCCTCACTGAGATATTTTCCAAAATTTCCTTATTTATTATTTTAATTTGACTTAGAGCTCTTCAACTTCAAATGTTAGAATTATTCCTTGAAAAATTTTCTCTTTGTGATCCTATCATTTATTAAAACTAAAGAAAAATCTGTTGAAGAATAACTATAATTAGAATTATCATTAAAAAATCCAGAAATCTCTACTAATGAATCACTGAAATAGTGAAATAAACATGTGAAGTTGTTTATCCAGACTTTTGAACTTATGCAGAGTATTTGGAACACTAGGAGAAAAAAATTGTTTATTGCAAAGTGGAAGAGGTAAATGCAAAATGTGTTTAAATCTAGCCTATGTAAACCTGTAAGTAAAGATAAACAGAATCTATAAACTGTCCAGAAAAGATGTTTATAACTTCATGTAGTTTTCTCAAAAACCTGTTAACAAATCAACCTTGGGAAAAGAGGAAATAAATTTCATAAAATAGATATGTTTTTGGTACAGATTACAATAAATGACATAATTTCTATCGTGTGTCTTGAAACTTACAAAGATCGAGAATATAAAAGTTATAAAATTAAGTAAACTACAATATGAAGTTTGACTTTTATCTTAGCATATCAAATTCAAATCCTTGGGAACGTGATTCGGAAAAAAAACACAACAATATATTAATTGATAAATTGAGTACTGCTTTTAAAAATTATTGGTCCTATTGTACTCTAACTTTATGTAGATTGGGAATATTCCCATATTTATTAAAATTCTGTGTATTGGATGCCTAAGAAGAATTTTATACATTTATCTATTGTGAATTGTATCATACCTTTTAAGTTACCTTTAAAAATTAAGAGGTGAAACTGCCTTCTCTAGCATTACATATCCAATCTTTAAGAATCCTAGAAAATACTTAAATTATTATAATTAACAAAAGAATATTCTGGTATCTGAGTTTTTTATATTATTCTCTCTTTCTACATATTTTTTATATTCATTATAAAAGTGTTTTAGCAATACCTACTGATTTTTAAAATGAGTGCCTTTTCCTGCCCTATTTTTATTAATAGAACTTATTGATACAGTAATAAAGTGCTTGTTTTTTATTTAGTTTTTATTCATACACCTAAAACATGCAACTATACTTGTAACCCCTCCTTAAATTATTGCACAACGTCACACACATCCACATTCTGAACCACCAATAGGGCACATGTCCCTTTTTATAAACTTTCTTGCAGTAGACCTAAAATTCTACACAACTGAAATAAGGTGGACTTTTCATAATCTCTTATTTAGTGGATGATCAAATAATGGTCATATTTCTTTAACTGAATAATCCCACTTTTATGTTTCTAAAAGAGGAAAAGCATACATAATTATGTTTAAAAATTTCTATTGCAAAGCTATTAAGAAATGAAATGGCAGAGAATTTACAAATGAGTATATAACATTGCACATTTCCCCTTCACACACATACATGGATCATTAATGGGTAGATATACCTTTGAAAATTTTAATAAATTCTATGTAGCTATAAAATTTATTTATTTAAATACTTCATAAAAGGCTCCTGCATTCATTTCTGCATAATTTAAATTCATACGTCATCTGGTGATAAAAAGGACTGAACTGTGGAATTCTCTTTATGTTTAGAACAAAAAAATTTTTTATGATTCTAAGTTCCTGAACTTAAGTCACCTGAAGCAGTGAGGGTGCACCTTTGATAAGTGTACCTAGATCTCTCTCTCTCTCTCTCTCTACTAAGAGTCAGGAGTTAGGGTCTTGGAGGGACAGTATAACAAGATGTGGTATATAGAGAGGGAATAAAATAATTCTTGCTTCATATTGACACTGTTGTGTTCTCAAAGACTGTCCAAGACCAAAAGTGTATGTTTACACTTGACTTGTGGAGAGAAAGTAAATATTCTAGACCAATTTTAGGCCATTCATCCATTCCTACTCCTGTCCCTTTCATTTGAAATTACAAGGACTTTCTAGAAATTAAAGATTTATCCAGAATGCTACTGCAAATGGCCATGGACTAATTGGAACTCCTGGTCTTTCCTACTCAACTGGGTCCTTTTTTATCCTTCTCAACATGAAATCTAAGGATATAACTTGACCTTGTAAGACTGTTCTGATTCCAAATCCATTCTTTCCATATACCTTAGCATTTCACTTAAATGAGTAGTGACTCAAGTACATAAAATAAAAATAATAATAATAATCCTGATGAATTATTGGATTACAGAAAACTAAGTCTTAGTTATGTTCTGATACAGTTGGGCTACCTAAAATGGGGTAAGCTACCAAGAAATTTGAGCTTCAATATCACAAACTATAAAATGTGACTCATTGTCATCCTCTCTACTTCTCTACCAATTCTGACAGCATTTAAATATCACCTTTCAGTGAAATAACCTGACACATAACAGTGAAGTTGCCTCTGTGTGATTCTGATACCAAACTGAGATACTGATCCTTCTATTTTTGTGTTGCTATAAAGCTGTATGGATTGGAGGAAAGTATTACTTAAATTAAATCCATTTCTCTTGGTGTGTTCTCATTGTAAGATCTTTTGGTGAATATGATTTTTTTTTTCCGGGGGAGAGTGCAAACATAGTGCCCCACTACCACAAACTATGCAGTCGAGTTTCCCACATTTGGGGAAATCACAGGGATCAGCACATCAGGAGTGCAATGGATAAGCCTCGCCCTGGGAAAACCACCTTCGTGATCATGGTATCTCCCATGCCAGGTTAGTATGGTGAATATGATTTTAACCTAAGATGTGACTCATCTCATTCAGTGTGGATCTTAATCCTCTTACAGGAATTCTTTATAATATAACAAATCCAGATGAAGAGATGAGAAAACTGCAGAAGCAAGAAGCTGAAAGCAAAAAAAACCCAGGAGAGAGAAACTAGAACACAATTTCATGTAACTTGCCATGTGACAGAGAACTCCAGGATCACTGGAAGCTGGTCTTCAGGGAAAAAAAAAAAAAAAAAAAACATTGCTGATGATGCTTTGATTTGGGTATTTTTCTCAGCTTCAAAACAGTAAACTTGTAAAATAATAAATACCTATTGTTAAAGCCAACCATTTCATGATGTGTGCTTGAGTAGCTTAACAAACTAGAAAATAGCGTATCAGGGTAGGCAGAGAAACACTGTACCCCAAAACCAACACATCAATGATCTGCTTTATTTACCAATGCCTAGATGACCTTAGGAATCTCCAAAACTTATTAAAATGATAAAAATTCCAGTGTAATATATTATATTATTTAATTTGTTCCATTGACATAATATTTAAAAACATAATTTTAATGAGTCCATCAATTCACTTTAATCAAAATTTTTCTTGATGATAGTCTCACAAAGATATCCATTGGGTTAAATTATTGGTTGCATAAATCTTATGCATTTAAATTCAGCTTCATTAGTGGATAAAAATCTGATCAGTTTAAGAACAGTAATACCTGTGGAAGGACATGTGGTTCTCAATATCTATATAGATTATGGAATAACGGAAAAGCAAAAATTCTGATGCTTACCCTATTAATCACTAGAAGAAAATACATTTTTTATTGTGTAAGCTCAGTGACGGAAAGTAGCTGATATACAATTAGCAATGAGAGAATTTTCTCTTCTAGGTGTCCACTGACTCTGAACCCCTGGAATCTGAAGTGGATTGGCTTTCAGAGAGAAGACTGGGAATGTTGATCTCTCAATATGCAGATCTCTTTCCAGATTAAAAGTGATAATACCTGCTGAAGAGAATTCTGAAGACTATTGAATGGATGGTAATAGAAATTAAAATCCCTGGAAAATGGTGAGCATGGAGGGTATGTAAATTTTATTAAGCTAGAAAAGAAAAGTCAACAATGAAAAAGAAAATATAATCTAATGATTTATAATTTCACAATGCACAAAAATAGTCTTTGACAAAGTCCAAAATCCAAATGTTTAAGGAGACTCAGGTAATAGCATAATAATGTGATTCATTGCTTTACTTCATCATTAGGAAATAATTATGTCTAGTCATTGTGTTACCTCAAAACAGGTTAGCATATATTCAATTTATTTCACAATTATAGTAGCATATTTTAATATTTAAAACAAGTTATCAGAAAATTACTGGCTCAATAAAGACAATCATGCTTCTTATATATTTTAGAATCTATTGATCCCACAACTAGTGATAGAATAAAAGTAAGGATGAATTATGGGTCTCATTAACCATGGTTCTGAAGTTTTGATGTCAATTTAAAAGTCTATCATAACTGTATAAGATGCATATTTTATCATCTTATTTTCCAGTGATTATGCTGAGGCAGGAAAGATGGTTCATGAAATAGTCAATGTCATACAATTAGTAAGTGGCAGTGTCAAGTTCCAAGCCCAGGTTTTGTCTCCATAATTAGAGAACCATTGAATTGTGGAGTCTCCCTTTTCTAGTTATGGCCACTGTATGTTGGACTTTATGAATTATAATATCCAAAAAAATTTGGTTATGAGAAATGCATAGGAAATATGAATTGTGGGGAAAAAAGGAGATATAATTTTCCTTTGTGTAATTGTAGTTTATTGGAAAGCACAAGGTAAGTAATTGAAAAGTGATAACAAAAATGTGTGAATTCAGTAAAGTGTTAGAATATAAATTAGTAGGAAGAAAATTAACATTTATATAGAGGAACAAACAAAAATATTTAGAAAATGTATTTTAAAAATTCTCCAATTCCACAGGGGACAAAAAAATATAAAGTACTTGAGAATTAAATTAGTCATAAATATGCACTATGTATATATATATATATATATATATATATATATGAATAAAAAAATGAAAAAATTATTCAATTAGTAATGGAGGGAACAAAAGTAGATTTATAAATTTTAAAACTATGATATGAACTTAGATAGAATACCAATATCAACAATATTTCAATATTGTGCCCATTTGGAAAGTAACTTTCATATTTTAGCATTCTCTGGAATAATTAAAATATATTGGCATTATTTGTTTCTTCAATGATTTTTGACCCCTCCAAGATTATAATACTTTTAGTTTTCTTTGCTGAAGAAGGCAGATACCATAAAATTGGCTGAAATTTAAAAATGTGAATTTATTAGATACAAGTTTAGTGTTTTGAAACATCATCAAAGTGATGCTTTCTTCCCAGAGGCTGGCCACTAGTGTTCCTGTTAATGTAAAGACAGCTGTTTCCAATAGCCAGGTCCACCCAATCTTGCACTACAAAGGAGTGATATGTCTTTTATTGATGAAGTGACTTAGTGTGAATTCACAAGCAAGGAACTGGGGGAATCTTCCCAAAACCAGTTCAAAGTCAAAACAGGAGCTGGTGTTTTCATGCAGGGGAAAAAAAATAGAAAGAGGGGGTAGTTGAGAAGAAAAACAAGTAAGGAAAGAAACACATGATGCCTGGGGTCTTTTGAGGAGGGTACATGCAAGTTTTCAGTTCTGTGTTTTCTCAAGCATATAACTTGTCCTTCATTTCAGTGGCTAATAAACTACAGTTTAGATAAAGTTATGCAGGTGCAAAGTGTTCATGGGTCCTTTATCAGACAACCACTTAAGGATATCAAACTTTTTGTTTTTGGAAAAGTTACTAATTTATATCATTCTGTTTGGTTTTGTTGTTAAATGTTATCTTTTTCCTGTTAGCAAAACTGGGATGGTCTGATTAATATTTTTCAGAGAAATAAAGGCCAAGTGTAAAGTTCAAAAATTAGATTATTAGAAAACCAGTACAATTAATTTTAAAACTTTCAAACATGCTTAAATGGAGAAATTTTAGTAAGCACATTTTCCAGCTATCAAATCCCCCTTTATGTTTATATTCTTCTTATTCTTATGATGATATGCTTTATAAGTATTCCTCATTTGAGGAAAATGGGTGAAAGTTTCATCTTCTGCAGTTACTTCCTACTGATTAGGGGAGAATAAAGTTCTTTTTTTTTCTTTTTTTTTTTTTTTTTAAGGAGGTACCAGGGATTGAACCCAGGACCTCATATGTGGAAGCAGGCACTCAACCACTGTGCTACATCTGCTCCCCCAGAATGTTCTTATAACATTTTGGAGGATGGTATGGATATAAACATACAAATGTTTGCAATATCATACATATTGTCCCTCCATAAGAGCAGACAGTAATGCTAATTGTATTTTTTACAGTTTTATTCACATTACTCTGGTGATTATTGCTCCACTTGGTAAAACATTTACACAGCGAGCATAATCCAGGGGCTACAGAGTTCCACAAACCTGGTGCGTAGTACCCTCTGTTACTATGAAACAGAACTGCTCTGGAGGTAATATTGAGTCATTGCTGGCTGAAAGAGCTGCAGGAGTTTGAAAAAGCAATGTATTTCAATATACTTTAGAAGTATGACCAGATGTGGCAGAGAATTTTATTGTTTTAGGGGTCATAGTGACTGATCTAGCCAATTACTCAAATGGAGATCCCACATACATGGTGTTGGGGCCAGTTTAAATGCACAAGAGAGTCTGACTTTGAGAAAACATAATGACAAATGTTAGGTTTGAACATTCTGTTCCTTTAAAAGTGAGAAGACTTGTTTTTCCTTAACAACCAAGGACATCATAAGGTTAAATTACAAGAAGTATTTTGATAAAACAGACTTTCTTCTTTGTATATCAATTATTCAGGAGAAAAATTTTATAAGCTTTTACCAAACAGTCTAATGATTTAAGAAAATGTGTCACTTTAACAGATATTGATTATAATATTGATATGAAGGCTTTTAAAACTTTATAGATAAACTCATTAAGTCTTACCTAATTATGACCACAAAAAATTCCTATTCCATTCACCTGCACTTTCTAAATTCATTTCAATTTTGTCCTACATTTTCCTTTTTCTTAATGACCATTCACTTTATCTTAGGACAAGATTACTTTCTTTTTCCTTAATAAAAAGAAAAAACAAATTCTTTATATCTTTCAATCTTAAGCTACCAAAATGATTTTGGAAAATGTCTTTAAGCAAATCTCTTATAACATACAATTACCATAACCAGATCTAATTAGAATTAACATGGAAACAAAACATAGAACATTAATGTTGCTATTTTTCTTCTTCTCTAGCAGTTACAATATACCTATTTGGATTTCTTTTTAAAAACAAATGAATCCTGGGCCTTTCTGCCTCCTGATATATACCCCATCTCTATCATAGCAAGAGTGCTTTCGGACCTTGTATCTATACATAGAGACTGCTGGCTTGGAGTTCTTGGACAGTAAGTTATATCTGTTATTACAGCATTTGCTTTTAGAGACTGCCCACTGGTTTAACAGATTATTTTTGGTTTTACTCCTGATGTTGACACATATTATAAATGCTAGGTCTCAGATGAGGTCTGAAAATACCAGACTTACCTCTTAACTTAGACTAGGGTATCATTTCCTCAAGTCTGAAGTCAAACAGGAGAAGTTATATAGATATTTGCATCATATCATTTTTGAATATATTGTTGGACTATACAATGAAATTAAAAGATGGACATTATAGTCTCTAAACAATATTAAGCTCTTAACCACTTCTAAATAGGCAAGTTTAATATCATGTGCCTATTTCACCTTCTGGAGTTAATTTTCTTTTTGAAGATCATTTTCTTTTATTATTGCAGTTTAGCAGCACCAAATGGACTGTCAAGTTAACAGAAACAAATGGTAGCCTTGCAATCTGAGCACCATTTAAAGAACATTCAGTTGTCTCTATATGGGCATAAAAACAAAGACATGCCCCCACCAAAGACTGAGCTCAAAAGAAAGATGCAGGGCTTGTTCTTCCATCCCTTGTTTTACACCTGCACTTGTCTTACTCATTCTTAACCTCTACAAGCAGCTCCCAGAATCAGATACTCAGGACCATCTCAGGCATCCAGGCATGGCAAAAGTGAAAATAATTCATTTTGGCTTTCCAACCTTCAATTCCCATCTCTACTCGAGAAATCAGAGACACTGTTACTTGAATGATGTAGGAAATAAGTGTGTGCACCAAAGACATAAAGATACTGTCTATTGTTTGTGTGCTTATTTTGCACTTAAACACCATTTTAAAATTTATTTTAAGATAAATTATTAAGTTGAAAATGTGTGTCTGTATTCAAAAGTAAAAGATTCTTCTTGAAATAGTTAAAATTCTGTCTTGAAGCTTCAATGGTTCATACTCTTTGCACAGGAAACTTATGGTTTGAACAAACTCATACAGATATTGAAGAAGTTAGTTTAAATCTGTGAAAAGAAGATGAGCTTTTCCCAGATCACCTGCAGTAGCAGGAATAGAGTAAAATGATTTAAAGGCAATGTAAAATCTAATTCTGGCTCTCTTGCAGTGTTGCTTTTCACAACTATTACCTTATTCTTAAAAAAAAAAATTACATAGACTCCAGCTACTAAATTAGAGCATAGGGAATTCTCTCTGGGACCTCAGTACCTTGCCTTCTTGATTGGTTACTCTCAATAAGTGCTATCCCTCTTCAAGTAACCTAGAAGAATGTGGATTATCTTAGGCATGAATGCAAATACCTGCATTAGAGACTCATAAATTTTCTACAAGAAGTTCAAACTTACATCTTCCTTTCACTACTTTAACAATAAAAGTGAATAAAATATTATTATTCAGAAAGCAAATGGTAGAAACCACAATTATGTTTCATGCAAATTATAGTAACTTACATATTTACAAATTATCTTGAACTGGTTATGGAGTAATTCAATAAAATATCTTTGTATTATAAAAATGTGAAGAAAAAATGTAAACTGATGTAAAGGAGGTACTGTTGTTTTAAGTAACCTATGTTTAATAGCTTTTCCTTCTGGACTTTGAAAAATCTTCTTGGTAAACACATTGCAAAGCATTCTCTGGGAAGCTTAACCTCCTTGTGTGTACTGTATTATGCAGACATGAAAAACTAAACCCATTTACTGTGTATGTGTAAATAGCCTGGTCATCAGACAATTTTCAGTCAATAGTCAAATCCAGTGTGACTTTGCAAAGAAGAATTAAGGTCTGGTTTGTAAGTATAAAGTGTAAAATAACTGGGATGAATTCCCATGTATACCCATGTAAATATCTTTGTTAACTGAAATGTACTTTAAGAAAAGATACAATCTGTAAATAAACTGATTTCTAAACTAAAAAAAAAGAAACTTGTCAGAATAATAATTCAAGTTGATCATATGCAAATATAACTTTTTTCTTTTACTTTCATAAAGCTATCCATTTAAAAAGTTACTAAACTTTAAGATCACCAATTGCTTTAATGTGGCTATCCAGAATTAATTAGAATTAACATGGAAACAAAAGTTAGAACATTAATGTTGTTATGTTTTTATTTTTCACTAGCAGTTAAACTATACCTATTTTGATTTCTTTTAAAAAATAAATTCAATTGCAAGATAGTATTGAAATTTAAAGACTCATTTTTATGTTACTTTTCACTGTTATCTAATATATACTTTGGACAGGCAATATTGCAATAGAAAATCATTTTTTCTGAAGGGTTCTCCAACAGATTTAGACTATTCAAAATACAACCCAGAAGAGATAAAACTAGCACAACCTGAGAGTTTCCCATGGCTAGGAAACATCAACAGAAATTATAAAGACAGAACAAAAGAATAGGAGTTCTTAAAAATCAACAGATTCCCCAACTTCAAAATACAAAATGCAAATACACATAATCAACAAGAGAACCCCAAATCTGAGATCACTGATAATGGGATTCAAACCCACCAGGTCCATATGCATTAGGTCAGATTAACTTAAAATTTAATAGTCCCCTTGGCATGAGCAGACTGATAAAGCCAATCTAACAATTTCAATGTGAGCAGACTGTTAAAACATATTTAACAGTCTTCTCTGAATGAGCAGATCAACAAAGTAAAAATAAGCACAGATAAGAAGAGAGAATTTTCACACTTACCTAGCACAAGAAAAAGTCCAGACTGAGCTTCACATGAAGCATCCAGTGTCTGCCCATGGCAGAAACTTCACCCAGATTCTCCAGCTCTGATACTTCAGGGAAATACCCAGGCACCTGCTAGGTTTGAAGCTGAAGGTTTCAGGGAAGCCCTTCAGGGAAGCCAAAGTCACCAAATTGTTACCTTAAAGACAGCTGTTTCCAATATACAGGCACACAAAATCCCACACTAGAAAGGAAAAGCCTGTCTTTTAGTGAGAAGTTGGTTTATCTTGAGTGCACAAGCAGGGAACTGGGGGAATCTTCCCCAAACCAGTTCAAAGTGAAAATGGGAGCCTGGGGTTTTCTACAGGAAAAAAAGAAAATGGGTAGTTGAGAAGAAAAGCAAGTGAAAGAAAAAGTGATGCCAGGTGTCTTGTGTATATACAGATTTTCAGTTCTTTGTTGTCTCAAGCACATCCAACTTGTCCTTGAGTTCAGCAGCTAATAAACCGCACTTTATATACAGTTACACAGGTGAAAGACCTTCATGTTTCCTTCCTTAAACAACTGTTCAAGGATATCAAATTTTTTTCTCTGGAAAAGTTATAGATTTACACCATTCTGTTTGGTTTTGCTTTAAAATGTTATATTTTTCTGGTAAGCAAAACTAAGAAGGTTTGGTTAATATTTTTCAGGGAACTAAGTGCAAAGAGTAAGCTTTTAAAATTAGATGAATAGAAATCCAGTACATTCAATTTTAGAATTTTCAAAGATTCTTAAGTTGAGAGATTTCAATAAGCATATTTTATAGCTATCAATCCTAGACTCCTCTATCACATGGCAAGGCACATAATGACATATGCAGGTCTCTCCTTTCTCCTGCAGTCATCATTCTTTTCATCTAATTACTTCAATGCCTTTCTCTTGTCTTCATCTGAATTTCATTATCTTATAAAGGACTCAAATAAGAGGATTCAGACTTACTCACTCTGAGGTGTGTCATGTCTTTAGTAAAGAACCTCCTTAGGAAAAGTTTCTATTTAAAATAGGTTCATACTCAGAAGAATGGATTTACTTTAAGAGCATACTTTTCTTGGGTACATACTGCTTCAAACCACCTCAACTTGTCTTTTTGATAGGGATTCATTTATTTTTAATATTTTTATTTTTTCAGGACTATTTGGGCCATGGAAATAGGTAAGAGACAATGCCCTGTCCTTGAATGGTGGCAAGGATATGAGCAATTGAGGGCTTTTGTTGAAGTAATGAGGGTAGAATGTGGTGGTGACAGAAAAATAATCAACATTTTGCATTGAGAATGGACAACAGTCAATTATTCATAGGTTAGGGATACAAATCTGGTACTCTCCTGCCCTCAGAGAAACTTACGTTCTTAAAGACAATAATTTTATTTGTAGCAGGATGGCATGAAGAATTTATGGAGTCATAGATTCTATTACTATATTCTATAAAGCATGCCAAAATAACATTGGGCAAATCATATGAATTCCATACCGTAACTCTATAATCAGAGTGTTATATGAATGTTTTATTAGAATAATTATTAGATATTTGTTCCAATATTATATATATTCCACTAGTGGAGGGAAAAAAGCAGACTTTAAAATTTTGAAAATTATACCTTGATCTTGGGTAGAATGTCAATATCAACTTGTCAATATAGTTTTAGCTTAGAATAATGCTTGCATAAGAGGTGACATTAAAAAGAGGATTGATAAGAGGCAAGAAGGCATCAGTTTAGGAGGGCACTCACTGACTCACTTTCTGAGGACAGCTGTTTGGAGACAGGGTCCTGTCCAGGGGTCTGTGTTGGGGAGACATGGAGCAAGAACCTTGGGGACATTGCCCTGGAGGTAGCTGGATGGCATGGATTACTTGGGAGAGATTTGTGAGTTTCTCCCCTGCCTGTGGTGGTTAAACAGATGGCTGAGCCCCACCCTCAGGGAAAAAGGCTGGTTTGAGCCACCACTCCCGCCGGCAACCTAGTGAGAGGGAGCGTTCTTTGAGAGTGGGAGGATTCTGGTGGAGGGTTGAGAGGGGTTTCCATTCTGTGGATTTGGTTGCCTGGGACCCTTGCAGATTTGGGGAACAAAATAGCTGGCTGGAAGCAGCAACAGGCTGAGGGGAGTGGTGAATCTGCTGAGGAAGGTTGATCTACCGAGCTACCCAGGGATATGCCACAACCCCTGCTGGCAACCCAGTGAGAGGGAGAATTCTCTGAGAGTGGGAAGGTTCTGAAAGAAGGTGGAGAGGGGTTTCCTTTCTGTGGATTTGGCTGCCTGGACCCCTTCATAGCTTTGGGGAGCAGATAAGCTGGCTTGAAGCAGCGCCAGGCTGAGGTGAGAAACAAATCTATTGAGGAAGCCTGATTTACACAACAGCCAAGGTGATACTGAGGCTTGGCTCCAGAAGGGGAAGAGTCAGCCAATTTTATCATTCTGCACTGACAAGCATCAGAGCTTCAGCTCCTCTGGGGAGGCCAGGAAGTGGGAAGTACTTAATTAGTTTCCATGAGCCTAATTAGGGTCCCCTCATTGAAAGGGGTGGTCTAGAAGAGGACTTCTTTAGGGTCCCTTATTTTGCCAAGAAAAAAAAAAGAAAAAGAAAAAGAAGACAATCACTTTAAAAAATAAAAAATGAATTTTTCTTTTTAAATATATTTTAATAGCTAAAATCTGCTTCAAAACCTGCAGATAGAACCTTGCAGGGCAATTGATTAATGAACACAAGCAGGCTGAGATGTTCCACAAGGTCCCAAGAAGGAAACTGTTCTTCCTTAGCTTTATTTGAATGCTTGCTTGTGTGGTTAGTTGCTTTTTCTTTGTATATTTGTTGTCTCTTGCTTTTCTTTCCTTTTTCCTCCCCCCTTCTTTTAAATTTTTTTTTTATTTTAAATTAGGTGTTGCTAGCTTGTCTCTTGTTTGCTGTGTTTCTTCTTCAGTGATTTCCTATTCTCTGTCTATATTGATTTTGTCTTCCAATGCTATCTCTTTTCCTTCTTTCATCTTTCTGCCTTATGTTTCTGTTGTGGTTCTTACATAACACGTTTTTTCATTAGCCCAAAACTTCAAGGGTGTCAATTTCTATTCTATCTATTTTGTTTTCTTCATTTTTTATTAATATTAACTTTTTCCTTTTAGCCCCTTATTTACTCATTCTCTCTCTCTCCTCATCATTCTAGACTTCTAAATCATTATATATATTTTCCTCTATTTGGTTTCTGAGTCCATTGTAGGTACTCCACTTTTTTTTTCTATTATTCTACACTGCCTACATGAGTTAAATATTCATTTTACTAAGTCCTATATGGCCCCACTTCTAATTTTTTTCAATATTACTAATATCCTTCTTCCTTTCTCACATCTTTTGATTCCTCTGGCCCTAATCTTTTGCCTTCAAGGGAACATAGAAAGAAGCAAGGAAAAAAAATAAGAAGAAAAAGTGTCAAAGAGAAATATTAACATACACACAAAATCACCAGCTAAATAAAACCCTAGAGAAGACAGAGAAGCTAATCGACTGAATAAACCCATCAAGATAAAATGATGACTAGAGGGCAACAAAAGATTACAAACCACACTGAGAAACAGGAAGACATGGACCAGTCCAATGAACAAAATAAAAACCAAGAAGAGATGCAGAACATCGAACAACAAATCAAAGCTTTCCACACAAATATCATAGACCAACTTAATGAAGTGAAGAAATAGATTAAGGATGATAAGAAGACACTAGGAGAACATACTGAAGAAATTGTAAATATACATAAAAAGATAATTGATATGATGGTGATCAGTGGCACAATCCAAGAAATCAAAAAGATGCTGGATTCACATAACAGCAGATTTGAACAGGCAGAAGGAAGAATTAGTGATGTGAAAGACAATATATCTGAAATCAAACAGATAGTAGAACAGATAGATAAGAAGATAGAAAAAATACAGCAGGGACTCAAGGATTTAACCGACAAGATAAAATGCACAAACATATGCAATATAGGCACCCCAGAAAGAGAAGAGAAGGGAAAGGGAAGGGAAGGAGTGTTGAAGGAAATAATGGCTGAAAACGTCCCAACTTCCCAACTCTATTGAGAGAGATGGATGTACAAGTCCAGGAGCACATTGCACCCCAAACAGTATAAATCCCAACAGGCCAACTCCAAGACAAATACATGTAAAAATATCAATGCTCAAGACAAAGAGAAAATACTGAAGGCAGCAAGAGAAAACAGAACCATCACATACAAGGGAAGCACAATAAGATTAAGTGATGATTTCTCATCTGATACCATGGAGGCAAGAAGACAGTCATATGACATAGTCAAAGTATTAAAAGAAAAAAACTTCCAGAAATGAAAACTGTATCCAGCAAAAATGATATTCAAAAATGATGGAGAGTTCAAAATATTCACTGATAAACAGAAATTAAGAGAGTATGCTGATAAGAAACCTGCCCTTCAAGAAATGTGAAAGGAAGTTCTACAAATTGAAAGGAAAAAACAAGGGAGAGAGAGTTGGAGGAGAGATTAAAAAAACTAAAAAGACAAAAACAGAAACAAAAAAAATATATCACATACATTACACCAAAGAAAATATGGCTGAAGTAAGAACTTTGTTGTGAGTAATAACACTGAATGTTAATGGATTAAATTCACCACTCAAGAGACACTGATTGGCAGCTTGGATAAGGAAATATGACCCATCTATATGACCCACCTTTGACCCAGGGATTCAAGAAGGCTGAAAGTGAATGGCTGGAAAACAATTGTACAAGCATACAATAGCCAAAAAGGCAGGAGTAGCTATTCTAATATCAGACAAAATAGACTTTAAATGCAAAACTAATGTAAGAGACAAAGATGGACACTATATATTAGTAAAACTGGTAATCTCTCAAGAAGACAGAACAATCATAAACATTTATGCACCTAATAGGGGTGCCTCAAAATACATGAGGGAAACCCTGGAAAAAATAAGTGGAGAAATAAATGCCTCTACAATTATAGTGATGGACTTTAATACACCATTATCAGCATTAGACAGAACATCTAGACAGAGACTCAATAAAGAAACAAAGACTCTGAACAAGACATTAGAAGACCTGGACCTAATTGACATATCCAGAATATTACACCCAAATACAGCATGATTTACATTCTTCTTGACTGCACATGGATCATACTCCAAGATAGATCACATGCTAGACCACAGAACAACTCTCAATGAATTCAGTAAGATTGAGATTATACAAATATAATATATCTGACCCCAGTGGAATGAAATTGGAAATCACTAAGGGCCAGAGAAACATTTTAGGTTCAAAGATATGGATGTTAAAAAACACATTCTTAGAAAAGTGGGTCAAGGAGGAAATCTCAAAAGAAATCAGTAACTATCCTGAAACTAGTGAAAATGACAACAAAACATATCAAAACATGTGGGTTACGGCCAAAGCTGTCCTGAGAGGGAAGTTCATAGCCATAAATACATTTATTAAAAAAGGAGAATGAGCTAAAATTGAAGATCTAACTGCACACTTGGAGGAATTGGAAAAACAACAACAAACCAAACCTAAAGGAAGTAAAAAGAAGGAAAAAACAAAGATTAGAACAGAGCTAACTGAAATAGAGAATAAGAAAGCACTAGAAAAAATAAACAAAACCAAAAGCTGGTTCTTTAACAAGATCAATATAATTGAAAAACCCTTAGCCAAACTACAAAAAAAAAGAGAGAGCAGATGCAACTACTCAGAATAAGAAATGAGGAAGGTGATATCACTACTTACCCCACAGAAATAAAGGGTCTCATAAGAGGATAATTTGAAAAATTATATGCCAACAAGAATGATACTTTAGAGGAAATGGACAAATTTCTAGAAACTCACAAACAGCCCACATTGACAAAAGAAAAAATTGATGAACTCAACACTCCAATTACAATTAAAGAGATAGACTCAGTCAACATAAACTTCCTGTATAAGAAGAGCCCTGGAACAGATGGCTTCACAGCTGAAATCTACCAAACATTCTGGAAAGAGCTAACACCAATCCTGCTTAAGCTCTTCCAAAGAATAGAAGTAGAAAGAATATTGCCTAACTCAGTCTATGATGCCAACATTACCCTAATACCTAAACCAAACAAAGCTACCACAAAAAAGGAAAATTACAGACCAATTTCTCTAATGAACCTAGATGCTAAAATCCTCAACAAAATACTTGCTAATCGCATTCAACAACATATCAACAGGATTATACACCATGACCAAGAGGGTTTCATCCTGGGAGTGCAAGGGTGGTTCAATATAAGAAAATCAATCAATGTAATACACCTCATAAAAAGAGTGAAAGAAAAATATCACATGATCATCTCTATAGATGCAGAAAAAGCTTTCAACAAAATACAGCACCCTTTCCTGATAAAAACACTGCAAAAGATAGGAATAGAAGGAATCTTTTTGAATATGATAAAGGGTATTTATGAAAAACCCAAAGCTAACATCATCTTCAATGGTAAAATCCTAAAAGCCTTCCCTCTGAGATTGGGAACAAGACAAGGATGCCCTCTATCACCACTCCTATTTAACATTGCCATAGAAATTCTTGCTTGAGGACTGAGGCAAGAAAAAGTTATAAAAGGCATTGAAATAGGAAAAGAAGAAGTAAAAATTTCGTTATTTGCAGAAGACATGATCCTATATGTAGAAAGCCCTGAGAAATCTACAGCAAAGCTTCTAGAACTTATAAAGGAGTTCAGTAATGTCGCAGGCTATAAGATCAATGTTCAAAAATCAGTAACATTTCATTACACCATAACAAGCAATCTGAGGAGGAAATCAAGAAAAAAATACCATTTACAATAGTAACTAAAAGAATCAAAAACCTAGGAATAAATTTAGCTAAAGACTTAAAGAACTTAAAGAACAGAAAACTACACAACACTGATGAAGGAAATCAAAGAAGACTTAAATAAATGGAAGAATATTTCCTGTTCATGGACAGGAAGACTAAACATCATCAAGATGTCTATGCTACCTAAACTAATCTACAGATTTAATTCAATCCCAATAAATATCAACACTGTATTTTTTAAAGAACTGGAAAAACTAACTACAAAATATATTTGGAAAGGTAAGAGACACCGAATTTCCAAAGACATATTGAAAAAGAAAAATGAAATTGGAGGTATCACATTACCTGACTTTAAAACATACTACAAAGCTACAGTGCTCAAAACTGCATAGTATTGACCCAAGGATAGACAAACTAACCAATGGAGAGTTCTGATATAGGTCCTCACATATACAGTCATCTGATATTCGAGAAGGCCACCAAGTCCACTCAGTTGGGAGAGAATGGCCTCTTTAAAAAGTGGTGCGTGGAGAACTGGATATCCATATCCAAAAGAATGAGAGTGGACTGTCTCACACCTTATACAAAAATCAACTCAAGATGGATCAAAGATCTAAATATAAGAGCCAAAACCATAAAGACCTTGGAAATTAATGTAGGGAAGCATCGATAGGACCTTGTAATAGGAAATGTTTTCATGACTTTCACACCCAAAGCATGAGCAGCAAAAGAAAAAACAGATAAATGTGGTTTCCTCAAAATTAAAAACCTCTACACCTCAAAGGACATTATTAAGAAAATAAAAAGGCAGCCTACCCAATAGGAGAAAATATTTGGCAACATATATCTCATAGGAGCCTAATATCATGCATATATAAAGAAATCCTACACCTCTAAAATAAAAAGACAAACAGCCCATTTAAAAAATGTGCAATTGACCTGAAAAGACACTTCTCCAAGGAAGAAATACAGATGGCAAAAGAGCACATGAAAAAATGCTTGACATCTCTAGCTATTAGGGAAATGCAAATAAAAACTACAATGGGATACCATCTTACACCCATTAGAATGGCAACTATTAAAAAAAAGCACACTAAAAGTGTAGGAGAGATGTGGAGGAATAGGAACCCTCATCCACTGCTGGTGGGATTGTGGAATGGTCCGGCCATTGAGAAGGACAGTTTGGCCATTCCTCAGAAAACTAAAAATAAATCTTCTGTATGATCCAGTGATTCCACTGCTGGGTATATACCTAGAAGACTTGAAAGCAAAGACACGAACAGATATATGCACCCCAATGTTCATAACAGCATTGTTCATAGTTGTCAAAGTTGGAATCAGCCCTGGTGCCCATCAACAGATGAATGGATAAACAAAATGTGGTACATATATACAATGGAACATTACCCAGCTGTAAGAAGGAATAAAGTTCTAACACACGGAATAACATGGATGAATCTTGAAGATCTTATGTTGAGTGAAGCAAGCCAGGCATTGAAGGATGAACAGTTATGACCTCACTGATTTGAATTGAGGAAAGTGGGCAGTCTCTGAGAACCATTTTCTGAAAGATAGGTTAACAAGGGAGAGAAAGAGAAGAGAAGTTTGTGAGCTATCACCCATACAGACATAATCTATGGTAAAATGATAGAGTATAGTTGCATATTGAAGGATAGGACAGGTGTGGAATGATATTACTAGGTTTTGTTTTGCAGCATTGACAGGTGGGTAGATTAGGAAGGGTGGGTTAGAATGCCCAGGATGCTGGGGAAAGAGATGGGAGAGGGACTAGGTGAACATCAGGTTTGTGGGTATGAGGTTGAAATTGCAGGAGTGGAATACACTTATGACAATATGACAAGGTAGTGTCACTGGGTTAGGGTGTAGGTTGGGGGGGCATTCAAGTTTGGCACATCAGGAGTAGGCTTCTGGGGAGTGTGTGAGTGTTCATCCTGCCATAATGTGTTGTGTCCGGGAGTGGAGTGCCACATGGTGAGTGGGAAGGAGATGGACCCCCTTCTTTAGGAGGACTGATTCACCCAGAAACAGACAGGTGGTTGTCTCTTAGGAGCAAGGGTGTATCCTAACAGCGGGGGGAAATGAGGGTGTCAAGACCTGTTGTTGCATGTAACTAAGAATCTTGTCATCCAATGAGTCAAGAGAGGGGGGTGTCATGTGCCCCAGGGGTATGGGGAGGAAGGAACAGAAAAGATCAAATGGGGTATTCAGTGGTCAGGGGAAATGTTTTTCATTTCCTTACAGTAATAGACACAGAACATGGTAAATATCATCATGAATTATTAAACTGTACCATCTAAATTGTAAACTATACTGTCAACCATTGACAATGCTTAGTAGCTATGTTTCACTATCTGTATAACAGTTATAACATTGTTACCATCCACATAAAAACGTTTTAGTATGGGGTGAGGAAAAGGGGAGGAGGTTGGGTATATGAGTCTCTAGAATTCTTCATGTCTTTGCTGTGACCTAAAACTTATTTGAAAATTAAATGAAAATTTGGGAGACACTGGGATGTGAGAGGGGGAAGGTGCCATGGTACAAACAACACACCGATAATGCAGTGATAAATGGAAAAAAATAACAATAATTAAAAAAATTTTTTTTTGTTATTTCCCATTTTTGAATGTCCCACTCCTTTAATTATATTTTATTTTTAGTTTTTTTTTCTGAGTTTCCATGTATTTTATCTCTTACATTTAAGCTTATCATTATTATTTCATTTTCTTATTAATTATATTTCGCTATTATATGGGCTTCATCTTCAAGGAAGTTTTAGATCAGAGAAGAGTTACAATGGGGCCAGCAGCGGATCATTGTTGGGGGATGTCTGCGATGGGGGATTCATGGGACGAAGTTCCTCTCAATATACATGAAAGATATATAAAATTGGCCAAATGATCAAGGGGTGGGTAAGGTCACAGTGGGTGGACAATCATTCAATAAATGAGGGAATACTGAATTCCCAACCTGGAGAGCTCTGCCACATTCTCCAAGGGAGCAACAACAGTCCCCCGAGGGCAAGGGCAGTGTCTGACAAAGGAGGATGATCCAGTAATGGGTTCTTGTTATTGATGACTAGCCTTACGTGTCTTTGCTCTTGTAATTGAATCTTAGCCTACTTTTATGGGGTGCCTAAGGGTTGCTACCTGAGAGCCTCCTTGTTGCTCAAGTGTGGCCTCTCTCTAAGCCAAACTCAGCAACAGAATGCATTACCTTCCCCCTTGACTCCCAGAGATGAGCCTCCCTGGCAATGACGGATTAACACCAAGTGCCAACTGGCAATACCACAGGAAAAAGACCTTGAATAAAAGGGGGGAAAGGTAAAGACAAATGAATTCATGTGGCTAAGAGACTTCAAAGAGTGTTGGGAGGTCTTCCCAGAGGTAACACACATGCACACCTCAGTAAGTTCTTATAGTGGATATCACCCCACACAGAAGTTCTCCTGAGGGCTCTGGAGACACCCAGGTCTTATAATAGGGGGGTTAGCTCCAGAGATTGATGCCTTATCAGTGGCCTCTACTTTGGAATCTGTGCTCCTGAGAGTGACAGAGTTGGACTCAAATAAGTCCTCCCTGCACATAGTCCATCAGTCCCTTCTATTCAAACCTATATGTGATGCTGGAGTTTGTAATTGTACTTCCAGAGACTGGAGCCTTTGGCCTGCCATGTGCCAGCTGTGCCTGGAATCTCGGTGGAGCTTCAACTCCTACTCTACAGCTCAATGGACTCACCCAGGTCACCTGGTGAGGAGATGATGATGGACAATGGCCATCCCAGGCAATGGAGAAAGCCTGAAGTTGCAGGAAGGATAATCCCATCCATCATATCCATGGGATATAAGCCCCCTCTCTCTTGTAGGTGGTGTGGACATCACCATCCCAAACTCCTCAATACTGGGGCAAGATCTATGGACTAGAGTGAACTCACTGGTGTTCTGTTGTCGACATATTATGATTCAAGCAATGGAAGAAATTACAACATTTAGGTGGATCCAGTGGCTACTGGATGCTTTCAGAGCAGGGAAGGGAAAAGCAGTTGTAATACAGGGGCCTTTTTGGGACTTGGGAATTATCCTGAGTGACATTACAACGACAGATATAGGCCATTTTACATCAGCATATAACATGCAGAACTGTGTGGTAGAGAGTGTGGTCTACAAAGTGAACTATGGTCCATGCTTAATGGCAAAGCCCCAGGATGTGTATATCCATTAGAGGTGATATGCCACATTAATGAAAGATGTTTATGTGGAATGTATGGGAGGTGTGGGAGGTGGGGAACATGAGAATCCTTGGAATTTTTGTGTAACATTTATGTAATCTAAGCATCTTTTAAAATATTTAAATAAATAAATAAATAAATAAATAAATAAATAAATAAAAGAGAATTGAATTCAAATCTCTAGCTAATATTGGCAAACATAGAAGAGAATTACAGAGAGAAGAGAAAATTTTAATGAATAATATTCAGTCATTTGATTACATTAAATGATGCAGCTGTAACTTTGGAAAAGTATAAAAGAAATTTAACATACAAAGTATTATCAAGGATGTAGTGTTATAATAAGTAATTATTTTTGCAGATACTGTATTATCTCCTGAATGAGTAATACAAATTTATATCGATCATTTTGAGTAAGGGAATTTTTTGTTATACATTTTTTGTATGTCAGGAGGAGGTAGGTAGAAATATAAATTGAGGGCTGGGCCTTTCTTAGGGATGTTGTCTCATTGCACCTTTTGGTGTCTTGTTGCCTACCCTGAGAATGATTCCCTATGCAGCTGTGTGCATACTGCAATCCCATTTTCACTCACTCCCCCTTGGTGCTTGATTCCAGGAATAATGTATAGACTGTGGAAAAAAATGAAATACACAAATTGCATTTGATATGTGTTAAAGAAATATTTATAATTTTTTATTCTAAGTGCAAAAATAAATTGTATGATATGTGGATTTATACTGTTGCCAATAGGAACATAGGGCATTTTTTTGTCATTGGTATTCTTCTGCATGATCTTGTAATAATAAAAGGAGGCCATTTTAAATTTTGTCAAAACCTATAAAAATGTATGGTGCAAAATGTAAACTATAATGTAAACCATTGACCATGGTTAATAGCAATGCTTCAAAATTTGTACATCAGTTGTAATAAATGTAGTGTCCACTGTAAAATATTATTAATGGGTGAAAGTGGGATGGGGGAGGGCATTGAGTATATAGGAATCCCCCATATTTTCTATGTGACTTTTCTTTAACATAAAGTTTCATTGAAGATAAAACAAAAATAGTAAGGCACTGTGGGAAGAAATTATCCCTCTACATAAAAGATAACAGATCTTACAGTGATGAAAGACATAATGAATATTTTTTATTTTTATTTTTATTACTCTTATTTTATTATTAATTTTCTTGGTTAAATTTTTAAATTTTAATTTCAATAAGATACTGTATTAGCCAGCCAAAGGGGTGTTGATGCAAAATACCAGAAATCTGTTGGCTTTTATAAAGTATATTTATTTGAGGTGGAAATTTACAGTTACTAGGTCACAAACCAGAAGCTACTACCCTTACCAATGTCTGTTGCCACATGTTGGAGAAAGATGGCTACTGACATCTTCCAGGAGTTCAGGCTTCCTGGGTTCCTCTCTTCCTGGGGCTTGTTTCTTTCTAGGCTCAGACACTCTGATCCTCTGTGTGCTTACTTCCCATGCTCCAGCTCAAAACCTCCAACCTCTCTTCTCTGTGGTGTGGTTTCCTTGTGAGTCCCCACCCAACAAGGGGGCAAGGACTCAATGTCCTACTGATGTTGCCCAACCAAAGATTTAATCATTATTTAATCAAGTAAAAGTAAAATCTCTGAAGCCACTATAATCTAATATGCCCAGAGGGACAAACCAGTTCACAAACATAACCCAATATCTCTTTCTGGAATTCATAAACCATATTAATTTGCTACAGGTATACACAACCCAAAATTTCCTCTATTAATCACACATTTAGTTATATAATTCAGTGTTTATTCACTTAAACTTTCACAATGTTGTGCATAGGTGTTTTGGCTATGTTTGAGGGAGGTTTTGAATTTTAGAAGAGTCACAACTGTGGAAGAGAAAGATCACTGGTGCAAGGTGAGGGCATGTAGTAGGAAGGGTTCATCTGGAACATGCTTCTAAGACATATGAATACATTCAATAATTCATGGGTCATTGTCTTGGTGGGTGGAGACCCATAAAATAACCAAAAAATATTGCGTTCTCATCCTGGGGAGTCCTGATTCTTTCTCTAATACAGGGGCAAGAATCTCCTGAGTACATGGACAGTGCCTAAGAAAGGGCAATGGACCATTATGCCAGGCCCTTGATATTGATAATCATACTCATGTACCTTTTCTTGTGAAATTGAAACTTAGCCTAGTATTATAAGTTGTCTAAAGTTACCTCCTGAGAGCCTCCTTGTTGCTCAAATGAGGCCTCTCTTTAAATCAAACTCAGCATGTAGATTCACTACCTTCACCCCTGCATAATTTAAGAAATCTGGGGATGAGTCTCCCTGGCACAGAGGGATTATTTCCAAATGCTGACTAGTGATGAGTCTAGAAAAAGACCTTGACCAAAAGGAGGGAATATTAAATACAAATGAGTTTGTATGGCTAAGAGATTTCAAAATGAATCGGGAGGTCATTCCAGAGATCATGCTTATGTATGTCTCAGCAGGATCTTATTGACTGCAACAGTAAACAGTGCCTCAAACAGTGGCACCTGAGGGCTCTAGAGACACTTAGACACTGTAAACATGGCTGACAATCTCAGGAATTTGGCACCCTGTTAGTGGGCCTTACTTTTGGTTTTATGCCCTCACAATGTAAAAGAGTTGGACCCATTTGTAATTTCCATACACTTGGCTCTTCTGCCCTTTTATTTGAACCTATAATTAACAATAAACTCATTAAATGTATGTCCCAGAGACTTAAATTTTTTGCCTGTTCATATGCCACTTGAGCTCTTCATCTCATCAGAGTTGCAGCCAACACCTACTCTCCAGTTCATTGTACTCACCCAGGAAAAGTAACAAGTACATGCTGATGGACAATGCCCATCCTAAGGAAAAGAGAGTGTCTGCAACTGCAAGCAAAATAGTTCCATCAATCTGTCCCATAGGATCTAAACCCCTTTCATTAGAAACAGAGTGGTCATCACCATCCTAAAATTCTCAAGTTTGGGGAATGAACAATTGTCTAAAGTAGATGTATTATTATTCTTTTATTAATCTATTATAGACAGTATTATTCTAGCAGAGGAAGAACTTGTTTCACTCATAAAGGCAGTGGCCATCAAAGGTTTTGAGGGGAAGTATAGGGAAGAATAAGGGTAAGATGAGGGCATTGTAGGGCCATTGTAATTTACCTGCATGACATTGCAATGATGGATAAAGGCCATTATACATTTTGTCAAAACCTATAAAATTGAGTGGTCCTAAGTGTAAACTATAATGTAAACTATAGTCCATGATTTGTAGCAATATTTCAATATGTACTCATCAATTGTAAAAATATACCACACTAATGAAAGACGTTAGTGTGGGAAAGTGTGGGAGGGGAAGGCTGGAGTATATGGGAATCCCTTATATTTTTTATGTGACATGTGTAATCTAAAGCTTCTTTAAAAATAAAAACTACTGAGTTTGGCTTAGAGTGAGGCCACATTTAACAAAAAGGAGGCTCTCAACTAAGTAACTCTTAGGCAACCTATAATACTAGGTTATGTTTCAATTTCAAAAGTAAAGGTTCATAAGTACAGTGCTCAATATCAATGGCCCATCTATGGTCCATCCTCCTTATTAGTCACTGCTCCTGTACTTTGGAGATTCTTGCTTCCCCATTAGAGAATGAGACAGAGCTCCCCAGGATGGGAATTTGATATTCTTTCAGTTATTGTTTGGATCTCCTCCCACTGTGACAATATCTCATGAACACTTGAAAACATATGCCTTATAGGAATGTCCCAGGTGAACCTCCTCCCATGCATCCCCCATTAATGACAAGTCACACCAATGATTCTCCCCTGCCAGAGTTGTAGGCCTTCTGTAATCCAAAACTTCTTCAAAAATAAAGCCAATAAAATAATCAAATACATTTAATAAGAAAATGAAATAATAATGATAGATTTAAAATTTAAAAAGAAATTATAAAAATTTTTAAAAATTTGAAATAATAAAAAGTAAAATAAATAAAATTAAAATTTTTGACATTTTGTCTTTCATTGCAATAAATATATTGTCTTGTATGTACAGTGAAATTTTCTTCTGTTGAATCCCACAGTGTCTTACTTTATTTTTTTCATTTTAACTTCAGTGAAGCTTTAGGTTACAGAAAAGTCACATACAGTATGTAGAGAATTCTCATATACCCAGCATCCCCCCCCCTTTTCCCCTATTAATAACATTTCACATGTGGATTGTACATTTTTCACAATTGATGTACAAATATTGAAGCATTACTACTAACCATGTTCAATGATTTACATTATGATTTACCTTTTGTGCCATACTCTTCTCTTTTAAAAATCGATTTTATTGATATATATTAATAAACATATAGTTAATCCAAATTGTTCAATCAATGGTAGTTTCTATAATCACATAGTTTTGCATTCATTGCTTTAATCATTAGAACATTTTCACTATTTCAGAAATAATAATAAAAAAGAAAAAACAGAGAAGTAAACAAACAAGAAAATTTCTCACCTCTCAATCTCTCCATGCTTCCCCCAATGTATATCGCTGCTGTTTCTGGCTATTCTATCCAAAGTGTATAATTAACAGCTTTTAGTATAATCACAATGTTGCACATTCATCATCTCAAAAATTTTAAAACAATTTCATTACTTCAAAAAGAAAGACTCCACAATCATTAACATTCCTTCCTATGACCTACATAATCACTAATCTTCTTTCATTTTTATAAATTGATTTATATTTACATTTTATAATATTGCAATTATGCTATATGTAGTATTCTGTGTCTGTATCCATTACTTAGTATAGTGCCTTCTTTTTCTGATACTAATATTTTGTAATATTAACTTATATTTGTCCAGCTTCTAAGAAAAATGGTCTTATATATGCAATTCTACCTATATAAAATATTTCACATAATATATTTACATTTCATATAATATATTTAGTTCAGAATAGGGCAATCATATAATTTTTGTTCTTTTGTGTCTGGCTTGCTTCATGCAAAATAATGCCCTCCAGGTTCACCCATGTTATCATATGTTTCACCACTTCATTTCTTCTTACTGCCACATAATATTCCATTGTGTGTATATACCACAATTTGTTTATCCATTCATCAGTTGATTGACATCTGGGTTGTTTCTAACCTTTGGCTATCAGGAATAATGCTACTATGAATGCCGATGTGCAGATATCTGTTCATATCACAGCTTTCAATTCTTCTGGGTATATACTTAGCAATGGTATTGCTGGGTCCCTTGGCATGTCTATATATAACTTCCTTAGGAACTGCCAAACAGTCCTCCACAGTGGCTGTACCACTCTACATTTCCAGCAACAGTGAATAAGCATTCCTATCTCACCATATCCTCTCCCACATTTACAGTTTTCCATCTTTTTAATAGCAGACAGTCTAATAGGTGTGACATGGTATGTCATTGCAGTTTTGATATGCATTTTACTAATTCCTAATGATATTGAACATTTTTTTCATGTGTTTCTTCACCATTTGTATTTCTTCTTTGGAAGATGTGCTTTCAAGTATTTGGTCCATTTTTTAACCAGGTAGTTCATTTTTTTATTGGTAAGTTGTATGATCTCCTTATATATCAAGAATATTAAAACTGTATCAGATATGTGATTGCCAAATATTTTCTCCCATTTAGTCAGCTGCCTTTCTCCCTTTTGACAAAGTCCTTTGAGGAGGTTCCATTTGTCTAATTTTACTTTGGTTGCTCATGCTTTGAGTGTAAGGTTTAAGAAACTACCACCTACCACAAGATCTTGAAAATATTGTCCTACATTTTCTTCCAGGAGTTTTATGGTTATTGTTTTTTATATTTAAGTCCTTGATCCATTTTGAGTTAATTTTTGTATAAAGTGTGAGATGAGATAGGGATCTTCTTTCTTTCTTTTGGATATAGTTATTCTATTCTCCCACCACCATTTGTTGAATAAACTGTTCTGGCTCAGCTTGGTGGGCTTAAGAGCTTTGTCAAAAATTGTGTGACTGTAGATGTGACAGTCAATTTGTGTGTTCTTGATTTGGTTCCATTGGTGAATCTTTCTGTCTTTATGCCAGTAGCATGTTGCATTTTTTTTTTGTTCATTTGTTTGTTTGTTTGTTTGTGTTTTACCATTGTAGCTAAGTAATATGGTTTAAAGTCAGGAAGTTTGAGTCCTCCAACTTCTTTCTTCTTTTTAAGACTTTTTTTTTTTGCTATTCAGGGACACTGATCCTTCCAAATACATTTGATTATTGGTTTTCTGATTTCTGTGAAAAAAAAAATGCTGCTGGGATTTTTATTGGGATTGCATTGAATCTGTAAATCAGTTTGGGTAGTATTGACATCTTAATGATATTTAGTCTTCCAATCTATGAACACAAAATGTCCTTCTACTTATTTAAGCCTTCTTCAATTTCTTTCAGCAATGTTTTGTAGTTTTCTTAATAGAGGTCTTATATGCACTTGGTTAAGTTTATTCCTAAATATTGACTGTTTTATTCACTATTATAAATGGGATTTTTTCCTGATTTCTTCAGAATGCATATCAGTAGTGTATTAAACAGGTATTGATTTTTGGATATTAATCTTTTATCCCACCACTTTGCTGAACTCATCTATTAATTCTAGTAGCTTTCTTGTGGAAATTTCAGAATTTTCTAGATATAGGATGATGTCTTCTGGGAATACTGAAAGTTTTACTTCTTCCTTTCCTATTTGGGTGCCTTTTATTTCTTTATCGACCATAATTGCTCTTGCTACAACTTCTAGCACAATATTGAATAATAAATTTGATAGTGGACATCCTTGTCCTGTTCCTGATCTCAGTGGGAAAGCTTTCAGTCTTTCACCATTGAGTACAATACTAGCTGTAGGTTTTTCTTACATGCCTTTCACCATATTGAGAAAGTTTCCTTCTATTCTTATCTTTAGGAGTGTTTTTATCAAGAATGTGCTCTATTTTGTCAAATGCCTTTTCTGCATCAATTGAGAGGATCATGTGAGTTTTCTTCTTCAAGTTATCAATGTGGTTTATTACACAAATTGATTTTATTGTGTTGAACTACACTTGTATAACTGGGATAAAACTCACTTAATCGTGATATATAATTATTTCATGTGCTTTTTTATTCTGTTTGCAAGTATTTTGTTGAGGATTTTTGCATCCATATTCATTAGATATATTGGTGTGTAATTTTCTTTTTTTTTTTTTTTTTGTAGTATCTTTATCCAGTTTTGGTAATAGGGTGATTTTGGCTTCATAGAAGGAGTTTGGTAGCATTCCTTCCTGTTCAATATTTTGGAAGAGCTTGAGTGAAATCAGTATTAGTTCATCTTTGAATAATTGGTAGAATCCACCTGTGAAGTCATCTGGTCCAGAACTTTTCATCTTTGGGAGCATTTTGATGACTGTTTCAATTTCTTCCCTTATGGTAGGTTTGTTGATATTTCCTATTTCTTCTAAAGTCAGTGTAGGTAGTTCATGTGTTTCCAGGAATTTGCCCATCTCCTTTATATTGTCCAGTTTTTTGGCATACAGTTGTTCATACTATCCTCTTATAATCTCTCTTGTTTCTATTGCATCAGTGGTAATGTTCCCCTTCTCATTTCTGATTTGCTTAATTTATGTCTTCTCTCTCTTTTTTTTTTTTTGTCAGTCTAGCTAAGAGTTTATCTATTTTCTTGATCTCAAAGAACAAACTTTTGTTGTTTTTGATTCTATTGTTTTTTAGTTCTCAATTTCATTTATTTCTGCTCCAATCTTTACTATGTCTTTCCTTTGGCTTGGTTTGGGATTAGTTCAATATTCTTTTATAGTTCTTCTCAGTATGCCATTAGATCATCAAGTTCAGCTTTCTTCTTTTTAAATGTTAGCATTGTCCAATGTATTTTAAATCTCATCCATCCTGTATTTCATACCCATAACATCAATTAATTTTCTTTGCAGACTTTCTAATTGTTCTTTATGCTCATCCAGTCTTCTTAATATCCTTTATATCTTTAGGAATATTTTCTTTCAATTCTTTAAAATGCTCTAGGAGAGTGTGTGGTAATCATTGATTAATTATCTCATATTCTGGATCTCTTCAGGATATTTGGTTTGTCCTTTTGGCTGGACCATTGTTTCTTGCTTCCTAGTATGGCTCATAATTTTTTGTTGATGTCTAGGCATCTGATATGGTGGTGAATTTACACTGTTGACCAATTTCTCTCTCTTGCTGAATGTTATTATTTTTTTCACAGGTCTTTGATTCAACTTATCCTAAGTCTTTAAAATTGCTCAGCTTAAGTTACCAAAATTGTGCCAGGGACTCACTACTGGGTCACAGACTTTCTCCCAGGGGTGGGTTAAAGAAAGCTCTAAAAGCAGTTTCTGTCTATATAATTTCCAGACTGGCTGGCAGGTGGCAGTCATTGTCACATCTTCCATGGAGGTGTATCTCTTTTGTTTTTCCTTTTTTCCCTCTGACTAGAGTTGAGATTCAAAGTGGACTCTGCCAGCCAAATTCACTGAATAACAGCCCCCTGACTCCCCTCCCCTTTTCCATTGTATAGCTGGCTGGGAGAAAGACCTCTGTTCCCCATTCATCATCTGAAATGATCAGGGGTTTACCCCCACTGAATATCTTGGTGGTAGGGGAGGAGAGCCGTTCCTGGAAGCCTGGAGTTTTAGTAAATCACAGTTCATTGTTTCGACTTCTTCATGTGGGAGATCACCAAAGACTGGTCATAAGACATGGCCCAATCAAAACCCTAATCATAATTTAATCACGCCCAGAGGAACAGACTAACCCACAAACACAATCTATATCTATTTCTGGAATTCATAACTGTATCAAACCATCACACTCCATCTTCTGAATTCCAAAAAAAGACATTACAATATTCAAAAAACCTTAAATAAGTAACAATGCAAGTACAAAATCATATCATAATCAGTTTAAAGGAATACAGTTTCTCTTGGGGCAAAGTCCCGTCTGTCTTTAGATTTCTAAACTTACAAAACCACTTATCTGCTTCCAATACACAAATGTAAAGACACAAGATAAACATTTTCATAATCATAAGGAGAAATTGGAGGGAAACATGAGTCATGGGTTCTCTACAGTTCAATAAACCTGCAGGGCATCCTCCATTCAATTTCAAAATCTCAGAGTCACTCTTAAGATGATGGTTTCTTCTCCCTGGGGCCACGTGTTGATCCACCCTTTCCACAGGCTTGTTCAATGGCCATTTTTTTGGTTCTACCTTCATCAAGCATCTAGGTGTTGACCAGCCTCTGAACCTCACCCTCCAAGAGTGTTGGGGTGACTGCCACACCCTACCCAATCTTTGAGTTAGAGTCTTAGTCCCCAAGTACAGTGGTTGAAGACAACATTCCCCCTAACATTTGACATACAACTCAACCCACTCAGAGCAATGAGTTGACTGCCTGGCTTTCCCAAATCCATGGGGGACAGGTGCACCCTCTCAGACCTATGGGATGCTGACTTTAACCACCCTAATCTTTGAGGAATGTGCTCCACACTCTCTGTACCCTGGATGGCAAAACTCTCCCTGAACATTGGGTGGGAACATCTACCGTCTTCAACAGCTGGGGCAAACTCACCCATAGTTGGCTTTTATACAGTATTTATTTGGGGTAGAAACTTACAGTTACCAGGACATAAAGCATAAATTCTTTCCCTCACCAAAGGCCATGACTGTTCCGGCTACCTGGGTTCCTCTCTTCCTGGTGCTTGATGCTCTCCAGGTTCAATTGCTTGTTCTTTCCACAAGGTCAGCTGTAGACTATAAGGTGAATGTCTCTTCTCTTTTCCTGGGGTCTTCTCTCCTTCCTCATGACAAACTCCTCTGTGTGCTTATTTCCACTGGCTCTAACATCAAAACTCCACATCAGAACTCCAACCCTCTCCCTTGCCATGTCTTTTTCTTTGAGACCCCACCCACCAAGGGATGGAGCTCAATGCCCTTCTGTCATGGCCCAATCAAAGCCCCAATAATAATTTAATCACCCCCAGAAGAACAGACCAGCCCACAAACACAATCCATATCTATTTCTGTAATTCTTAACCATATCAACCCACCACAAGTCTTAATTCTATACATTAGCAAATCACCAGTAAATGTCTATGTAATGGATTAGTATGAGGGTTGATCCTGCATTCATGGATCAAGTGTCTTCATGAAAATTCTTTAAAAAGAGAGCTGATTTCACCTATAAGAATGTTTCTCTCTGAAACAGAACAAATGTAGTGTAATTTTACAGAATGTTAGTAATAGTGTGATAAATAGGTAAAAATACAACCAATGCAAACTAGAGACTGTAGAGCACTGTAATCTATTAATACTCTTCCTTCAATGGTAGACAAGGAAGTATGCTAAGTGAAAGAGACTGGACATAGAGTACTGCATATTATTTAACTTCATCTATACAAAGTGTAAATACAAATAACGTTATAGAGACAGATACAGATTAGAATTTATATAAGGCAAGTGAAGGTTAGAGGGATTGAGAGGTGACTACTAAAGGACATGGAGGGTTTTCTTTTTGGAGTAATGAAAATGTTCTAATATTGCTTGTGATGATAAATGCACAAATTTTGATTATGTCAAATGCCATTGGTTGTACTCTTTAAATGTATTGTATGGTTTATGAATACATTTCAATAAAATTGATAAAAAATGAATTTGGGGGAAATTTGGAAAAGAGTAAAAAGGAGCAAGTAATGAAGAAGAAGGTAAATAAAAGAAAAAGGACAAGGCCATATAAATCAAGCTAAATTCTTCTTCATGGAAGAAAGTGTGATAAGATGTGTCAAATATTGCTGATAGTACAATAAACATTAATAATTGAATTTTGGATATAACAAGATAAATATCATTGGTAATTGCTAACATTTACAAGAGTGGTTTTGAATATATGTTGGGTTTTAGAGAATTGGGCTTACCTGTGAACGACAAGAATTAGGAATATTAAATACATACAAGATTTTCAAATTTAGAATTGAATGGGAGCTGTGAAATTGAATGACAGTGGTGGGATGAAATGGGGTCTTTTGCATGCTGATAGAAATAGTCTAATGAAAGCAGTAGTGTAGGAAGGATCAGAGGAACTACTGGAACTATATCCCTGGGCTGTTGAACTGGGTGATAACCTATTGTATATGTGAAAAGTGTGACCTTACCTTGCACTATGTATATGACTTCCACACTTAAAAGTGAGAACACAATCTTTGAGAACATGGAAAAATGTTCATATAAGTGGGTGGAAATATCAACAGTTTAAATTGAAGTTTTCTTCTGAATGCTTCAATATTTTCAGTAAAATAGAAAACAAATAATGGGAGTGTAATGTATCACTCATGAGCTGACATAGATGTGGGGAAAAGAGGAACTGCAAGATTCAAGAAAATTGAGAAAGTTTAAAATAATCATCTAGAAAGAGGGATAATAAATAGACACTAGATATTTAATATTATTTTTGGAGGTTTAAAAGCCCATTTGAATTTAGGGCTTATAAATTTAAAGTGAGGGAATTCAGTAAAATTCTGTTTTTCTTGGTTCATATTCAGGAGTGTGTGATCAGACTCAAATGTGGCAGTATTTAAGTGGCTTGGTGCTGCTAGGTAATCACAAGGGAGATAAGGATGATCAGGTACATGGTACTGGGTGGAAGAAATCAGAATGTAGGGTTTACTTGGATAAGCGGAGGAAAAAGCTATATGGAGAAGAAAGGGGAAGGATTAAAAATAAAACTAGAAAAGTAAATTACAGTTAGTCATGCAGTTGGGGTTTTGGAGTTCTATTAATTGAGGAGAGAAGTTTCCCTTATCTGAAAACATAAAATGAATGCAAATTGATACGACATTGCATAGCAGTATTTTAGAGATCATTTGGGTACATTTTCCATTAACTAGTGTGTGCACTAATTGGCACTCTACTACATTTTGAGGAAAATATAAATTAGTTCAATGCCAAATGCATAAATCTTTGTATCAAGCACTCTAAAAATCTGAATTAAAGATAAACTCATATATGTTAAGTTTGAATTACAAATAATATTTTTCAGCTTTAAGAAATGCAAATGTCTATCAACAGTGGACAGATAAAATATTACCATATGTCCTTATAATTGAAGCTATGCAGATAAAAAGAAAAGTATCATTGTCATCTTTAGATAATATTTTAAGTTTAAAAAATGAATAGAGGGTGGATAAGCAATTATGCTAAGACAATTTTGTGGTAATATATTCACAGATTCTACATATACAGAAAAGACTAAAAATAAGAGTAGAGATTGATTAATTTTCATAAAGTCAATGCTTCTGGGCAACCTGCTCCCATATTCTCTGTGAAGGTGAATGCAATATTCAATATTAAATTTTCTAGAAAACAAGGAAGATATATTTCTCTCAATTGTGGAATTATATTTATATGTTGGTGTAATTATGTTAATTTTGCTATTCTATTTTGTTATTTTCAATATGATAGATTTTAACCAATTGTAGACTTTTTTAGCATTAAGCAGCTTAATTCATTCCTTTGTACAACCTTTTCTAACCGGTTTACATTCTTTAAACATAGGGCATGATTGGCTTCTTTGTTAATGCCCTGATTTATTAATTTCTCCTGTGATAAAAACTATCTATGAATCTACCATGACAATATTGCAGCATGTACCTTATTTGGACTCCAGTAAGATTTCAACATGTCTGTGATGGCAAGTTTTGTGTTGAAGTGCAGATAAGCTCTGCTTAATGTCATTCTAGGGCTTTTGGGAACTGATTTGCCCACCTGTGAACTATGTCTTTCTCCTGGATTAGAAGCTTTAACTTACCTACCATCCTTAGCTAACATTGTTGATGTATAAATATGATGGTGGCTGAAAAGAGTAGTCTAAGGGTGTAAATGTCTATTGAACAAAGCTAGAGGATACTCTAGGGACTGTATAACAGAAAACTCAGTAGTGGATAAAGATTATGTTTAATAGTACAAATACAAGAATTTTCTTCCAAGAACTAGATCAAATGTACATCAATATTAGAGGTGGTTAAAAATTTGATGATATATGGGATAATACAACTAATATAACTGATGATCTATATTTAATGCTGATATTGTAATATTTTTGTAGTGATTGCAAAGATGGTACTATATCAATGTGAAGAGTCAGCAAGAGAGTTTAAATGGGAGTATCAGATTTTAACTCTTTTCATGTATGAAACATTCTAAAATTTACTGGGCTTGTGACAACACAATTCTGTGGTGAAACTGAGATCCACTGAGTATAAATTTTGGATGGATGGTACAAGATATGAACCCCATGGTGTATTATAGACTGTGGTTAATAGCACAAGTATGAGAATGTTCCCATATGAACTATAAAAAGTATACAATACTAATACATGATGTTAATAAAAGGGATATTTGTGGAAAAACACACTAAATGTAAACTACAGACTGTAGTTAGCAGCAATATTTTGATGATGTTCTTATATCATTTGTAATAAATGTTTCACAGCAATGCAGGATGTTGGTAGAGGGAATCCTGTATAATATGCATGACTGTTTTATAAACTCACAACTTCTCTAATATAAAAAATGGGGATGGTTATGGTAACATTGTGTATTTTATTCATAGGAAATGCTATACATCACAGAAACAGTCTAAGTTCCTTATCAGTTAAACTGTTTTACTCTGAGTCTTCTCTGAAAGCACATGTGAAGAACTTTCCATGAGGAGCAAGACAAGTATATAATTTATGGTCTACATATCAACAAAAATAACCCTGGTAAGAAGATAAAGTTGGGATAGAGCCAGGTTTCCTGACACATATGGTTTTTTGAACATTTTGAAATTTATATAGCTAGATACTTCTATGGAAAATAAAGATATCCTGATTGCCATAAGTATGTTTTCTGGATAGAGGCCCACAGAATAATTAACAAAATAATAAACTTTTTACCTGGGGAATTCTTGTTATTTTCTTAAATAGGACTACAAAAAGCTCTGGATTATATAACTCTTGCCTAATTAAAAAAAAAAAAAAAAAACAGGTCAAAAGACAAGCCATCAATCTTAAAGCTTGCACTTATGAACCTTATCCTTACAATAATGAAATTATGTCTATGTATAATTAATGCCCAAAAGTTTCATCCTTCAAATCTTCTTGTTACTCAAAAGTGGACTCTCTAAGGCAAACCCTCCAAATCAATTCACTACCTTTCCCCCGAAGTGTGACATAACACTGAGGAATGAGCCTCCCAGCACCAAGAGATTGTTGCCATGAATTATTCAATGATGCATTTAGAGAAAGACCTTGACCAAAAGGGGGATAAATTAAATAAAATAGAATTTTTATGGCTAAAAAATTACAAAGTGTGCCGGAAGTTCATACGTGGGGGTTTTGCTTATGCAGAGCTCAACCAGATTTCACAAACTGCTACAGTAAGCAAATGCTCAAAAAAGTGCTCCTGAGGGCCCTAGGGATGTCTGGTGGCATAGACAAGCCACAAAACCTTATGAAATCAACACTCCCTCTGTGGGTCCTGTCAAAGATTATATGTAAACCTATTTCCCCAGTATAACATAGGAATACTCACTTATGAATTCCTTAATCATGATTCATCCACTCCTTTTATCTGAACTTATAATATTCAATTTACCTCTTAAATATATTTCTTAGAGACTTAGAGCCTTCAGATTGTTCATATGATGGTTGTGTCCTGAAACCCAGCAAATATGTGATCAACTCCTCCTACACAGTTCTTCAGACCTGAAAAGAACAACTAACAAAACAATGAGGATGGACCAGCTCCACCTCAAAACAAGGAATATCTTCAAATGAAAGCAAATCAATTCCATTCTTCTGCCTCATAATATCTGTGTTCATTCTCAGCCTGAAGCAGTCAAAGCAGACATCACCCCAAACTTCTTGAGATTGAAGAATGAAAAAATGAGGGGAAAGCTGTAACCATTGATTAAAGCTGGTATATTTTTATTGTAGTTATTATCTTGTGTTTATTGTGTAACTTGTAATATTGATATGAACAATAATTTTAAGTAAAAAAGAGCTATTCCAAACAGCATGGGAAAGACTTCTCCCTCTGTATGGAATTTTAATTCCAAAAATGAATATTTTCTTTTATGCTCTGAGGTGCAAGTTGTAAAACAGAATGTAAACTATAGACCATGATTAGTAGCAATGCTTCAATATGTGTTTGTAAATTGTAACAAATGTACCACACTAATGAAAGAGGTTAATGGGTAAAAGTGGGGGAGGGAGAGGAGGTAGGGTATATGGGAATTCCCTATATTTTCTATGTAACATTCATGTAATGTAAGGCTTCTTTAAAAATAATTAAAAACTGAAAAAAGTGGGAGAAAACTAATTGGGGGAATATTCCCAAAATAGGTCAGGCAGAAAATAAAACAAGGTATACTACCACAATTAAAAAGTGAGTAAATAAATTTAAATAATGTAAATCTGATGCTATTTACACCAGCCATAGATCTACTGGTTTCTGATTTATTTAAATAAATAACACTAACAGAAGATTAAGGTTTACATCTCAAAGAAAATAGCATTCTTTCTCTCTCTTACACTTTCCCTCCATTTTGCTCTCTCCATCTCTGTCATACAACATACACACACAATTAAGTTGCAAGGTAATTTTTATAGTTTCTGCTGATAATTTCAAAATCAATAATTGCAGTATTTCAAAAGGTAATTTTAATGTGGGTTGCTGAAACTTTGTAGTGTTCTACTTAGTGGTGTACTATATGGTATTATTGATCAATACATGCCATCATTGTTTGGTTTGGCTCTGACTTTTTTGTTCAAAATATGTGAAAAGATATAGCTTGTGCATTTACAACAGAAGCTGAAACAGCCATGGTGTACTTTGCAGCCAAGTATGTTTTCTCTCTGCCATGAGCTAGGCAAACTCTGAGGTTGTAACTGTTTCTTTCAGCCATAGTTTTGGAATGAAGAAAGAAAAGACCTGTAGCTGAGCCATTATACAATGTGAATGATAAATAAACATTTGGTATTGTAAACTCAGGAATTTTGCTCCTAAAACATAAATTAATCCAAGCGGATTGGCACAGTGAGTTTAAAGTCATCTCAAAAATATGAATTTCAAATATTAATATTATTTCTAATGTTTCCTTTTTATGCATATGGATTTTTCTTGAAAAGTTGAAATCAACTTCTATATCATTATGTATATTCAAGTACATTCATGGAAACCCAATCTTATTCACAACCAAATTTGGAAAAAATTTTGAGTGTTGAGATTTTCCTGACTAAAAAATACTTAAAAATCAAGAAAGAAAAAATATATCTAATGTAGAAAGTGAAAACAATTTAAAACCATATACTTACATTGAATACGTTTATAATGACCATTAGGTATATTATTTTCTGATTAATTTAAATACATGACACCTATACTAGACAAGAAGTAAAAGTGAGATGATTGTCATGTACTATTTGGCATTTCTATTGTGATAGATATTTTGTCTATTTAATCAGGATTAGAAAAAAGCAACAGAAACTTCAATTAAAACATTTATGTGTATTGTAGAGAATGCTCTGTAATCCATGAAATACATTGTTGTTTTAAAATGTTCTGTAACTGTATTTTCCCTCATTAAACATATCAATTCCTTCTCTAAACATATCTTAACCCATCATCAAATTATGCCCTACTATAAACTTTAGCTGATAATTATTTAGAAACTATTTTCAGGTAATAATGCTTCTCCCTAGTGAGTTAAAAAAGAAATCTCAAGGGAAATTAGAAATTATTTAAAGACAAATGAAAATGAAAACACAAAATACTAAACTTTCTGGCATGCAGCAAAGGGAATCTCTGCTGAAGCAAAGTAAATGTGTAGATATTTATTAATAATAAAAAAGAACAAAGATTTCAAATTATTCTAACTTCACATCTTGATGGAGTACAAAAAGATAAAACTAACCAAAATGTAATAGAAAGAAAGAAGGAATTAAGATTTGAGCAAGGATAAATGTAATAGGAATATAAAAACAATTGAGAGAATCAATAAAACTAAAACGTGTTTCTTTGAAAACAATAATGAAGTTAATAAATCTTTAGATAGACTGACAAAGGAAAAAAGAGAAAAAATACAGAAAACTATAATCAGGAAAGAAAATGGTGACATCATGCCTGATTTTACAGAAATAAAATGATTATAAAGCAATACTAGGAAAAATTCTACAACCAATTATGATACATTGATAAAATTTACAAATTTCTAGAAACAAACAAATTACCTACATTGATTCAAGAAGAAATAGAAAACTTCTTCAGACTTATAACAAACACAGATTTGAATCAATAATTTAAAACCTTCCTTTAAAATTTTTTTTAAGAATGATGGCTTTACTGCCAAATTCAATCTCTGGATTTGCTATATATGTCTATGGCAGTCTGGCTGGCAACAGCCTAAAATTGACTGGACAAGAACAATTGTCTAAAGCTTATCATCCCAGAACTTTCCCTGCTAGTAGAAGGCAGTTCAAAGAGCTCTCCTATAGAACCCTGTAGAATAGTCAAATTACAGCTCCCTGGGGCAAATGTCTTTTGGTTGTGAGACATACAGTGCATTGCGAGGGATATGAGGAAACATATCTGGCAGAATTCTTTAGGCCATGTGCACATGCCCAAAAAATATGTATGCACAGAAAAGACATGGGAGGTCTTAATTTTTGCCCTGGGATATTATCTAAAATATTATTAAGGTTGCTAATCTCTGAAAAGCAGAAATCACAGAGATCAAAATAAAAAGATTGAGAAATATGGGTTTTTTCATTTCCCTCTTTTTTATTTGGTCCTGGTTTTCAAATAAAGCTAGATACAATCTTAAGAAAGAATATCCAATGTCTAAATTTCAGAGATAGCACATTACGATATCAAAATGTCTAGGTTGCAAAAAAGATAAACAAACACAAAATAGGATGTGATGGCTTGTGAAAAGGAACAGGATAAAAAATTTAAAATCATCAATGAGGAAGAACAGAGCTTGGACATACCAAAGACTTTTAAAAATGGTCCTAAATATGCTCAAAGAGCTATAGGAAAAAATGGGCAAAGAAATAAAGGAAAACAGGAAGACAATTGATAAATATGAAGAGAATATCAATAAAGCCAAAGAAAAAATGAAAAGTAACCAAATAGAACCAAAGACCACAGCAACAAAAATATTTTTAAAAATCCTCAGATAGGTTTAAAAATAGTTTGGAGCTGGCAGAAGAAAAAGTCTGTAACATTAAAGATAATAAAATTGAATTATTCAGTCTAAGGAGGAGAAAGAAAACAGAATAATGAAAAGTGAACAAAGCCTGTCTAAGAGATTTAAAATGGAATTGGAAGGACATTCAGGAGGTTACTCTTATGCAAACCTGAACTAGATATGAAAAACAGCCAAAGAATGCTAAACCTTAGGCAACAATGTTCATTAAAGCCATAAATACAGCTGGGCACCAGAAACAACCACAAGAAATAGTAAGGTATGCTAGTTCAGGCTAGTTCAGGGAAAGGGAAGATGGTAGAAAAACATGGCTGCAAAACATGTGGCCATGGAACTCCACCTGGAAACCCGCTGAGGGAAAGACTGCCACCAAGGAGGTTGCCAGAAAGATCCCACAAGAACTCCATTTGGAAAAAGTCTCATTCATGGTCAAGGGAAAGCCCCAGACATTGGGCCCCCTGGGGAACTGACTGATTTGGGTAATCAATCAGAACAGAAATCAGCTAAGGCACTTCCCCCAAACATTAGCAAGGGGAGGAATAATTAATAGTTTAATAAAGGCAACCTAACAAGCAAAATCCATCTCTCTGTCTTGAGTAGCCCCATGGAGTTAAAGTAGTATAATTTGGCACACTCCCTCTTTTACCCAACTACATATCACAATTCAATCAGCCTGGATCTGTTTTTATCTCTTTTATGTATATTATTCTTAGTGTACGATTGTGCTGAACAGAGTTTATAATGAAAATATTAGAATGTCAAAGAGTCAATGGACATAAAATTGTTCATCATAAACTCTAAGAAGTGAGAGTCAAAAAGTCAAGCATATCATCCTTTAATGAATGATGGTGTGATGTGATGAAACAGAAACTTGTTCAGTCTGTTCTTCCAGGAAACTGAAAATTTCTGACCTTCACAAATGTGGGTGGTGTTTAGGACTCAAAAACAAAGATTAATTTTTTTAAAAACACATTAATTAAAATCAATAAGCATGTTGATTGAATTCATTTGAGAAAATGGAAGAGTATAAAAATGGAAAGAAAATACAGTAGACAAAATATAAAAATAGATAATTTTTGAAAAATCATTTTTTCATGACTGTATCATAGATATTTGTGTAAACCCAATATTTTTCTTTCATCCTAAAGTAAATTTAGCCTTTCATACCTGTTTTAGTTTCCTATGCTGTTCAACCAGGAACATGAAATGCATCAGTTTAAACATTTGTAATTTATTACCTTACAGTTTTGAGGATAAAAAAATTGAAATCAAGGCATTATCAAAGTGCTTTCTCCCTAAATACTGTAGGGACTTATGGGAAGATGGAGGAATAGAGAGTTGGAGGGATCTCTTATCTCCCAGAAAAAATAACTAGAGAAAAGTCAGAGACAGTCTGAAAGGCTGCTCCGGGTCTCAGGACATCAGCAGAAGGCAAGAAGCCACTCAGAAGAGAGAGGGACAAAGGAAGGAGACTCAGCTGGCTGAAAAGTCCAGTGAGTAGAGCTGCAAAAACAGCAGCAGGTGCCCTTCACCCCACTTATGGAGCAAATAGCAGTCAGAAACTGCAGCTGTTGTGGGTCTGTGTTGGCTGTAGACTGAAGGGTTTGTCAGGTTCCTCTTCCCCAAGAAAGTGGAGAGGGTGAGATACAGCTTAGAGCAAATACAGGTTTTTGCCAGTGATATTGGTCTGCTGCATTGGAGGCATCCCACACTTCCAGGCTGAGTGGGGCCATGATATTGTTTGTCCTGAGAGCCAGCAGGGAGATAAAGAAAATATGCCTTCACATATACCTTCATTACTGCCCAGAGTTGGTTGCTGAAGAGGCAGAGGGAGAGAGGGTATGGCCAATCAAGGGTGGAAAAAAGCCTTTGAGAAAGTTTGTGAGGCTTGGTCAGCCCTGGGTAAATTGCTTCTGCATAGCTCACCTGCCCACAGAGCTAAACTGAATTCATTCTCTCTAGTCCCTGGGGATTGAGCTGAAAGCTCTCCCAAGTATCAGCATCTGCTGGCCAGACCAGAAAAGTGAAAAAAGGAAAAATACTTAAATAAATAAAAGAGGCAAGCAGGTGCCTTTATTATCACATTTTTTAAGACCCTTGGAAATGGGCCTGCACTCCACTATTGAGCCCTGATTTAAGCAGTTAAATAGGGGCAATAAAAAATACAGAGAATAAGTTGAAGCAAGAGTTAAAGAACAGTGGTAGCATATAGCTATTTAACAGTAAATCCCTAGGCAAAGGAGAGAAACTGAACATTAGCATCAGAATCAGATTCACAGAAATCAGCAAAAATTTACAAGCCTTACAAAGTAAAAGGAAGATATAACTCAGGCAAAGAAACAAATCAAACTCCAGATGAGACAAAGAACTTGAAACAACTAATAAATGAGGTTCATACAAATTTGCTAAATAAAATCATGGAGTTGAAGGAAAACATGGTTAAAGAAAAAAGACATTAAGAAAACAGTTAGTGAGCACAAAGAAAATATGAAATCATGTATAAAAAAATAAGAGATTATGGGGATGAAAGACAAAAAGTGAGATCGGAAATGCAATAGAGGCACACAACATCAGGTTTGAAATCATGGAAGAAAGAATTAGTAACATAGAGGAAAGAACAACTGAAATTGAAGAGAAAGAAGAACACAGAAATGAATGGAAAATATTGAGGGACTCAGGGTGTTGAATGATAACAAAAAGCACAGCAACATACATCTTATGGGAGTTGCAGAATAAGCCAAGTAGGAAAAAGGGAGAGAAAGAGTATTTGAAGAAATAATGGCTGAAAATTTACCCAACTCTCATGAAAGACATGAATACTTGTTTCCAGGAAACAAAGTGTACTGCAATTAGAATAAGTTCAAATAGACCTACCCCAAGACACATAATATGCATAATGTCAAATGCCAAGATAAAGAGAAAATTCTGAAAGCAGCAAGGAGAAAATAAGGCATCATATACAAAGGATGTCCAATACTACTTAGTGAGGATTTCTCTTCAGAAAACATGGGGGAAAGAATAATTACAAGTACTGAGGGAGAAAAACTGACACACAAAAATTATTTTTTCAACAAAACTATCCCTCAAATATGATAGTGAGCTTAAAATATTCACTGATAAACATAAATTAAGAAAATTTTTAAGCAAGGAACCAGCTTTGCAAGAAACACAAAAGGGTAATCTGCAGCTGGGGGTTGGGGGAGATGAGGCAGATTAAAGAGATACTAGATGCTTGGAGTAGAGTGCAGAAATGAAGACTATCAGAAAGGGTAACCAAGAAGTTAAAAAGATGGACAAAAATCAGATATGACATATGAAAGCCAAAGAATAACACAGCTGATATAAGTTATTTCTTAACAGTAATAACATTGAATGTTAATGGATTAAATTCCACAATCAAAAGACACAGGCTGAGAGAAAGGATAAGAAAACATGAGACATCCATTTGTTGTCTGCAGGAGACTTGCCTCAGACACAAGGATCCAAATAGACTGAAAGTAAAAGGTTGGAAAAAAAATAATTGATGCCAATAATAACCAAAAGATAGCAGGAGTAACTATAAAGTTGTCAGACTGATCAGACCTTAAAAACAGACTTTAATTGCAAAAAAGTGATAAGAGATGCAGATAGCAATTATCTATTAATTAAAGGGACAATCCAACAGGGAGGGGTAACAGTCATAAAAATAAATGTGCTTAAACAGGGCACCCCAAATTACATGAACCAAACTTTGGCAAAACTGAAAGGAGAAATACACTTCTCTACAATAATAGTTGGAAACTTAAACATGAGACTCACATCAATAGATAGAACCAATAGACAGAAAACCAACAAAGAAACAGCAAACTTGAGTATTATGAAAAACAACATGGTTCTGACATACATATACAGAATATTGCACCATGAAACCAGCAGTTTATAAATTCTTCAGAAGTGCACATGGATCTTTCTTCAGGATAAACCATATGTTGGGCCACAATACAGTGCTCATTAAATTCAAGACGACTGAAATTATGCAAAGCAACCACAGTGAACAAAATGGAATGAAGCTGGAAATCAATAATAGGCAGGAATGGGAGAAATTTGTAAATATATGGAGTTAAGCAATACACTCTTAAACAACCAGCGAATCAAAGAAGAAATTGCAAAAAAATTAGTGGATGTAGTGAGGCAAATGAAAATGAGAATAGAACATATCAAAACTTATGGGATACTCCAAAGGCAGTTCTGAGAGGGAAATTTATACCCCTCATTGCTTTCATTAAAAAAGGAGAAGAAGCTAAAATTGATGATGTAACAGCACATCCAGAAGAACTAGAAAAAAAAATAGCTAAGTAATCCTAAACCAAGCTGAAGGAAAGAAATAGTAAATATCAGAGCAGAAATAAATGAAATTGAGAACAACAACAGCAACAAAATAGAATCAACAAAACCAAAAGTTGATTCATTGAGAAGATCAATAAAATTGACAAAACTTTGGCTAAACTGACAAAAAAAAAAAGAGAGAAGATACAAATAAATCAAATCAGAAATGAGAGGGTGGACATTACTCCTGACACTATAGAAATAAAAGAGATCATGAGAGGATACTATAAACAACTGTCTGTCAAAAACCTAGAAAATGTAAAAGAGATGGACAAAGTCCTAGAAACACATGAACCACCTATATTGAGTTTAGAAGAAATAAAAGACCTCAACAAACCAATTACAAGTGAGGAGTTTGAAACAGTCCTCAAAAACCTCCCAAAGATGAAAAGACAGAGACCAAATGTCTTGAAAGGTGAATTCTACTAATCATTCAAAGATGAACAAATACCAATTTTGCTCAAGCTCTTTCAAAAAATTGACCAGAAAAAAATGCTACCAAAGTCATTCTATGAAGCCAACATCATCCTAATACTAAAACCAGAAGGAAAAAAGAAAATTACAGCTTGATATCTCTAATGAATATAGATACAAAAAGCCTCAACAAAATATTTGCAAACAGAACCCAAAAATCACATCAAAAGAATTATACAGCACAATCAAATGGACTTTATCCCAGTTATGAAAGGGTGGAACAACATAAGAAAATCAATTAGTGTATACACCACATTGATAAATTGAAGAAAACAAATCACATGATCCTCTCAATTGATGCAGAAAAGGCATTTGGCAAAATACAGCACACATTCTTGATGAAAACCCTCCAAAAATAAGATTAGAAAGAAGCTTTCTCAATATGGTAAAGTGCATATATGAAAAACCTATGGCTAACATTGTATCCACTGGTGAAAGATTGAAAGATTTCCCTCTGAGATGAGGAACAAGACAAGGATGGCCACTATCACCACTATTATTTAATATTGTGCTAGATGTTCTAGATAGAGCAATTAGGGTATACAAAGACATAAAAGGCACTCAAATATGAAAGGAAGAAGTAAAACTTTAACTATTCCCAGATGACATGATCCTATATCTAGAAAATTCTGAAAATGCCACAACAAAGCTATTAAAATTAATAGATGAATTGTGCAAAGTGGTGGGATAAAAGATTAATACCCCAAAATCATTAGCGTTTTTATATACTACTGATGTGCAATCTGAGGAGGAAAAGAGAAAAAAATCCCAATTATAACAATGACTAAAACAATCAAATATTTAGAATAAACTTCACCAAGGATATAAAAGACATCTATTCAGAAAATTACAAAACACTGTTAAAAGCAACTGAATAGGACTTAAATAAATGGAAGGATATTCCATGTTCATCAATTGGAAGACTCAATATCATTAAGATGTCAATTCTATCCAAACTGATTTACAGATTCAACATGATCCAAATAAAAATCCCAATAGCCTTTTCCGCAGAAATAAAAAAGTCAATAATCCAATTTATTTGGAAGATTAAGGTGCCCTGAAAAGCAAAAGTGTCTTTAAAAAGATGAAAATAGTTGGAGGACTCTCATTTTCTGACTTTAAAGAGTATTACTTAGCTACAGTTGTAAAAAAAACACAACAGGATGGTACTGGCATATAAGGTCAGACAGACTGACCATTGGAAGCAAATCAAGAGCCCAGAAATTGACCCTCACATCTACAGTCAAGTGAATTTTTACAAGGCTGTTAAGCCCACTCAACTGGTCAAGAAAATCTATTCAACAAATGGTGCTGGGAGAACTGGATAGCCATATCCAAAAGAAAGAAAGACAACCCCTACCTCACACCTCATACAAAAATTAACTCAAAATGGATCAAGGACTTAAATATTTTTAAAAAACAACAACACAAAACTCCTAAAAGGTACTGTGGGAAAACATCTTCAAGATTTTTGGAAGGCAGTAGTTTCTTAAAGTGTCTGCCCAAAACACAAGCAAAAAAGGAAAAATAGATAAATGGGATCTACTCAAAACTCAAAAATTTTGCATCTCAAAGGACTTTGCCAAAAATGTGAAAATGCAGCTGACTCAATGGGAGAAAATATTTCACAATCATATATAGGATAAAGGTTTAATATCCATGATATATAAGGAATCATACAATGCAACAATCAAAAAGGCTAAGTATCCAATTAAAAAATGGGCAAAAGCCTTGAAAAGACAACTGTCCAAAGAAGAAATACAAGTGGCAAAGAAACACATGAAAATATATTCTGTATCACTAATGATTAGGGAAATGCATATCAAAACTACAATGAGATATCATTTCACACCTATTAGACAGGCCACTATTAAAAAGTCAGAAAACTGTAAATATTACAGAAGATGTGGAGAGATAGGATCACCTATTCACTTTGGTGAGAGTTTAGATGGTTACAGCCACTGTGGAGGATGGCTTGACATTTGCTAAGGAAGTTGAATATAGACTTGCTGAGGTACTCAGCCATACCATTGCATGGTATATAGCTAGAGAACTGAGAACAGCGACATGAATAGATATCTGCACACTGATGGTCATAGCAGCATTATCCATGATAGCCAAAAGTTGGAAACAACCCAGGTGTCAATCAACTGATGAATGGATAAACAAATTGTAGCGTATACATACAGTGGAATATTATGCAGTGGTTAGAAGAAATGAAGTCATGGAACATAAGACAACATGGATGAAATTGGAGAACATTATGTTGAGTGAAACAAGTCAGACACAAAAGGACAAATACTTTATGATTGCCTTATTATGAACTAAATATATTATGTGAAATATAAATATATTAGGTTAAATATGAATATGGGTAGAATTGCATATAGTAGGCCATTTTTTGAAGCTGAATAAATGTAATTCAATACTACAAAATGTTAATATCAGAAAAAAAAATACCACCTCATACTACGTGAAGAAGACCAGACACAGAGTAGTATTGTATGATTACATTTATATGAAATGTAAATATATATCAATTTATAAATATGAAAGGAGATTAACAATTATGTAGATCTGAGGAAGGAATGCTAAGTTGTGTGGAGTCTCATTTTTGAGTAATGAAATTGTTCTAAAATTTTTGAGATGATGAGTGTATAATATTGTGATTAGACTAAAAGTCATTGATTATACACTTTGGATAGAATAGTCAGAAACACCAGTTATGTACAGTGGGGGGAGCATAGAGTGGTTGAAAGGTGAGAAATTTTCATGCTAATCTGGTTTTTGTTTATTATTATTGAAATAATGAAAATGCTCTAATAATGATTGAAGGGGTGAATGCACAACTATGTGATTATACCAAATACCACTTATTGTACACTTTGGATGAATTGTATGCTTTATTAATATGTATCAAAAAATGATTTATTACAAAAAAAAAAAACTCATGGAATACCATGAAGTCAGTGCTGAGGGAGAAATTTGCAGCCCTGAATGCCTGTATTAAAAAGAAGAAAAAGCTAAAAATCAAAGAAGTAAGTGAATAATTGGAGAAACTAGAAAAATAACAGCAAACCAATCCCAAAGCAAGCATAAGGAAAGAAATAACAATGATTTGAAGACAAATAAATGAAATAGAGAAAAAAAATAAAGAAAATCAACAAAGCCAAAAGCTGAAAAACAACAAGATTAACAAAGAAAATAAGAAAAGATGCAAATAAATGAAATCAGGAAGCAAAGAGTGGCATTAATAATGACCCTAAAGAAATAAAATGGATCAAATGACAATATTATGGGAAACTTAAAGTGAACAAATTAGACAACCTAAATTAAATGGAAAAATTCCTAGAAATGCACAACCTTACATTGACTCTCCAAGATATACAGGAACTGAGCAAACCAATCAGAAGCAAAAAGATTGAGTCACTCATCAAGATTTTTCCTAGTAAGAAAAGTCGTGGACCAGATGACATCACAGGTGAATCCTGCCAAACACTTCAAGAGGATTAATATCAATCCTGTTTAAACTCTCCAAATAAAAATGGAAGGAAAAAAAATTACCCAACACATTTGACGAAGTCAAAATCATCCTAATACCAAAACCAGATAAGGATACTACAAGAAAAGAAAATTACAGACCAAACTTCCTAATGAACATAGATGCAAAAATTCTCAACAAAATACTTGCAAATAAAATCCAACAACATATCAAAAGAATTATATATCACAATGAAGTGGGTTTTATTTTTGGTATGCATGGATGGTTGAACATAAGAAAATCAATCAATGTAATGCATCACATTAACAAAATGAAGGGGGAAAAACACATTATCATCTTGATTGATGTAGGAAAAGCATTTGAAAAATTCCAGCATCCTTTCTTGATAATAACACTTCAATAGATAAGAATAGAAGGAAAGTTCTTAAACATAATAAAGGACATATAGCAAACTCACAGCCAACATTGTACTCAATGGACAGATTTATAAGTTTTCCCTCTAAGAACAGGAAAAAGCCAAGGATGCCCACTGTCATCACTGTTATTCAACATTGTGCTAGAAGTTCCAGATAGAGCAAGTAGGCAAGAAAAAGAATTAAAATACATCCGAATTGGAAAAGAGCAAGTAAAAACCTCACTCTTCAGAGATGACATGCTCATATACTTATAAAATCCTGAAATATTGACAACAAAGCTATTAGAGCTAATAAATGAGTTCAGCAATGTGGCATGGTACAGGACCAGTAAGCAAAAATTAGTAGGGAATTTCTACACTAGTAATGAGCAAGCTGAGGAGGAAATCAAGAAAAAAATTCGATTACAAGAGCAACAAAGGGACTGAAATATCTAGGAATTAATTTATTTGGGAATGTAGAAGATCTGTAATTAGAAAACTACAAAACAGTGCTAAAAGGAATGAAAGAAAACAAACTAATGGAAGGACATTCTGCGTTCATGCATTATTAGACTAAACATTGTGAAGATGTCAATTCTCCTCATAATTATTTAAAGATTCAATTCTCTACTAATCAAAATTCCAACAAGGAGTTGATGTGGGGTTCCTGAGAGCTCCGGAGACACCCTGGTCCTATATAAGGGGGGATAGCCCCAGAGACTGATGCCTTATCAGTGGGTTCTATTTTGGAATCTGTGCTCCTGAGAGTGACAGAATTAGACTCAAATAAGTCCTCCCTGCACATGGTTCACCAGTCCCTTCTTTTCAAACCTATATGCGATGCTGGAGTTTTTAGGTATACTTCCAGAGACTGGAGCCTCCCACCTACCTATGTGCCAGGTGTGCATGAAATCTAGGTGGAGCTGCAACTCCTACCCTACAGCTCAATGGACTCATCCAAGTCACCTGGTGAGGAGACAACGATGGGCAATGGCCATCCCAGGGAATGGAGAGGGAGGCAGGATCTGCAGGCAGGATCATCCCACCCACCATATCAATGGGATATAAGCCCTCTCTCACTTGGAGTTGGAGTGGACATCACCATCCCAGTCCCCTCAGGATTGGGGGAAGAACTATGGACTAGAGTGGACTTGATGGTATTCTGTTGTTCACATATGGTGATTCTAGCAATGCAAGAAATTATAACAATGAGGTGGAGTCAGTGGCCACTTGACACTTTTGGGGTAGGGAGGGGATGAGCAGTTGAAATACAGTGGCTTCTTTGGGAGTTGGAGGTTGTCCTGAGTACTGTTGTGGCAACAGATGTAGGCCATTTTAAATCAGCACACACCACTCAGAACTGAGTGGGAGAGAGTGTGGTCTACAGTGTGAACTGTGGTCTATGGTTGATGGCAAGGCTCCAGGATGTGTAAGTTCATTGAGGGTGGTGGGCCACACTGTGGGAGATGTTTGTGTGGGATGTGATGGGAGGTGTGGGAGGTGGGCAACATGGGAATCCCAGTGGGTTCCATGTAATATTTTGGGTAATCTAAGCACCTCTTAAAATATATGTATATATATATATATAAACAACATTTTTGTAAGCAAATACACATATATGCATATATATTTATATATCATTTTGCAAATGTTTGTATGTATTGCGAGAATTTTGATTTTTACCCATAATAAAAAAAAAAAAAAGAAAAAAAAATAACCCATGAAAAAATGCTCAGCATCACTGGCTATTAGGGAAATGCAAATCAAAGCTGTAATGAGATATCATTTCACACCTACTAGACTGGCCGCTATTAAGAAAAAAGAAAACTTGGAATGTTGGAGAGGATGTGGAGAGACAGGAATGCTTATTCATTGTTGGTAGGAATTTAGAATGGTACAGTCACTCTTGAGTCTGGCAGTTCCTAAGGAAGCTAGATATAGATCTACTATGTGACCCTGCAATACTGCTACTAGGTATATACCCAGAGGAACTGATAGCAATGACATGAACATACATCTGCACACCGATGTTCATAGTGATATTATTCCCACTTACCAAGAAAAGGAAACAACCCAGGCATCCATCAACTGATGAATGGATAAACAAACTGTGGTATATACACACTATAGAATATTATTCAGCTACAAGTGGAAATGAATTTGTGACGCCTATGACAATATGGATGAACCTGGGGAACATTACATTGAGTGAAGCAAGCCAGGCACACAAGGACAAATATTAAATGACTTTGTTCTCATGAAACAAATATAATGAGGAAACTCATGGGGTTAATAGCTAAAATATATCACCAGAGAAAAAGAATGTTGTTAGAGATTGTAAACATGAGTTTTAATCTGCAAAATTGGCAGAAATTTGTTTGTATATGTTTGAAATGAATAGAGTGAAAGCAAATCATAGTATCTGTAATGTGTAGAGCTAACCTCTGGGTATGATAGTGGTTTGTTTTTGTTGCTTTTTTTTGAGTAATGAAAATGTTATAATATTAATTGAAGTGATGAATGCAGAACTCAGTGATTATACCAAGTGCAATTGATTGTACACTGTAGACAATGTCTAAAAGTATGGTTTATGGCCAAACAAAAATACTAAGGTGGATTGGGGGAAAAATGTAAGATACAGACTATAGTTAGCAGTAATACTTTGATGATGCTCTTTCATAACTTTTGCAAAGTGTTTCACAACAATGAAAGATATTATTGGTGGGGTGATGAAAGGGGGACCTGTATGGTGTTTTTCTTGTTTGTTTTATAATTTCACAGCTTTTACTATACATTTATTGTTTATGTAATTTCGTGTATTAATATATGCTACAATAAATTGTTTTAAATTTTTTTTTAAAAAGCTGGCATTCTGGGGATGGCTCTGGAAATTCTTGGATCCTCTTTCACATGGCAAGGCACATGGCAGTGTTTCCTGGTCTCTTCCTTCTCTTTTGTGTTATGTTGATGTCCAGCTTCTTGTTTACTGTGGGGTTTTTTTCTGTATGAATTTCACTCTATTTATAAATAAGGACTCCAACAATAGGATTAAAACCTATCCTGATTGAAGTGGGATACCCTTTCTTAATTGAAATAACCTCACTGAAAGGTCATACTTACAATGGGCCCACATACATAGGAATGGATTGAATTTATAAACATTTTTTTTTCTGGGGTACATAGCTCCAAATACTGTATTACCATTTCTTTGATGTACAGAACTATGGAGTGGTGCAATTTTTCAAAGTATGTTTAATTTGTCCTCCTCATCTTGTTCAGCAACACATGCTTCTCCTGGATCCTTTTTGCCCTCATCCTCTCATCATTCTGATCTCCATCACAGCCACAACATTATAGTCATTCTCATCCAAGTGGACATCCACCCCCACTCTCCCATGTACTTCCTGCACAGCCAAATGTCTATCAGAAACATCCTTTATATTACTGACATTGTGACCAAAATTCTCGTTGGCTAGTTAGTGGGTCAACCAGCCATTTCCCTTTGAGGCTGAACTTCCTCTTGACTTTGTCAGGGGCTGATTTGTTCTTCTGATTCATCTACTATCTCAGAAATAAGCATGTTACAGGACTCCTATAAAAGGTTCTGAGATTGGTGTTTCTTCACAAGAAGGTAAAGACTTTTTAAGGAACTTGCCTCTGCTAGAAGAGGCTAGAAAATAAGGAAAGAGGATTTTACCATCACCTTTGAATCCAAGTATTTTCTGCCTAGAAATTTAACAAGTCACTCACTTGTTAGGGACTGTGGGACATTCTTTGGATTTGGAACAATAGCTGTTGAATTTTGAATGATTTGTCATTTTTTAAAAGGTACTCAGATTCTGAGCAATGGGCAACTTTGAATGGAGTGGGATTAAAGTTGGGGATTCAGTAGTCAACTCAGTTTTTTGGCACAGCAAACAATCCACTGGAAACTATGGAGAGGCCTCTGGCATACTTTGTTTTGAGCTATATTTAGTCAGTTTAAGGGAATGACATCTTCAGGTATCATATAACTTCTTACCACTCTTTCATGTTATACACTGCAATTTGGCCAATTTATTTAAATCTACTTTTCATATATTATTTTCATTCGAATTCAAATTTTATTTCAATGTCTACTTGATTTTTCTACAAGTGATATTTTGTCTTCCATCGATAGACACATTTAACTCAATCAAAGTAATAATGGCATCATTATTGTTGAAAAAAATTGGTCTGAGTCTATTCAATTAATATTCTCCAATTATTTCAATCAATCTGGCTTGCAGACATAGAACAGGTTAAATTAAGGCAAAAACTTTAATGAAAATTCTATCTTTATTTTGTTATAACATTATATATATATATATATATATGAAAATGTTAAGATATTTATTATAAACATTTGCTCACACAACCCTGTGGATTGTCAAGTCTGAATTCCATTGGGTAGACAACAAATTGTAAGCTCAGTGAAAGTGACATTGAAATCCTAAGGAGGAAGGTGCTTTCATATAGAGATAGAAATTCTTCTTTCTACCCTCTGAAATCCTTAGTTCTTGCTTTAAGGCATACAAATTATTGGATGAAGTGATTCTTCTCTTTGCTGAAGGCAATTTCATTTATTGGTTGCAGATATAATCAACCATGTATGCAACAAACTGACTAATGTTTTAAATATCTCTATGAAATGCTTACAATAACAAGCAGACCAGTGCTTGCTTGACCAAACAATGGACACCATATACTAGACAACTAGATGCATATAATTTCATTTTGGAACCCACACACATCTCCTTAAACCCTACTTATTTCTATATAAAGACAATATCAGTAATGCTTTTGTCTACAAAATTCAATTTTCTTGTTTACAAATGGAAACACAGTAAACAATTTTGTAAAACTGTTATAACATTTTACAAAAGTCACAGTGGAACAATGAACTTAAAGTTTAAAAATATAGTTGTAAAGCATTGGTAAACAAAAATAATTCCTGCATTTTCTATCCCTCATTATCCCTGATCTCTTAATGAAATCATTTACTAGGAGCAACATGCCAGGTTCAAATCACATATTTTTCAATAAATTAAAATTGGCTGATGGTTTACTATGTTTTGTTTTGGAATATATTCATGAAAAGGAATGGGAATCTTTTGAAGATAAAGGTTGATTTATTTATTTTTTGGATATTAATTTATATTTCTCTCTTTTCTATGTTCTATTATATTTTACTTTTTATTATTGTATTTAACAATGTTAATAATTTGTTGGATAAAATTATTTTTATCTCTTCCCTTTTCCTTCCTTTTCTCTACAGTAAAACTCACTTTCAAGCCTGCACTTTTGCATTCCTCTAATTTAACATCATGATACATAATTATCCTATATTTTATTATACAAGAAGGAAATATTTACATTACAAAGAACAAAATGAACTTAGCAACAAGCTCACTTTCTAATATATAAATATTTTCATGGTTTAAACATGGGTAGGCAAGTCATTTAGGCATTAACATATGTTTCAGTAAACCCAATATTTTTATACATTAGAAGCCATTTAATGGCTTTTAAAGGCACATTATCGTTATATCTTGCAATTTCAAAAAGAACTTAAGGTTGAAGAAAGCACTGCTTTTTATCCTTAAATAAAGGCATTCTATCCTATTTTCCTTAACAATTTTGAGTTTGAATCAGAAGTTGGGGAGTCAACTTAAGCCTCCAACCTGCCTTGACCTCCCAAGATTCCTCAGCCAAATCACTCACCCTCTATGAGATGTATTTTTTCCATCTGTGACATGAAGAGAATGAATAAGATCAGGAATAGAAATATTGGCTTTTTCCTGATTTAGAAAGAGTGAGTATGCTTTGTAAAGGGATTCTGTATAAGAAAGCAATGTGATATTAATAAAATTAGATTGGCATTATAGAGAGCTTTCTCATCATAACTCTTATTAAACTCTAAATAGTGGTAAGTTTACTGTGTCATGTTGAACAAAATAATTTAAATTTGACTTCTGTTATTCAATGTATAAGATTAGAATATTTTCATGTAATTTTCACATCAACATTATTATTTTTTAGGGAAATGTAAATACTCTTGCAAAAGCTTTAGAAGTTGCTCTATGACATGAAGTAAGTATTATTTTAGCTAACTCACCACCATAGAAAAGGGAATTGAATTCTACCGCCTTCACACACCTGAATTCCAGTGGTGGTGATGTGTGCTGACACTGATCTCAGAGCAAAATAAATTTCTTGTGGAGATGATGCTGTGGAGGGGATCAATAACATTGAACACTAGCATAAGACTCCATATAAAATATGTTTCAATGACTGGTGTTTGTTTGGCCATCATACATCCTTTGTGGTGAAAGTAATGATCATGAAACAATTCCAGAGGACTTCTGAGAAGATGGAATTGAAGTAAGAAGACAGGGCTCAAGTCTCTCACAAAAACAATGGAAGAAGGACAAAGAGCTGTCCAAGGGAGATTCTTTGAGGATCTGCAGACCAAGAGTGCTGAGCATCATCTGGGAGGGTGAGGGACATTGCAGCCAGCTGAGAAGTGAACAGATGTCTTCCTCCCAGGGAAGAAGGAGAGTGCAGCAGAACACAGAGAATGGTTTCTATTCTGTGATTTTGAACAACAGAGTCTGCTTTGAATCTAAATTCAGGCAAGACAAGAATTATGGTCAAGTTGAAGTTGAAAAAGACACATCTGTGGTCAGTGGAAAGATTCACTGAAGCTTGTCATATACTGGCTGGCCTGGAAACTGCAAAGGGAAAAAATGTGACTTGATGTTTCTCACCCAAACCCCTTCAACAAGATCTGTGAGCCTTTAGTGATTTCCTGTCCCTATTTTGATAGCTTAACCTGGGAAATTTTAAAGACTTAAGATAAATTGAACCACAAATCACAGAGCTGTGAAACATAACACTAATCAAAAGAGAGAAATTAGGCCTCAGAGAAAATTCACCAACATAATAAGATGCTTAGACATCAGAAATAATGTACAAGCCATATATGAAACAGGAAGATTTGCACCAAAGTAACAAACTAAAAATACTGATGAGACACAGGATTTAAGACAGCTAATCAGTGAAAAGCACACAAACTCATAAATAAATTCAAGGAATAGAAGGCAAATATGATTAAAGAAAAAATGTTATTAAAAAGACACTCAGTGAGAATAAAAAAACAATTTGAAAGCCTAATAAGAAAAGTAACAGTGAGTATGGGAATGAAAGACAAAATGGAGGGGATTAAAAAAATATATTAGAGGGGTGCAGATGTGGCTCAAGCAATTGAGAGCCTGTTTCCCACATGGGAGGTCCAAGGTTTGGTTCCTGGTGCCTTTTAAAAACAAACAGACAAACAAACAAACAAACAAACAAGCAAAACCCAAACAGCAAGCAAAAAGCAAAACAAATGATGAAACCAACTCAGGGAGCCAATGTGGTTCAGTGGTTGACTGCCATCTTCCCACACACAAGGTTCCAGCTTCAGTCCTCAGCCCCTGCTAACTCAGAAATATATATTAGAGGCATATAAAAGCAGATTTGAACTGATGGAGGAGAATATTTGTTAATTGGAGAACTGAGCATCTGAACTTGAAAAGACAGGACATCAGAAAGAGAAAAGCATGAAAAAAAATGGAGCAGAGTCTCAGGGAATTGAATAACAATGTAAAATGCACAAACATATACTTTATTTATATTCAAGAAGGAGAAGAAAAGGAAAAGTGGCTAGTAAGAATATTTGGGGAAATAATGAATGAAAACTTCCTAATCCTTATGAAAGGCATTAATATCAATATCCATGATTGACAACCCACCCCAAACAGAATAAATCCAATTAGATCTACTCTGGGACACTTACTATTCAGAATGACAAATACAAGAGATAAAATAAAGGTTCTGAAAGAAGCAAGAGAAAAGCAATGCATCACATACAAGGAAACTTCAATAAGATTTAGTGCTGAGCTCTCATCAGAAACCATGGAGGATAGAAAAAAGTGATATCATATATTTAAAGTACTGAAAGAGAAAAACTGGCAGGCAAAAATCCTATATCCATCAAAAGAGTCCTTCAGAAATAAGGGTGAATTTAAATTGTTCATAGACAAACAAAAATTGAAAGAGTATATTATGAAAAGACAGGATTTACAAGAGATAGTAAGGGAGTGCTACAGCCTGAAAGGAAAAGACAAATGTAAGAGATTTGAAAAAGAGTGTAGAAATGAAGATTTCTAGTAAGCATAACTAAAAAGGTAAAAAGATAGATAAGAGTAGGATATGACAACAGCAAGTCAAGAATAATTGGATGAAGCAAGTAATGGCTTTACAATAATAAAATTGAATTTTAATGGTTTGAATACTCCAATCAAAAGACATAGACTGACAGAATGGATAAAACAATATGAGCCATCCAAATATTGTCAAAAATGAGTCACTTCAGATGTAAAGGGAAAATATGGTTTAAAGTTAAAGGTTGGAAAAAGATATTCCATTCAAATAGTAAACAAAAAGTGATTTAGAGTAGTGAAACTAATACTGTACAAAATAGATTTTAAAGGCAAAAACTGATATGAGATGAATAATGTCATTATATATTAATGAAAAAGGCAACTAACCAAGAAAAAACAAATATAATGAAATTTGTGCACCTTGTCTGGGTGTCCAAAGACACATGGAGGAAACACTGGCAAAACTGAAGGGATAAATAGACATATCTACAATAATTTGTGATATTTCAATACACCACACTCAGCTTTGGCTAGAAAATCTGTACAGAATATAAGTAAGAAAACAAGGAGCATGAATAAAATGATAAGTGAAGTAGACTTAGCAGACATTTATAGAGCATTACATTCCAACACAGCAGGATATCCATTCTTTTCAAGTTCTCAAGGTGTTGAACCCTAAATTAGCCTACCCATAGGCCTTCATGGCAACCAGAGTAACGTAGAAAAGAAAAATTTTCCACTGTCACCTAAGTGTCCTATCTGAAAAGCACACAACCTCCCCTCCCTTGAACAATCTTGCAAGGACAGACAAGCACATAACCTCCCCTCCTTTGAACAATCCTGCAAGGACATCTCAACCCTGCAGCTGTGCCCCAGGCAATCAGGGCACACTGTGCAAACTCTAGCTAACTGCCAAAATCCGCTTCTGTTTATCCTGCTTGCTTGCAAACTGCATCAGCAACCCCCTATAAAAGGGAGCCATTTTAGAACCTTGGGGCTGCAGTTCTCTCCTACATGAGAGGTGCTGCAGACACCCACGGGCTTAGTTCAATAAACTTCATAAAAAGTGGTTAAAGTCTGAGTGTGGTCGATCTCCTGGGTTACAACATTTGGAGGCCCCAGAGAGATCAACCGCGAGGTTCCCCTTAATTGGGGTCGACCTCCTCAAACTAAGCGGGAAGTGCCTCCACTTCCTCGCCTTTGCTTTCTATTCGATCGGATTCGAACTAGGACAGTGGCCATGAGGAATCTGGTAAGGGATTTTCCCTTTTGTGTTGGCTCCGGAGCATTTGTGGGGGCTGTTGCAGGCAGGACGCCGCAGTACTGCACACCCCGAATCAGGGACGGAATGCCCTCTCCTGATTTTGGAAACCCTTAGGTTTCACTTTGGTATTTGGCTTTGTGAGTGGGAGTGAGACTAGTCTCCAGTGTTTTGTTCATTTGTCTATGTTCAATGTTTCTTGGTGTTTTAACTGTTTCAACCCTAACAGGATGAAAAAAGAAAAATCCACTCCACGGACTCCTCTTGAATGCATTCTTGCTAATTTTTCTAATTTCTTTAAGAGATCCTGTGACTATGGGAAGCCAGCAGATCCAGGCTTCCTATGCACCCTCTGTGAACTTGAATGGCCAGCCTTCCAAATAGATTGGTCTTCGGAAGGCTCATTTGATTTATCTCTGTTGTTTGCTGTACGGTCTGTTGTTTATGGGGTTCCCCACCCCGACCAGAGGGTTTATATAGATGTTTGGATTGACATTGTGCATGATAAAGTAAATTATATCCAAAAATGCCAGAAACCAAGAAAGGGGGATATGTATGCAAGGGTAGGTGGAAAAACCATTTTAGTAACTGCCCCAAAACCTCCAGGGGCACGGGATCCCCCGGAAGAAAAAAAAGATAAGAAACCAGAGAAACAAAAACCCCGTTTATATCCTGTTCTGCCGGGGGAAACTGATAATATAGCTGAAAGCTTATTTGATCCCCCCCTTACCCAAGAACTCCCTCACAGCAACAGGCCCCAGGGCGCTCACCCCAAGGGGAAGTCCAGAGTCCTCCCCACACGAGAGGGGGAACTCCCTATCAGCCCCCTCCACCAGGGCCTGATTCTTCAGTGCCCCTCTTGCCGCTCAGGGAAGTTCCTCCTCAACCAAGGGCGACTCCAGGCCATACTCAAATGATTTATGTCCCATTTTCCACCTCTGATCTCTATAATTGGAAACACCAAAACCCTCCTTTTTCAGAGGACCCCCAGAGGCTAATTTCACTTTTGGAAACTATTTTCCGCACTCATCAGCCTACCTGGGATGATTGTCAACAAATTTTACAAACTTTGTTCACTTCTGAAGAGAGAGAGAAAATCTATCGGGAGGCTGCTAAGATTATCTTGAGGGACAATGAGGGGAACTCTCAAACTAGGAGGGATGAATTAGAGGAATCACTCCCTTCGAGTCCTCCTCGTTGGAACCCTAACACTAATGTAGGGATGACAGCCTTGTGCCACTATCACCAGTCTCTATTTAGGGGTCTAAGGGCTGCAGCTAAAAAGCCTACCAATTTAACTAAGGTTAGTGCAGTCATGCAGGGTAAGGATGAGTCCCGGCTGCTTTCTTAGAGAGATTATTAGAGGCATATTGAATGTACATCCCTTTAGACCCAAAAGATGAAAATAACAGACAAATGGTAAACATGGCGTTCATCTCTCAGTCGGTCCCAAATATTAAAAAAAAAAAAAACTTCAAAAGCAAGAAGGGTTTGAAGGGAAAGCTAAAAATAAATTGGTAATAATAGCTCAGAAAGTTTTCCAAAATAGAGAAGATCCTATTCAGGATCAGACCAAGCAGCTCTCGCGAATCTTGCTGGCAGCACCAACCTGAAAACCCCATCCCTCCAAGGGACAGCTGGAGAGAGGAGACCTAAAAAAGAACCAATGTGCCTTTTGCAAGGGGATGGGGCACTGGAAAAAGGATTGTCCTAAGTTGATAGGCAGAAGAGCTCAGGAACCTAAGAAACTGGCCCTCCCCTTAGTAGAAACTGGAGATTGAGGGGGTCAGGGTTCCTTCAAGCTTGGCCCCCAGGAACCCATGATAAAGTTAACAGTCAAAGAGAAGCCAACAGAATTCCTAGTAGACACAGGGGCCACCTTTTCAGTTCTCCAAGAGACAACCGGGGAACTTTCATCCCAGAAAACTTCTATCATAAGGGCAACAAGAAAACCTAAATCTTCCCCTGGACTCAAGCTCAAATTACTGACTTAGGAAAGGGTACTATTACCCATTCCTTCTTAGTAATGCCAAAATGCCCATACCCCCTCTTAGGCTAAAACTTGCTGCAGGAATTAAAGGCAACCATCTCCTTTAAAGATGGAGAAACAATTTTGCAATTGGGAGATCAGCTCCCTCAATCAATTATGTTAACTGTCCCTATCTTCGAAGAATATATTCTATTTGAACAAGAGCACAAGGGGGCTATAGGAGAAAGCTATATCCAAAATCTACTTACTAAAATCCCCGGGGTCTGGGCAAAGAGCAACCCACCAGGATTAGCTTTGCATCAACCTCCTATCATTGTGCAACTCATAAGTACTGCTCTCCCCATCCAAGTCAAGCAATACCCTATACCTCAGAAGGCAAGGAAAAGCATAGCGAAACATATCAAAATATTAAAAGAAGCAGGGATACTGTCTCCCTGCCAATCACCCTGGAATACCCCCCTTTTACCAGTAAAAAAGCCAGGGACTAAAAATTATAAACCAGTACAGGACCTAAGAAAAGTCAATAAAAGGGTTGAAACCATTCACCCCATTAGACCTAACCCTTATACCCTTCTAAACTCTCTGCCTCCAGGACGGACTTTCTATTCTGTACTGAACCTGAAAGATGCCTTCTTCACCTTACCATTGGCACCTGAGAGCCAACCCATCTTCGCCTTTGAGTTGACAGACCCCGAAGGGGGATGTTCAGGCCAGCTAACCTAAACTAAACTCCCGCAAGGATTCAAGAATTCTCCAGCCATCTTTGATGAAGCCCTGAGCCGAAACCTCCTGGGATTCAGGGAATCCCACCCTCAAATAACTCTTTTGCAATATATAGATGACCTTCTTCTTGCAGCAACATCAGAAGAGGATTGCCTAATCGCCACCAAGAAACTGCTCTCTGAACTAGCACACTTCGGCTACCGGGTGTCCATAAAAAAGGCTCAGATTTGTGTGTGAAAAGCCACATATTTCGGCTACCATCTGGAAGAAAGTAAGAGAACCCTATCTCTGGGACGGATAGAAGCTATCCTAAATATCCCAACTCCAACCACCAAGCGCCAGGTATGGGAATTCCTAGGGGCGGTAGGCTACTGCAGACTCTGGATACTCGGGTTTGCTGAAATTGCAAAACCCTTATACGCCTGCACAGGTGGAAAGGACCCTAACTTTCATTAAACTCGGAAAGAAGAACAGGCCTTTATAGCCCTCAAGCAAGCCTTAGCCTCAGCCCCTGCCTTAGCCCTACCCGACATCACGAAACCTTTTCAGCTGTTTGTAGCTGAAAAGAAGGGGATTGCCAAAGGGGTACTCACTCAAACCTTATGGCCTTGAAAACGCCCAGTGGCCTATCTCTTCAAGCAACTAAACCCTATAGCTGCAAGATGGCCATCATGCATGAGAGCACAAAAATTGACCTTGGGCCAGAACTTGCAGATTATCGGGGGCCACACCACTAAGGCCCACCTTAGATCCCCTCCTAACTGTTGGATTTCAAATGCACGTCTTACTCAATATCAGGTGCTGCTACTAAATCCCCCTCAAGTCACTTTCTCTAAGTCCACGGCTCTCAACCCAGCTACTCTGTTGCCAGATTCTAAATATGGAAAAATTGTCCATGACTGCCTAGACATTTTAGAGACTATCACTGGATCTAGACCTGACCTCCGGAACACTCTCCTAGAAAACCCAGACTACGAGCTTTATACTGATAAAAGCAGTTATCTGAAAGATGGACTGAGATATGCAGGCACAGCAGTGACCATGAAAAATCAAGTACTCTGGTCACAGGCCTTGCCCCAAAGAACCTCCGCCCAAAAAGCAGAACTAATTGCTCTGACCCAGGCGCTTCACTGGGCAAAAAGTAAGAAAGTCAATATCTGTACTAACAGCCGGTATGCATTTGCAACTGCCCTGGCACATGCAACCCTCTACCAAAAAAGAAAACGTTTGACATCAGCTAAAAAAAAAATTAAAAATAAGCAAAAAATTTTTGCTCTTTTAGCAGCTATATACAAACCTAAGAAGGTAGCCATTATCCATTGCAAAGGGCATGAAACCCAACCAAGTCGCACCAAAAAAGGGAATGATCTTGCAGACCTAACTACGAAGCGGGTAGCACTGGGAGAAGTGAAACCACTCAAGATCTTGCCACTTCTTCCCCAACGAGCCCTACCTACTTCTCCTAGCTATAACCAAGAAGAACAAGAATTAGAAAAAAAAACTAAATTACACCACTGAAACTGAACTTTGGCAACGATTGACTGCTGGGCGCCTGCTGCTGCCAAAAGCATTAGGTATTGCCCTAGTCCGGGACCTCCATTATAGCACTCACCTTGGTACCTCAAAATTAATTGCTCTAATTACTAAACATTTCTATGTTCCAGATTTAAAAACCATCGCCAATTCAGAGGTAACCCATTGCTCAGCATGCGCTCAGGTCAACCCAGGGCCTCCAATCTCTCGCAGTGTAGGGGTCCAAATCAGAGGCCATGAACCAGGGAAACATTGGGAATTAGATTTTACTAAAATTAAAAAAAGCAAATATGGCTATAAATATCTCCTGGTCTTTATAGATACTTACTCCGAATGAACTGAAGCTTTTGCCACCAAGCATGAAACTGCCAGTATAGTTGCCAGACACCTCCTGACAGGAATCCTCCCATGATTTGGCTTACCCTTGGCATTGGGGTCCAACAATGGCCTGGCTTTCATAGCCAAGATATCCAAAAGTCTAGCCGAGGCACTTAAAATAGACTAGAAATTATATTACATTTACAGGCCTCAAAGCTCAGGACAAGTAAAGAAGATAAATAAAACTTTAAAGAAGACTTTAACTAAATTAAAATTGGAGACTGGAGAGAGTTAAGTAAGTCTTCTCCCTTTTGCCTTACTAAAAACCAGATGTACCCCTTATTTGAAACATTTAACCCCTTTTAAAATAATCTATGGAAAACCACCTCCCATAATCCCCAACTCCTAGTGCCATCGCATCCATTAAACTCCTTTAGTAATTCTTTGCTAACTATGCTAAACTCTGTTTTCTCCCTTCTAAATAAAACTCAGCCGGCCATCACCACTGAGTGTTGGCTCTGCGTCAATCCAGTACCACCATACTACGTGGGGATTGGTGCCAACTTGATGGGAGAAATGGCCCCCCAAAACGTCTCCTACACCGATGCTAACAACTTTGGGACTGGTATCCTGTCTAATTGTTCTCATCAAGGAAAACTCACCCTCAGCGATCTCCAAGAACAAGGGATCTGTTTCACCAGCGGCAGCTACTCCATGAACAACTCACCTTATAAGAACAATTGCCTGAACACTGTCACCCTCACTGCTTCAAGATCCACTTGAACTTTAATCACCCCCAATGGTACCTGGGTTGCCTGATCATCTGGTATCACCCGCTGTATTGCCCCTAATAATGCTTCTAACCTATATATTGGTGTTTATATAATTCCCCAGGTTTACCTATATGCTGAACCCTCAGGTACTGCCCACTTCCTAGCTCAAGATCAACATTTTAAACTGCAAAAAAAAAACAACAATTCCTATTCTAATCCCTATCTTAGCCACCTTAGGGATTGCAGGTTCAGCAGCCATAGGAGCTGCGGCCATAATTACCTCTGATATTGGTATTAGAAAACTTTCAGCTACTTTCTCTGCTGATATCGCTCTCCTTCAAACCCAAATACAATATCTTGAAAAACAAGTTAACTCCTTAGCAAAAGTAGCTATACAGAACAGAAGAGGACTAGATTTACTATTTCTAAAACAGGGTGGCTTATGTGCCGCCCTCAAAAAAGTCTGCTGTTTTTATGTAAACCATTCAGAAATTATTAAACAATCAATACAAGAACTACAAAAGAAACTCAGAGAGAGGGATCTAAAAGAACAATCCTCTGAGTCTTAGTTTCAGAACCTTTTCAATTAGTCTCCATGGCTAACTACTTTAATTTCAGCCCTAATAGGCCCTCTCATACTGTTACTTTTGAGTCTCACTTGCAAACCTATCATTATCAATAGGCTTGTAGCTTTTGTCAAGGACAGAGTCCAATCAGTCAAACTAATTGTATTAGCCCAACCCTACCAACACCTGCCAACAACTGGAAACCACTATAATAAATCAATGATTTGACCCACTAAGAAGAGAAGTGGGCAATGTTGAACCCTAAATTAGCCTACCCATAGGCCTTCATGGCAACCAGAGTAACGTAGAAAAGAAAAATTTTCCACTGTCTCCTAAGTGTCCTATCTGAAAAGCACACAACCTCCCCTCCCTTGAACAATCTTGCAAGGACAGACAAGCACACAACCTCCCCTCCTTTGAACAATCCTGCAAGAACATCTCAACCCTGCAGCTGTGCCCCAGGCTATCAGGGCACACTGTGCAAATGCTAGCTAACTGCCAAAATCCGTTTCTGTTTATCCTGCTTGCTTGCAAACTGCATCTGCAACCCCCTATAAAAGGAAGCCATTTTAGAACCTCGGGGCTGCAGTTTTCTCCTACATGAGAGGTGCTGCAGACACCCGTGGGCTTAGTTCAATAAATTTCATAAAAGTGGTTAAAGTCTGAGTGTGGCCGATCTCCTGAGTTACAACAATGGATACTTTTTGATGACAGACCATATGGTCTAAGACCAAATGGTCTAAGACAAGCCTTAGTAAATTTAAGAAGATTGAAATTATACAAAGCATTTTCTTTGATCATAATGGAATGAAGTTGGAAATCAACAATGTAAAGAAAAAGGGGAAATTCATAAATATATGGGATTAAACAAAACACTTTTAAATGATCAGTGGTTCAAAGAAGAAAATGCAAGAGAAATCAGAAAATATCTCATGTTGAATAAAAATGAGAACACAATTTCTTTAGTTCACAAATGGCTGCCAACACAAAGTACCAGAAATGTGTTCGCTTTTATAAGGGATATTTATTTGAGGTCCAACACAAGGCATCATAAGAAGTGCTTTCTCACCCGAGTCAGCTGCTGCAAGTTGAAGCTAGGTGGTGGGAGATCTCTGCCTGACCTCTGCCTTCCCCTCTAGGCTCTACTATGTCCTGTAGCTCAACTGAGGGCAACCAAATGGCTTGTTTCTTACTGGGCTTCTTTTAGGCTTGACTGCTCTGCTTTCTTCCAGTTTTCCATTTCAAGGTATCAGGCAAATGGCTCTCTCTCTCTCTCTCTCTCTCTCTCTCTCTCTCTCAGCCTCTTGTGGACTTCTTTTTTTCCTGCAGACCTTTCTATTACATTGCAGAATCAAATACGCTGGGTTTCATTTCCTGTCTGTCTGTCTGTGTATGTCCATTTATAACAGACTCAGCAAGGGTGCAGGGACTTATCTTGAGTCACACCTCACTGACATAATCCAGTCTAATGGGTCTCACAGCCTCAGGAATGGGTTAATTTAAAACATAATATTTCTCTTATTGGTATTCATAAACTATTTCAAGCTGCTGCAAAAACATATCAAAATATATGGCGTATAGCAAAGGCAGTGCTGAAAGGGAACTTTATAGCCTTCAAAGTTTACATTAAAAAAGATGAAAAAGCCAAAATAAAAGACACAGTGGTAAAAACAGAATGATACTGGCATAAAGATAGGCATTTTGAACATGGAATCAAATTGAGAACTCAGAAATAGACCCTCACATCTACAGTTAAGTGATTTTTCACAAGGCTAACAAGCCCACCCAACTGGGGCAGAACAGTCTTTTTAACAAATGGTGGTAGGAGAACTGAATATCCATACTCAAAAGAAAGAAGAGGACCCTTGTCTCACAACTTATACAAAAATTAACTCAAATGGATCAAGCATTTAAATATAAAGCTAAAACCATGCAACTCCTAAGAAGAAAATGTAGGGAAAAAATTTCAAGATATTGTGGTAAGCAGTAGTTTCTAAAAGTTACATCAAAACAGTAGCAATGAAAAAAAAATGTAGAGAATTGGAATCTACGCAAATTTAAACATATTTTTTCTTTAAAATACCTTTGTTAAGACAGTTTAACAAACTCCCATGGGAGAAAATATTTGTAGACCACATATACAATAATGGTTTGACATGAATATTATATAAAGAGATCATATAATTCAACAATAAAAAAGCAAGAAACCCAATTAAAAATGGGACAAAACTTGAATATACATTTTTCCAAAGAGGAAATACAAATGGTCAAAAAACACATGAAAAACTGTTTTATGGCACTATTAGGGAAATGCAGATCAAAACTACAATGAGATATTATTTCACCTTTTAAAATGGCTATTATTAAAATACAGAAAATTACAACTGTTTGAGAGGAATAGGACAACACTTTCACTGTTGGTGGGAATGTAGATGGGTGTAGCCTCTGTGGAAGACAGTTTGGTGGTACTTAGAGAAGCTGAATATAGAGCTGCTGCATGATCCAGAAATCCCGTTACTAGGAACATACTCAGGAAAACTGAAAACAAGTATGTGAAATGACATTTGCAAACCCATGTTCATAGCAGCATTATTCACAATGGCTAAAATATGGAAACAAACCAAGTGTCCATTGACAGATGAGTGGATAAATAGTATGTAATGTATATATACAATGGAATACTATTCAACTGTAAGAAGAAATGTAATTGAGATACATATTACAATATGATGAACGTTGAGGACATTATGTTAAATGAAATTAGCCAAGCACAAAAGGACAAATATTGTATCATCATACTAATATGAACAAAATATGAGTTAATTCATGGAGGTACATTCTGGAGTATAGGTTACTAAGATATAGAATGTGGGTTAAGATACATAATGCATGTAGAATTTTTTATTAGGTTTATTGTAAATTGTAGAAAATAATAGAGTTGATGATAACACATTATAGTGGCTATAACTAATATTTCTGATTTATAAATGTGACTGTGACTGAAAGGGGATTGTCTGGGTGCAAATGTCAATTGAAAGAAAACTATAGGATAATTTGGGACTATAACAATGATTTTGGAGGTGGATGGAAATTGTGCTTAATAGTATAAATGTAAGAATGTTCTTTTACAAAGTGTTAAAAATACAGTGATACACAGGATAATCACAACTAATATAACTTATGGACAATAGTCAACAGCAATATTGTATTATTTTTGTAGCCATGGCACAGCAGATATTGTGTCAATTCTATGAGACAATAATAGGGTGTTATAAGGATATGGGAACAGGTTCTATAATTGATTGAGGTGATGATAGTACAACTCTGTGATGAAAGTGAGAGCCACTTGTTGAATCCAGCTCAATGAATGACAAGCCAGAAAGGAAGGTGCTGCAGAGCATAAAGGAAAACAAAGACAAAGATTTAGAAAACATGGGACCAGGGGATTAACAATCTCAGGGATTGAGAGGCCCAATTTTGGTTTCACCACCGTATTTATTAGGAATCTGCAAAAAGGGGACAATGATGCAGGGAATGTCTACTTATCTCTTTGCAACATAGTAAGTTCTTTAGTCATTGCTGTTCTATCATCCCAGAACATGCTGCACAAAACTGGAATGTTTCTAATCAACATCAAGGATGCTTTGTTTATTTCAGGGAAACACTGCAACTTTACACCATTTTCCCACATTTCTCCCTTTTTGTTTAAGAAAGAAGAAGAAAAGGAAAGCGGAAAGTTATCCTGACACAGCTCTAAATGTCTGTTTTGTAATTAGATAATTGATTGTAATAAGACTAGTTTGCTGACAAGTTACCTAGATTTTGAACTGGGCTGCACATGAGAAATAAAGTAGCCACAGGGGCAGTTGACCTCCCTTGGGAGGGGTGAGGTTTAGTGTCCTACCTCTACAGGCCCTCAAATTCTCTCCTGATGGCCCCCTTCAACTGCACCTGTCTTGGTTGTTCCTACACTGAGGAATCTTACCCATCCCTGGCTAACAAGCCATCCTCCAGAGCCAAGCAGGGTGATGTGAGACCCCCAAAGTTCCCATGGCCTCCACGTCCAGCACATGCCTAAGGATTCCCATTATCACTGGTGGGGCCCTGGCTTAGGTTACAAGTTTCAGAAAACCCAGATTTACCAGCACCTAGAAGTCTTATACAGCTTAAAGAGATACAATCAATTCCAAAGAGGGGAAGTATGTAGGATATCCCCAGAATACAGTAAAATTAGAAAAGCAAGTGAGAAGGATTAAAAGTTAATTCTAGGTGGAAAAGAGAGATACGGCAAAGACTAAAGTAATGAATCTCGAGAAAGGGTTTGATGCCTAAAGATTAATAATAAAACAAAAAGCATGTTTATTCCAATAAGGGGCATTCTTGTTTACTTCAGGGCATTCCAACCCTTGGTCAATTTCCCACATTTCCCCTTTTGCGTTTCTGCAGTGCAACAACTGAGGTTCTGGGGGGAGAGAGAAGGAAGAATAGATACAATATGGAAACATTTTTGGGACTTTGGATTTATCTTGCATGACATTGCAATGATGGATACAGGTCATTATATATATTTGTTATAACATACTGTGTAGGATAGAGAGTAAACTATAATGTAAACTATAGTCCACAGTTAGTAGCAATGCTTCAGTATGTGTTCATCAATTGTATCAAATGTACCACACTAATGAAGGCACTTGTTATGTGGGAAAGAGTGGGAAGATGAGAATTTGGGGCATATGGGAATCCCCTATATTTTTATGTAACATTTATGTATTCTAAAGTTTCTGTAAATAAAAGGAATTAGTATAAAAAAAAGTTGATTTGGCAATTTCTCATTGCATTATTCCCTGGGAGCTTCACTGCATGCATCTGAGGACTGTACAAAAACACAATAATCATATACATAATATTAAGATTCCTCCTACTAAACACCCTCCCCAATTTTTGATCCATTCCAAATTTTTATGGATTGTAAACTGAGAGAAATTTTCCATAAAGAGGTTTGTGACACTTCCATTATATTTCCTTTATTCAGTATAGGAAAAAGAGAGACCATCCACATACAATGCCAGATAATAGGGTGCAGTGAATGAGTGCTAGTCATAGTAGTTAAATTATGAGACTCAACACTCCACTTGTGCAGTTCATGGGAGGAAAAAGTGGTCTTATCTGTGCTACAATTCTGAATCACGTACCCCTTAGGGGACCATTCAGTTACAATTCCATAGGAATAATTAATCAATAACACAGGAGCCACACTTGGCAATTTTCCCAATGGATGTGTTGATCACTAGGTGCCCATTGATGGTGATTAGCATCAATGAGCACCATATTTTATCAGGGGGATTAATATTTATATTTTTTCTGGTAAATTTCTCATAACAGAAGCTTAATCCTGATAAAAGATGTAACTGGGATCTTGATATGTTACCATGTTTTGGAGTGAATAATAGTCAAGCTTGAAGATTCAAATTTAAACATCTGGAAGCTGGACCAACACATAATGGTAACTGAGTGTATCCTAGTCATATAGTTGTGTTGAAATCCTTACCTTCTTCTAAGCAGCGTTCTGGCAGACGAACATCCTCTGGTACAGGAATCCAAACAAAATCATTAACATATATTCGGGGAAGAGATTCCATCTATGATACTGGACGAAGCATGGGGGGATTGGAAACAAGGGCCCAACAAGTATAATTTTGTTCTGCTGTTGTTATAGGTAACATACTTACAGTTGCTGTTATACTGGCTAGCATGGAGGCCAACAAATTAGGAGCTGTGACCAGTGCATCATTTTTCTCTACCTGGACTATTTTTGGCCAGTCTCAGCTGGATATAAGATAAATATTAATATTCATATTTAGTTTAATAAATTTATACTGTTAATTAAAATGAAAAACAGGACTAACATAATTAATTAAAAGATTAAATCAATATTGAACAAAGTTACAGAATGACAGATACATAGAGAAGTTTTAATATATAAATATGCCAATATTTAGCTTTCAGCTGGGAAGTGTTGAATTAGCAGCTGATACTAGAGTTTTGGTTAACTGTGTTTATGATTAATGAATCTCATACTATATATGCCAACTTGTGGGTATTTTGTTAATTCCTGAGGAAGGGGTCAGCCTCCTCAGGAAGGAACACAACACTCCCTGGGCAGTACATTCTAAGGTTTATGCATCAGCCCCTGGGAGAGTGGCCAGCTCCTCCAGGGAAGAATAGAACACTTTTTCGAATGTACTTTATCTCTTTTAATTTGTTACAAAACATCCTTGATGTGCTTTACTATTTTAGTTACCATTATTTTTCCCAAAATATGAAAAGTTTTAACTAGCAAAGAATTGGTTTGTTGATTAACAAAGTTTTTTGCATGATGTTTTACTTTTAGGTTTGAACAATACTCATCAAACTTTTTCTTAATACATTCAGTTTCAAGACCTTTCAAACTCAAAGCAAGAGATATACATATACATTTAATAAAATACATTTATTTGTAACATACACGTTATTAAGTTACTTAAGTATGCAATGTATTGCATTAAAGTTTTGATTAGTATTTAAGTATATTATACACAATTAATAACTAGAGTAGATTATAAAACAACAAACAATAATAAGATTTTTTATCTAGCAGGCATACAATAAAAAATTTTATATTTTCTATGTGTTTAAGACTTTTTTAAAAATTTGTTTATTTATTTATTTATATTTTTAAAGAGGCTTAGATTACATAAATGCTACACAAAAACCACAAGGATTCCATGTTCCTCACCTCCAATACCTACCATAACTCCCCACATAAACATCCTTCATCAGTGTGATACATCACCTGCAATGGAAATACACATCCTGGGGGTTTGCCATTAAGCAAGGACCATAGTTCACGTTGCAGACCACACTCTCTCCCACCCAGTTCTGCATGTTATATGCTGATGTAAAATGACATACATATGTCATTACAATGTCACCCAGGATAATTCCCAAGTCCCAAAAAAGCCCCTGTATTACAACTGCTTTTCCCTTCATTGCCCTGAAAGTGCCTAGTGGCCACTGGCTTCACCTCACTGTCGTACATTCTTCCATTGCTTGAATCACAATATGTCTAGAACAGAATACCAGTGAGTCCACTCTAGTCCATAGCTCTTCCCTAAATCATGAGGAGTTTGGGATGGTGATGTCCATTGCCCCTCCAAGTGAGAGGGGACTTATATCCCATGGATACAATGGATGGGATTATCCTTCCTGCAGCTGAAGATTCTCTCTATTCCCTGGGAGGGCAGTTGTCCATCATCATCTCCTCACCAATGACTTGGATGAGTCCATTGAGCTGTAGAGTAGGAGTTGCTGCTCCACTGAGATTCCAGGTACAGATGGAACATGGTCAGTCCAAAGGCTCCAGTCTCTGGAAGTACACCTACAAACTCCTGCATCACATATAGGTTTGAATAGAAGGGACTGATGGACCATGTGCAGGGAGGAATTATTTGAGTCCAACTCTGCCACACTCAGGAGCACAGATTCCAAAGTATAGCCCAATGATAAGGCATCAATCTCTGGAGACATCCCACCTTATATAGAACCTGGGTGTCTCCAGAGCCCTCAGGAGCCCCTCTGTGTGGGGTGATATCCACTTTGGTATTCTATGATATCCTACTTTGGTGTGCATAAAAATTACCTCTAGTATGACGTCCCAACTCTCTTTGAAGTCTCTTAGCCACATGAACTCATTTGTCTTTACCTTTTTCCCCTTTTATTCAAGGTGTTTTTCCAGTGGTATTGCCATTTGGCATTTGGTGTTAATCCCTCATTGCCAGGGAGGCTCATCCCTGGGAGTCATGTCCCACACTGGTGGGAAGGTAAAGCATATGTATACTGAGTTTGGCTCAGAGACAGCCCACATTTGAGCAACAAGGAGGCTCTCAGTTGGCAACCTTTAGGCACCTCATAACAGTAGGTTAAGTTGCAATTACAAGAGCAAAGACTCATAGGGCTGGTCATCAATAACAAGAACCCATGAGTGGAACATCTTCCTTTGCCAGACACTGCTCCTGCACTTGAGGGACTGTTGCTGCTTCCTTGGAGAATGTGGCAGAGCTCTCCAGGCTGGGAATTCAGTATTCCCTCATTTATTGAGTGATTGTCCACCCACTGTGACCATGCCCCACCCTTGGTCACTTGAACAATTTTATATATCTTTCATGTATATTCAGAAGAAATTCCTCCCATGAATCCTCCATTCAAGAACCCCCACAAATGATCCTCTGCAGCCCACATTGTAACCCTTGTGTGAGCTAAACCTTCCTTGATGATAAAGCCTATATAATAACCAAATATAATTAAAAGGAGAATGAAATAGTAATGATAAGCTTATATGTAAGAGATAAAATATGTGGAAACTCAGAAAAAAAACTAAAAATACAATTAGAGGATTGGGACATTCAAAAAATGGGGAAAACAAAAAAAAATTAATTATTGTTATTTTATTTTCCTTTTATCACTGCGTTATCGGGTGTCCAGTCTGTACCATGGCACTTTCCCCCTCTCATTCCCCAGTGTCTCCCAAATTTTCCTTTTATTTTCAAAGAAGTTGTAGGTCACAGCAAAGGCACACAGAATACTAGAGACTCTCATATACCCAACCTCCACCCCTTTTCCTCACCCCATATTAAAACTTTTTTATGTGGATGGTAGCAATACTATAACTATTATACAGATAGTGAAACATAGCTACTAAACATTGTCAATGTTTAATAATTCTTGATGACATTTACCATGTCCTGTTTCCATTACTGTAAGGTAATGAAAAACATTTCCCCTGACCACTAAATATCCCATGTGATCTTTTCTTTTCCTTCCTCCCCATCCCTCTGGGGCACATGACACCCCCATGTCTTGACTTACTGGATGACAAGATTCATAGTTACATGCAAGAAGAGGTCTTGATACACTGATTATCCTCCTCTGTTAGGATCCACCCTTGCTCATAAGAGACAACCACCTGTCTGTTTCTGGGTGAATCGGCATTCCCAAAAAAGGGTGTCCACCACCTTCCCACTCACTGTGTGGGTCTCCACTCACCGACACAACACATGATGACTGGATGAACACTCACCCACTCTGTAGAAGCCTACTCCAGATGTGCCCCATCTTGAATGCCCCCTCAACCTACACCCTAACCCAGTGACACTACATTATCATATTGTCATAAGAGTATTCCCACTCCTGCACTTTCAACCTCATACCCACAAATCCGATGTTCACCTAGTCCCTCTCCCATCTCTCCCCCTCAGTATCCTGGTTATTCTAACCCACGCTTCCTAATCTAACCACCTGTCAACCCTGCACCACCAAACCCAGAAATATCACTACATACCTGTTCTATCCTTCAATATGCAACTATACACTATGACTTTACCATAGATTATGTCCATATTGGTGATGTCTTACAACCTTCTCTTCTCTTTCTCACCCTTGTTAACTAATCTTTCAGGCAATGGTTCTCACAGTCTGCTCACATTCCTCAGTTCAAATCAGTGAGATCATATACTGTTCATCCTTCAATGACTGGCTTGCTTCATGCAACATAACGTCTTCAAGATTCATCCATGTTATTCCGTGTGTTAGCACTTTATTCCTTCTTACAGGTGAATAATATTCCATTGTATGTATGTGCCACATTATGTTTATCCATTCATCTCTTGATGGGCACCAGGGGTGATTCCAACCTTTGGCACTTGTGAACAATGCCATTATGAATATTGGTGTGCATATACCTGTTCATGTCTTTGCTTTCAAAACTTCTGGGTATATACCCAGCAGTGGAATTGCTGGATCATACAGAAGATCTATTGTTAGTTTTCTGAAGAACTGCCAAACTGTCCTCCACCGTGGCTGGACCATTCCACAATCCCAGCAGCAGTGGATGAGGGTTCCCATTCATCCACATCCTCTCCAACACTTATAGTCTTCTGATTTTTTAATAGATGCCATTCTGATGGGTGTAAGATGGTATCTCATTGTAGTTTTCATTTGCATTTCCCTAATAGCTAGAGATGTCGAACATCTTTTCATGTGCTTTTTGGCAATTTGTATTTCTTCCTTGGAGAAATATCTCCTCAGGTCACTTACCCATTTTTTAAATGGGCTGCTTGTCTTTTTATTTCTGAAGGGTAAGATTTCTTTATATATGCAGGATATTATGCTCTTATGAGATATATGGTTGCCAAATATTTTCTCTCATTGGGTATGCTGCCTTTTTATTTTCTTAATAAGGTCCTTTGAGTTGCAGACATTTTTAATTTTGAGGAAATCCCATTTATCTATTATTTTCTTTTGCTGCTTGTGCTTTGGGTGGGAAGTTCATGAAATGATTTCCTATTACACGTTCCTGTAAATGCTTCCCTACATTAACTTCAAAGTTCTTTATGTTTTTGGCTCTTATATTTAGATCTTTGATCCATCAAAGATTTTTGTATAAGGTGTGAGATGGTATTCCTCTCTCATTCTTTTAGATATGGATATACAGTTCTCCAAGCACCACTTTTTAAAGAGGCCATTCTCTCCCAACTGAATGGGATTGGTGGCCTTGTTGAAAATCAGATGACTGTATATGCAAGGATCTATATCAAAACTCTCAATTCAGTTCCATTGGTCACTATGTCTATGCTTGTGCCAATACCATGCAGTTTTGAGCACTGTAGCTTTGTTGTATGTTTTAAAGTCAGGTAATGTGGTACCTTCAACTTCATTTTTCTTTTTCAAAATGTCTTTGGCAATTCAGGGTCTCTTACCTTTCCAATTATATTTTGTAGATAGTTTTTCCAATTCCTTAAAAAATACAGTGTTGATTTTTATTGGGATTGCATTAAATCTGTAGATTTGTTTGGGTAGGATACATCTTGATGATGTTTAGTCTTTCTATCCATGAACAGGAAGTAATCTTCCATTTACTTAAGTCTTCTTTGATTTTCTTTAGCAGTGTTGTGTAGTTTTTTGTATATAAGTCCTTTACATCTTTAGTTATATTTAAACCAAGGTATTTGAATCTTTTAGTTACTATTTTAAATGGTATTTTTATTCTTGATTTCCCCCTGAGATTGCTCATTATTGGTGTACAGAAATGCTGATTTTTGAGCACTGATCTTATTGGGATAAGATTTATCCCAATAGATAAATGGGATTTCCTCAAGTTAAAATTTGAACTTATAACTTTATAAATTCAAGAAGCTTTGTTGTAGATTTCTTGGGGCTTTCTATGTATAGGATCATGTCATTTGCAAATAATGAAATTTTCACTTCTTCTTTTCAAATTTGGATTCCTTTTATATCCTTTTCTTGCCTCAGTGCTCGAGCAAGTACTTTTAAGACAATGTTAAATAGGCGTGGTGATAGTGGGCATCCTTGCCTTGTTTCCGATCTCAGAGAGAAGGTTTTAGGATTTCACCATTGAAGATGATTTTAGCTTTGGGTTTTTCATATATACCCTTTATCATATTCAGAAAGTTTCCTTCTATTCCTATCTTTTGCAGTGTTTTTATCAGGAAGGAGTGCTGTATTTTGTCAAATTCTTTTTCTGCATCTATTGAGATGATTATGTGATTTTTTTTTCAATCTGCTTATGTGGTGTATTACATTGATTAATTTTCTTATATTGAACCATCCTTGCATAGCTGGGATGAAACCCATTTGGTCATGGTGCATAATCCTTTTGATATTTTGTTGAATAAAATTAGCAAGTATTTTGTTGAGGATTTTATCATCTATGTTTATTAGGGAAATTGGTCTGTAATTTTCCTTTCTTGTGGTATCCTTGTTTGGTTTTGGCATTAGGGTAATGTTGGCATCATAAAATGAGTTACACAATATTCCTACTTCTATTTTTTGGAAGAGCTTAAGCAGGATTGGCATTAACTCTTTCCAGAATGTTTGGTATAATTCATCTGTGAAGCCATCTGGTCCTGAGCTATTCTTAGTTGGGAGGTTTTTGATGACTAGGTTATCTCTTCACTTGTATTGGACTGTTGAATTCATCAATTTCTTCTTTCATCAATGTAGACTGCTTGTTAGTTTCTAGGAATTTGTCCACTTCCACTAAATTATCATTTTTGTTGGTATATAATTTATCAGCTCATGCTCTTACGATGCTCTTTATTTCTGTGGGTTCAGTAGTGATATCCCCTTGCTCATTCCTTGTTTTGTGTATTTGCATCTGCTCTCTCTCTTTCTTTGTTTCTCTGGCTAAGAGTTTGTCAATTTTTTTAGATCTTCTGAAAGAACCAAGTTTTTGTTTTCTGTTTTTTTGTTTTTTTTTTCCCTAGTGCTTTCTCATTCTCTATTTCTTTTAATTCTATTCTAATCTTTGTTATTTCCTTCTTTGTACTTCCTTTAGGTTTAGTTTGTTTTTCTTTTTCCAGTTACTCCAAGTGTGCAGTTAAGTCTTCAATTTTAGTTCATTCTTCATTCTTAATATATGTATTTATGGCTATGAACTTCCCTCACAGGACAGCTTTAGCTGCATCCCATAGGTTTTGATATGTTGTGTTGTCATTTTTCATTAGTTTCAAGGTAGTTACTGATTTCTTTTGAGATTTCCTCCTTGACCCACTGTTTGTCTAAGAGTGTGTTGTTTAACTTCCATATCTTTGTGCCTAATCTGTTTCTCTAATCCTTAGTGATTTCCAATTTCATTCCATTGTCATCAGAGAAATTACTTTATATAATCTCAATCTTTCTGAATTCATTAAGAGTTGTTCTATGGCCTAGCATGTAGTCTATCTTGGAGTATGATCCATGTGCACTTGAGAAGAATGTAAATCATGCTGTACTTGGGTGTAGTGTTCTGTATATATCTATCAAGTCCAGGTCCTCTAATGTATTGTTCAGAATCTTTGTTTCTTTATTGATTCTCTGTCTAGATGTTCTGTCTAATGCTGATAATGGTGTATTAAACTTCCCCAATATAATTCTAGAGGCATTTATTCCTCCACTTAGTTTTTCCAGGGTTTGCCTCATGTATTTAGAGGCACCCCGATTAGGTGCATAAATGTTTATGATTGTTCTTTCTTCTTGAGATTTTACTAGTTTTAGTAATATATAGTGTCCATCTTTGTCTCTTATAATAGTTTTGCATTTAAAGTCTATATTGTCTGATATTAGAATAGCTACTCCTGCCATTTTTTGGCTACTGTTAGCTTGTACAATTGTTTTCCAGCCATTCACTTTCAGCCTCCTTGAATCCCTGGGTCTAATTAGGTTTCTTGTAGACAGCATATAGATGAATCACATTTCCTTATTCATTCTCCCAATCGGTGTCTCTGGAGTGGTGAATTTAATCCATTAACATTCAGTGTTATTACTCCCAATGAATTTCTTACTTCAGCCATATTTTCTTTGGGTTAATGTATGTCATATATTGTTTTTGTTTATGTTTTTCTCTCTTTAGTTGTTTTTAAACTCTCCTCCATCTCTCTCTCCCTTGTTTTTTCCTTTCAACTTGTAGAACTTGCTTTAGTATTTCTTGAAGTATAGGTTTCTTATGGGTATACTCTCTTAATTTCTGTTTATCTGTGAATATTTTGAACTCTTCATTGTTTTTGAATATCAGTTTTGCTGGATAGAGAATTCATAGCTGGAAATTTTTTTTCTTTTAGTATTTTGACTACTGTCTTCTTGCCTCCATGGTTTCAGATGAGAAATCAGCAGTTAATCTTATTGTGCTTCCCTTGTATGTGATGGTTCTCTTTTCTCTTGCTGCCTTGAGTATTTTCTCTTATTCTTGAGCACTGGATATTTTGACAAGTATATGCCTTGGAGTTGGCCTGTTGGGATTTATACTGTTTGGGGTGCGCTGTGCTTCCTGGACTTGTACATATATCTCTCTCAATAGGGTTGGGAAATTTTCAGCCATTATTTCCTTCATCACTCCTTCTGTTCCCTTTCCCTTCTCTTCTCCTTCCGGGATGCCTATAATGCATATGTTTGTGCATTTTATGTTGTCAGTTAAATCCCTGAGCCCCTGCAGGTTTTGTTCTATCTTTTTATCTATCTTTTCTACTATCTGTTTGATTTCAGATATATTGTCTTCCACATCCCTAATTCTTTCTTCTGCCTGTTCCAATCTGCTCTTATGCGAATCCAGCATCTTTTTGATTTCTTACATTGTGCCATTGATCAGCATCATATCCGTTATCTTTTTTTGTATATTTACAATCTCTTCAGTATGTTCTCCCAGTGTCTTCTTAATATCCTTAATCACTTCCTTCATTTCATTAAGTTGGTCCATGATATTTGTTTGGAAAGCTTTTATTAGTTGTTTGATATTCTGCATCTCTCCCTGGTTTTTAGTTTGTTCACTGGACTGGTCCATGTCTTCCTGTTTCTCAGCATGGTTTGTAATTTTTTGTTGACCTCTAGTCATCATTTTATTTTGATGGTTTTATTCAGTTGATTAACTTCTCTCTCTGCTCTAGAGTTTTATATAGCTGGTGGTTCTGTGTGTGTGTTAAGTTTTCTCTTTGACACTTTTTCTTCTTATTTTATTTCCTTGCTTCTTTCTATGTTACCTTGAAGGGAAAATAATTAGGGCCAGAGGAATCAAAAGATGTGAGAAATGAAGAAGGATAATAGTAATATTGAAAAAAGTTAGTAAAGGGGTCATATAAGACTTAGTCAAATGAATATTTAACTGATGTAGGCAGGGTAGAGTAATAGTAAAAAAAGTGGAGAACCTCCAATGGACTGGGAAACCAAATAGAGGAAAATATATATAATGATTTAGAAGGCTAGAATGATGAGGAGAGGAAGAAAGAGTAAAGAAAGGGCTGAAAGGAAAAAGTTAATATTAATTAAAAAATGAAGAAAACAAAATAGATAGAATAGAAATTGACACTCTTGAAGTTGTGGGCTAATGAAAAAATGTGGTATGTAAGAACCACTACAGAAAGCAGAAGGAAAAAAGATGAAGTAAGGAAAAGAAATAGAGTTGGAAGAAAAAGTCAATATAGACATAGAATGGGAAATCACTGAAGAAGAAGCACAGCAAAGAAGAGAGAAGCTAGCACCACGAATCTCTCCCAAGCAATCCATGCTGCCCAACTCCATGTCCCCAAGGTTCCCACTCAATGTGCCTCCAGCACAGACCCCTGGGCAGGATCCTGTCCCCAATCAGCCATCCTGAGAGTGCCAGTCAGAGAGTGCCCACCTAAACTGATGCCGTCTTGCGTCCTCCATATAAGACTCTTAAACAGTGAGGTTATATAGGCTGGTATCATGATCAAAATGACTTTGTTTTCTCTATTTTGCATATCTTAAGGTATAGGCAATAATAAATTATTATTTTCTATTTAGACTATGGGGCAGCACACTAACTGCATTGGTTCTGTTGTTAACATTATAATTGGAACTGGGGCTGTAACTCACAGTGTTGAATATAAACTTAGTTTATTATTGGCTATTTTACAGGAAGGGGAATGTGGGCTGGCTTGACTTGTTTAAGGAGATACTAAAGAAAGCTTTAGTAAGTTTCAAAACAAAGTGATAGTGACATAACTGGATATTAATTTTTGCTGTTATGCCCTACTCCTGGTAGCTCTTAATGGCTGCTTTCTTTTGGCAGCTATAGAACTGCTTTTTTTTAGCAGAGGTAAGGAAAATTAGATGAATTTGAATTAAAGCATCTGAATTTTGATTTTTAGGCAGAGAGGTAGTTTCTGTGATACATATTATTTGTTTTAAATAATTAAAATTATGATTAATAACATTATACTTTTATCTAATATTATATGGAAACATTATTAAATTTTCAGGAATTTTATACACTTTTTAAGTATTCATATGAACTTTTTACTCTTACAACTTTTATTATCATAGGGTTAGAAAATTCCTTTTAATTGTACAACAGTTTCAAACACTTCATTCAACTTATAATATATCAAATGAACTTAACTATATTTAGTATTTTACTTTTTTCTAGGTAAAAGACCAAATCATTTGTAACAGTTTGAAACAGAAGGCTGCTTTTCAGGATTTGACTTTGAGAAAGCAGGTTTGAACATTATGTTCTTTTAAAAGTGGTAAAACTTGTTTCTCCAAGGAATTGATAAGGTTAAACTTATCATTTATGAAAGAAACTACTTTCATAAAACAGACTTTCTTTAATGCATACTGATTATTCAGGAGAAAAACTTTTTGTTAACTTTTACTAAAATAGACTAATGCCTCGAGAAACTTTGAGAAATAATAAAACTTTAATTATGTATCATTATACTGTTTGACATTAAAACTTTTAAATCTTTATGGATAGACCCATTAGATCTTACTTAACTTTGACCACAAAAATTTCTTTTCCATGCACCTTCTGCACTTTCTATATTCATTCAGGTTTTGTCCCATGTTTTACACTTTTTAAATAACCAGTCATTTTATCTTAGGACAAAATTACTTTTTTTTTTCTTTAATAATAAAAACACACTCTATACACCTTCTATACTTAAGTTACCAAAATGACTTTGTAAACTGTTTCCAAGCAAACTTCTTACAACATAAAATTACTTTCAGCACTAAACAAACTTGTCAATGTAATGATTCAATGTGGTTATAACTATTATATTATCCATATTTATTTATTAATATAAGTGCTTATTTAATTTTTTGATCATTTGAATAGAGCTCTTTTAATAATTTCCGTTTATCAACTTAATATTACCATCCAGAGGTATCAAATTTACACTTACACTGAACAAACAGACAAACACAAAAGAAGTTACAACACATCAACAGAAATATATATCTTTGATTTTACTGATTTTGAGAATTTTTCTGGAAACTGTATTGTCAAGTTTTCCTACTCTTCCAGTGATTTAATTTTATTAGCCCCCATCAACCACAGCCTTATCATTATGTAGGCAGTAGGAGGTTTGCAGAGTTGCTGCTGGGATGTTTTCCTTATCTTAGTTATCTCTTTGGCAGAATGTTGTTTTACAAGCATAATTATACTGACAAGGGGCTTATTCAGCACTTCTGTGTATGTGGGATATTGCACTGCTTGCTTCAATTCCTTTAAGGTTTTAAATGTAAAGGACTGTTGAGTAAACATAAACTCTACCAGGATTGTTTGAATCTACTCCTGGTGCCACCTGAATCATAACCAGGAAGGCTAATTGTAGAGCCTCAAGGTCTCCTTCTCTTCTATCTTGTAAAATGCCTTGTTGCAAGGAGAATAATTTATGCTGAACACCTCCGGGAGTTGGAGGGGTGGGTGGCGGTGGAGGCAAATCATACCCATCAACAGGAGGAGCAAAAGGGAGAATGCTTTCAGGAAAAATGTCTAAGAAAATCTTTAGGGGGACAAATTTCTCTTCCTCCTCATCTGCTTCCTCTTCATCTTCTGTTTAAAGTTCTCCAGTACTGATTTAACAATAGACCAAGCAGGCCAAGTAGTAATTGGGATCTGCGCCCCTTGAACTTGTAATTTCTTTAATTCTGTTCCTACTTTTCCCCAATCTCCTTATTTTAAACTACCTGAAGCACTGAACCAAAGTGCAGTATTTTTCAATTACCTGTAAGTGCTCTAAAAGATGAACTTCACTAGCTTTAGTACCTCCAGCTTTAAGAAGCTGCTTTAGGATACAAACATAGCGATGGTACTTTGCCATGCTGTCTCTGTTTCCCATAGTAACCCTGAAATACCTGAAAGTTGTCCCTACCTTACCAGGGACTCCAGAGGCCTCTTCACCCTCTCAGGGGCTCTGAGGTGTTATACAATACATCCCTGTTTGGGCGCCAACTGTTTTTGAGACCAGCTCAACAAAGAACAGGTCAGAAAGGAAGGCACCACAGATCTACAAGAAAACAAACACACAGAAAAAGAAAAGATGGCATCAGGGGACTAACAGTCTCAAGGACAGAGAGCCCCGATTCTGGTTTCACCACCGTATTTATTAGGAGTCTGTAAAAGGAGACATGTGACACAGGGAATGTCTTCTTATCTCTTTGCAACATAGTAAGTTGTTTAGTTCTTGCTGTTCTATATTCCCAGAATATGCTGCACAAAACCGGAATGTTTCTAATCAGCATCAAGGATGCTTTGTTCAATTCCAGGAAACACTGCAACTTTAGGCCATTTTTCCATATTGTAGTATGTCTTAAAGTCAGGTAGTGTGATTTCTCCAATTTCATTATTCTTTTTCAATGTATCTTTGGGTATTCAGGGCCCCTTGTCCTTCCAAATACATTTTATAGTTATCTTTTCCAATTCAGTGAAAAATGCTGTGGTAATTTTTATTGACATTACGTTACATCTGTAAATCAGTTTGGGAAGGATAGTCGTCTTAATGATGTTTAGTCTTCCTATCCATGAGCAGAGAATATTCTTCCATTTACATAGGTCTTCTTGTTTCCTTTAACAGTGTTGTGTAGTTACCTGCATACAAGTCCATTACATTTTTTAGATAAATTTATTGCTAGGTATTTGATTCTTAGTTGCTATAGTAAATGGAAAATTTTTCTTGATTTCCTCCTCAGATTGCTCATTATTTGTTTACAGAAATGCTATTGATATTTGCACATTAATATTATAACTTGCCACTTTACTGAAATCATTCATGAGCTCTAGAAGCTTTGTTGTAGATTTCTCAGGGCTTTCTATGTATAGGATCATGTCATATGCAAATAGTGAAATTTTTACGTCTTCCTTTCCAATTTGGATGCCTTTTATATTTTTTTTCTTGCCTCAATGTTCAAACAAGTACTTCTAACACAATGTTAAATAAGAGCAGTGACAGTGGTCATCCTTGACTTGTTCCAGGTATTAGAGGGAAAGCTTTTAGGATTTCACCACTGAATATGATGTCTGCTGTGGGTTTTTTATATGTATCCTTTATCATGTTGAGGATGTTTCTTTCTATTCCTATCTTTTGCAATATTTTTATCAGGAAAAGGTGCTGTATTTTGTCAAATGCTTTTTTCCTCCATATTTAGAGATGATGATGTGATTCTTTTTCTTTTAGTTTGTTTATGTGGTGGATTACATTGATTGATTTTCTTATGGTGAACTGACCTTGCATACCAGGGATGGAACCCAGTTAGACATGTATATAATCCATTTGATGTGCTGTTGAATACAATTAGCAAGTATTTTGTTCAGGATTTTAGCATCTAGGTTCATTACAGTGGGTGGTCTATAGTTTTCCTTACTTGTGGCACCTTTGTATGGCTTTGGTATCAGGGTGATGCTGGCAATATAGAATGAATTAGGCAATATTCCCTCCACTTCTATTTTTTGGAGAAGTTTAAGCAGGATTGGTGTTACTTCTTTCCAGAATGTTTCATAAAATTCCCCTGTGAAGCTGTCTGGTCCTGGGACCTTCTTAGATGGGAGGTTGTTGATGACTAATTCAATCTCATTACTTGTGATTGGTCTGTTGATTTCATCAATCCCTTCTTTCATCAATGTAGGCTGCTTGTGTGTTTCTAGGATTTTTATCCCATTTCCTCTAAGTTATCCATCTTGTTGTCATACAATTTTTCAAAGTATCCTCTTATTCATCATGGACTTTTGAGCTAAGGTAAGTGAAGGGTCCAGATACATCAGGCCCTCCAGCTTCCCCTCTCCCCTTGCAGTTCACACGAGGCTGAGAGATTAACCCAGAGCAAGAGTGCAAAGTTTAAGGAGTCAAGGGTGGACTGCAATTTGTCATCTACTAGAGAATCTCTGTCCAATGTGAGTCACTCATACAATTTCTCTAGGCATGTAAGATCAAAGATGCCCAAGGTATATTGTCATTTAACTCTTGGAAACTCCATTATTATGCATATTTCACCACCAGATAGTGGCCATGACTGAACACTTTAAAGAAATCTGTCTTATTTTATCTTGAAAATCCCATGCACCTAAAAAGTGAAAATGTCTGTTCCCTATACTGTGCCAAGTCCATGAAGAAGGAGCCTGATGGGGAAGGCTTATTATGCCCCTTCTGTTCTGTGGTATCTCAGAAGAAGAATAGACCCTAGTTGCAATGGAAGAAAATGGTTTCCTAAGTGAAAGAACTGTAGCCCCATCTGAGAAATATTCTACAGATTAGCCCAAGAATGCCAACGTTCCAAAGTTAGGAATCTGTATAGAATGTCTCCAATCTATACAGGTCCCTTAAACAAATAAATGTTCAAAAGGATCTCTATTGTATATGGGCATGACCTGAATTTTGACATCTCAAATTTTATGCTCCCCAAGCAACAGTTGTTCTCAAATATGAGTATAAATTAGATCCACCTGAACATAGCAATGTAAATGTACTATTTAGGTCATGCCCTAGAACTGTGCTGTCCAATAGGTAGTCACTTGTGGCTATTGAGCACTTTAAAAGTTTGAGTAATGTAAAATACAGAAACTGTAATTTTTTGATGTATAGAGTTAAATAAAATATGTTTTAAAATTATTTTCACATTTCCTTTATTTTAATGTTTCTAAAGAAATTTTAAAGTTCCACATCTGGATCACATAAGGCAGCAAAAGCCTAGTTCATAGTTTCTAAATTTGAAAATCCATTAAATTACATGAGAGTCTTCTTTATATGTGTATTCTGTTTATGTAGTCCTTGTCTACCCAGAGAATCTGGATTTCTGCCAGAGCTCACATTCTGTTGATGCTATTGGTTCCCAGAGCCATATATCAGGCCCCTTCCTTGGTTCTTTGTCCAAGGAATATGCAATGTTTAAAAGACCCAAGTGATTCTAATCCACAGTGAGTGAGGGTAAATGCACTATGGTAAATGCATTTATTCTCCACTCTGCCTCCCTGTGCAAAGTCTGACAAAGTTCTAGCTGGCTATTGGTTCTGTAGTTCTACGCTTCAGTTGCAGGCTGTGGACTGCAGTACATACTACCTACACTGATTGGGAACTAAGAAAAATAGTGTCTGATTGGATTCACAACTCTGTGTTCTTCTTGTGATATAGTTTGGATAAATTGTGCATTTAAAGTGAATAATCAGAGCTCAACTGCATGTATATGGGTTCCAAAATCAGGGTCTCAGACCAGACCTGCCATATTTATGAAACCAGGATACTTTGAATGTACAAAATTCTTGGTCATTCTCTCTCTATTAACAGTGTCTCTTAAAATGTGTCACATAATAATAATGTTTGTTTTGGGTGTCAAAATGATGAGTGTGTTTTTTTAGATATCCCTGCAAACAACATCAATAGTGAAAATGAATTACTTTTGTTTTCTAAGTTACTATGCTTTTAATTCTATGCAAATTTGCATTTGAATTGGGCAAACATATCACAGACATGCTTCATCCTTGATAAGACCTCTGCAGGTGCCATACATGTCACAGCATCCTCTACTGAGACAAGTCATAAGGAAGCCATGTGAATTAAATGTTAGTGGTCTAAAGAGTTTTCTTCTGAGTCTCACACTGGCTCTATCCACACTGTTGCATTAGTACAAGTAGTTCTTCATCCAGATCTTATTAATTTTGGCTAGTTGGAGATACCATAAATCCACAAAACTACTCCTCTCCAAGTTTACCTGCCCCTATGAGCACTGCATCATGCAAGTTCTGGTAAAAGTTGTTTCCTAGATTCAAAGACATCCCTAGTCATAAACAAGGAATCTCTTCCTTTGTCTTGGCTTCCACATTGATAACCTGTCTTTTCTCAGAACTTCTAGCTTTGTCGCTTCATTTTGAATGAACTCTAGAAAAAAAAATCCTGAATTGCAATTGCATAGTCAACAAGATTGAGTATGGAAGGTGATTTCAGATAAAACTATTTTTAATTTTTCAACATTATTCTAAAATATTTCAAATTCTTTTTCATTATTCACAATGCTTATCCTATTTGATTTCTATATTTTCACAGGATCACTAACTCATATAATTATTTCTAAAGCAGACAACCACCATACTCTCTGCTTTCATATATCTCATGCATTAGAGAAAGAGAAATCTTGACACAAATAATCAATAATGTAAAAGAAATCCCTACTATGACTAAGAGGACTGGTTACAAGTATATCCATCCATTCTAATATATAAAATTTAACAGGGAAACCAGGGAAGTTTCACAAGGAAAATTCTGATTTAGTGATACAGAATACAATTAAACAAGTGAAAGTTAAGTAGATATTTGGACTTTGATGATAGTGTGAAGAGGGAAGAGTCTGGGTATTTGTTGAGCTACTTATATTTTTACATTAGTTGATATGACCTAGGATGTTGACATAGCCAACAAGTACCTCATCATTTCTGTTGACCTGAGGAGTGCCCAATGTGGGTTTATCAAATAGAATTGGAAAAGATATGCTGAGAGATTAAATTTTTTTTGTTCTCCTATCACTTCAAATCTGACTGCCATTATTATGAAGTAGATGTTGTAACAACCAAAAAATGGGAGCTGGGTCTTTGCAAACAACCTATTAATCAGAAAGGAAACATACATCTGTATTCAGAGCTTGGATCCTTGGCAGGGTTTGAGAAATGGAGAGTTCTACTCAGCCAGCACTACTCCTTTGACAACCCTGAATGTGAACCTATGGTTATGCTGTGTAGAGATTTTCAAAAATATGAATATTGGCAGCATTTACTTATGTAATGAGTGGTGAATCCCTTTTCTTTACATTCACCAAAATTTCTGCTATGGAGCCACTGTACCCATTTTTGCTCCTTCAAATCTACTTGATGAACAAGTCTTCCTGGGTATCTTTCATGTGGCACGTCTGACACTGCCAATGTCTAATTTATCCTGGGAAAGGCAAATAAATCTTTGCCTTCTGAAAAACATTTATAGAGATTTATTTTGTGCTCAGAGCTAAAATCCTTTCTGCTTAGGACACACATGGTGCATGGTATAAAGCTACATGTGCAAAATGTGGAATATTTCATGAACCATGAACATAAATTAAATAAATGACTTTAATATTACCTTGTAAATACTGAGTATCTGCATGGTTTTCTTCTTCAGTTTTATATTTAAAATTTATATAAATATATCTTGAATTTTAGATCAATTGTCCAAATGTGTTCCCTTTTATTTTCTACGAGATCAACATTTTGTATTATGGAGGTCATAAGCTATATAAATATTGAGTATGTCCTCAGATTATATGATCTTCTAAGTAATAAAGAAACAAGAATGAATATAAGCTATAAAAATAATTATGTGTATGTTTCACGTTGAGAAATGGATAAATGCCTGTTTAATATCCTGAATTCAGAAGACAGTTTTTCAACATTACAGCAAAGTTTATCTGTCTTAGGGTTTAAAAAAAAAAATCAATTTAATAGTGTTCCGCAGAAATACAGGCAGTAATGCTAGTGAGCCATTGCATAAGTGGAAATTTATCAGCTTTGAAAATCAAGGGTATAATTAACACAACTGAATTTTTACTTCAAAGTGTTTAAAATGAGAAATTTTATGTTGTATATGCCACCACAATAAAAATTTTTAAAAATTCCTGTCCAGAATTTTTCTATTGAAGTCAAAACACGAAAAGGAAAGGTATACAGATTGGAAAGAAAGATAGAAAACTTTCTCTATTTTCATATGACATGGTTGAAAATCACATAAAATCAACTTTTAACACTATAAGATCTTATTCTAAATTTTTCATATAAGTGAATTCATGCAATATTTGTCCATTTTTGTCAGGCTTATTTCACTCAAAACAATTTTTTCAAGGTTCATCCCTGTGGTAGAATGTATCAGAATTTCTTTCTCTTTTAGGTCTGAATAATGTTCCAGTGTATGTATATATCACAGAGACAGAAATTAGATTAAAGATTTCAGGGGACAGGGGGATGGGGTTATGAGCAGTTATTGTTTAATGGGTACAGAGATTCTTCCAGAGGTGATGAAAAAGTTATGGTCATAGTTGGTTTAGATGGTAGCACAAATTTTGAATGTAATTAATACATCTGAAATGTACACTTAAAGTGGTTGAAATGGGAAATTTTCTATTATATATATGTTACAAAAATATTTTTTTTTAAAAAACTATAAAAATTCAGAAGTGAGTTTAACAATATTGCATGAAACAAGCTCAATATAAAAAATCAATTACATTTCTACCTACTAGCAATAAACAATTGGAAAATGAAATCTAAAAATTGTTATCATTTATAATAGCAGTGAAACATCTTTAACACATAGCACAGGTACTAAGATACAATGGATGTCTGATAAATGTCTGTTAAATGAATGAGGCCAGAGAGGAAAATAATGGTCAGGTCAAGTTCATGTAGAGTATAAAAACAAGCTTAGCCTTCACCCTGAAATTAATGCAAGCCAACAGAGCAGGTCCAGATCATAGTAGATATATAAGAGATATTACTGATAGGAAAATGAATGTATAGCTACCATTGAATCAAAAGAAGGGAAAAGTTAACCTTTTTTATATCCTTAAAAGGTATTTATTGCATACAATAGAAGTCATGTATTTTAAAGTTTTGATTCTGTGAGCTTGGTAAATATGTAGAGTCATGCAACACCCATTTATAATCAGGTTTTAGTGTATGATGCCTGCAAAATTTCTTTACAATCAGCCAACCCCCAACTCTAGTCACAGGCTACAACTGATGATTTGTCACTCTTGTGCATATTCTAGAGTTTCCTCTTGAGGTTCCATGGGCCCAGCACCTTGAGGCTTCATTCCTAAGTGATCCTGTCATCCTCTCTCTCCTGGCATAGGGCTTGTTTATTTCTGGGCCTCCTTTGTCAGTTTTGGTAGTTCTGCTTTCTTCCTGATCTCAGCTGTAAGCTATCATGAAAACTGTCTCATCTCTCCCTGGGCCCCAGCCATTTGAGCTTTCTCTTTTCTGTCTCATGGCAGGATCAAGAATGACAGAGCTCTCTTTTTTTGTGTCTGTCTTTCTGTGTAAGTGTCCATTTATATAAGACCCAAAGAGGGGGTGGGGACTCAACCTGAATCATGCCTTATTGGTGTGTTTGAATTAAAAGCCTTAAAGCAATTCTATGAAGTAATTTAATCAGAGGCCCATCAACTGAATTTAATGCAGTTAAAGTGTATCACACCTAGAGGAATAGATTAGTTTACAAAAATAATCTTTCTCCTTTGGGGATTCATAAAATAATCTCAAACTGCCACTCCACCTTACATGACATACTATTAGGCTCCTTCTTAATAGCATCTAATCTACCTCTCCATTGCTTCAGTTGGCATCTTGAGATAGATTGCCACTCTTGTTCATGAAGTACTGCTATTAATCACCAATACACATGATCAGCTCATAAGCAATGGTATTAATTAATGGTATTGTTAAAATGGATTAACACAGAAGTTCAAATAGTGTTTAATATTCAACTTAGAGATCATATGAAGTCTATTTCCTTTCTATAGCAGCTACCTACCCAAATTGCTGTTTTCTTATCCAAGAAGTGGAATGAAAGTCCTTGTATTTTGCTTTTGATGCATCTTTCATTTTCTTTCTTTCTCTTTCTTCCTTTCTCTCTCTCTCTCTCTGTCTCTCTCTTTTAAATAAGCATTGAAAAGAAATGATCTATTAAGGAAACCAAAGATTACTGAACAGAACATCAAAATTTTGTTCGGTGATCAACACTCTTCCTTATAATGATGTTAATTACTGATAAATTGTTTTTTGAAACCAAAAAAATCTTAAATCCAGCACAGGCAAATGATGCTGCTTATTTCAACAACTGATGTTCCTCAATGCTTTTGAGGTGTTTCTTCTGGAGCTATCTGAATCATCACTGAATTTATTATCTTCTGATTCATTCATAAAATCTGCTTTGGGAAACATTTTTTTCTGGATTAAAGCTATGTAGAAGTTATTCGAAATAGCTTTAGAATTTTATACCAGAATTAGCCGTTCCTCAATGAGGCTCACTGAATTCAACTCAGTTTTGAAAGATCAATCTAAAATCAGCTACAAAATCTTCAGAATTTATTTACATGAAATACTCTCCCTGTAAAAGGCATACCTTCATTTTCACAGATATTTTGTTTTTACACATTGAAGGTTTGTGGCAACTGTTCATTGAGCAGGTCTACCAGCACTTTTACAACAGCATGTGCTCAATTAGTGACCTTGTGTCACATTTTGTAATTCTCATAATAGCCTAAACATTCTATTATTATTATAATATGTTATAGTGATCTGTAGTCAGTTATCTTTGGTGTTACTATTGTAATTGTTTTGGGTTGTCACAAACCACACACATATATTGTGTATATATATAGTGTAACATATACTGAGCTACACTATTATTTCTGAAAGAATTAAAATAAAAAACCTCATTTCATCTTCATTTGTCTAAAACTTCTAAATAGAAATTTACATTTATCCCTTTCCTTTTTTTTTTTTTTTTTTTTTTTTGTTTACTGGTTATTTTCTTAATAATAATTTAAAAAAAATTTTTTTTAAGATACTTAGATTACATAAATGTTATACAAAAATTTTAAGAATTCCCATATGCCCCACCTCCCACACCTTCCACAACCTCCCACATAAACATCCTTCATTAATGTGTCAAATCACCTGCAATGGATAAACACTTTCTGGGACTTTGCCATTAAGCATGGACTATAGTTTACATTGTAGACCACACTCTCTCCCACACAGTTCTTCACGTTATATGATAATATAAAGTGGCCTATATCTGTTGTTGCAATGTCACTCAGGATAATTCCCAAGTCCAGAAAAGCCCCTGTATTACAACTGCTTTTCCCTATCCCTGCCCCCAGAGCATCCATTGGCCACTGGCTCCACATTAATGTTGTAATTTCTTCCATTTCTTGAATCACAATATGTCGATAATAGAATGCCAGTAGGTCCACTCTAGTCCATAGCTCTTCCCCCAATCCTGTGCAGTGATGGTGGTATAGTGGTGAGCATAGCTGCCTTCCATTATATATCTTGACATAATTTACAGAATTGTGCTGTAGAGAGTGTAAACTACAATGTAAACTATAGTCCATGCTTACTGTTAATGCTCCAAAATGTGTTCATCAGGTGTCAATGAATGTACCACACTATGAAGGATGATATTAATATGGGAAACTGTGGGAGGTGTGGGGAGTGGAGCATATAGAAATACACTATATTTTTGTTATGTAAAATTTATGTAATCTAAGTATCCTTTAAAAAATAATAAAATTTTCTTAAAAAAATTAAATAACCACAAGAGTGAAAATTAAAAAGCAAACTGAGAAATCTACTTCATAAGATGGGAATATAACATGGCCAAATTCCATCCTCCCTACTTAGCAAATATGCTGTTTATCCATCATCATGGAATTTTATAGTCTAAATACATTAGCAAATGAAGAAAATCAGACACAAAAGGACAAATACTGTATGATCACATTATTATGAACCAAACATATTGTGTATAATATTGTATGATTAAAAAAAATTATATGTATTCCATACATTTAATTGAGACATGTATGTTTTTATTCAACTGTGTTTCCTTTTTAGCTTTTAATTGTTTATATTTTCAATTATTAAGTATACAGAATAAAGTTTTTAAAAGTTTTAAAAAAGTAAAAGAGAATATATAGCATATATTAATGAAGGGTGTATATTAAAAAGGCTGAAAGTTTTAAATCTTAACATGGTAAAACATGATAAATGTACTGGTCTAATTTTTACTATCAGTCAAGAAAAAATATTGTATTTACCAGGAACAATCCTCTTGAGTATGAAATTTCTGACAATGTTATTTATTTTGAAATTAAAATAAAATGTGGAGTCAAAATATTTATGGCTTTTGTCATTGGTAAAAATCTCTTTATTGACAAAACTAAACCAAAATATGATTGAGTTAAAGAGGACTGGGTCTGACACAAAGAGTAGAGGAAGGGCCCTTTATATATAAGCCCCTTGTCAGTTGATTTCACTCAAGAAATATGAGAAGCAGGTAGAAGCCAGAAGAGAATCATGTGAAGAGATGAGTCCAGTTTTATGGAATTTCTTTCTCAATTATCAGATTTCCATGAGGGCATAGATGAAAGAGCAAGGTCTGGAATTCAATTACTTAATTAATTGAGCAAGTGTGGTCTGAAGCCAACTGGATGTCACACACAGTGTGTTTACTTAGGGACACTTGGTCTTCAAATCCAGGATAAATAGGTAGAACCTAGATTTTTGGTATTCAGGCACAAGAAATGAATATTCTTCATTTTCCTTAATCAAATAATATCTTGGGCTACTTTTCCAGAGATGAATTGAGCTTCCACCGTAGACTTCTTCAATCTCTGAGGTGCTGTTATGGATTTTTGCTGGTCAGATCCCCCCAGTTGGAGGACTTCAAGTGTTTCTGAGTCTAAATCAGTGTAGTCCAAAGGAAAGATAATGTGGCCCACATATGTAATTTAAATTTTCTAATAGTCATATTAAAGAAATTAAAAAGAAAAAAGTCAAATTAATTTTAATAATCTAGATATTATCATATAACTGTCAATCAATTTGAAATACTTGTCATTCTTGCTCTGTCCCCACCCCTTTATCAAAAGTCTTAGCTAGATCATCCTGGAAACTGTTTTTGAGGGAGGAACAGGCACCCACCAATGGGAAGGGAGCTAGTATCACTAAAAAGTCAATAAGGAGGGTGCATTGCTGGGTTTAAACCTGAGGTGGGGTTCCACTCCTTCAGGTGTGCTGCCCAGGAATGGCTGTTGTTGAGTGGTGGCTTCTAGTTTATGGTTCATCGGATGCTCCCGAGTTCTGCTTTTAGTTTCTCAATTGCTGTGCATTGAAGAGGAAGCCATGGTTCTCTGAATCATTAGTAACTCTAAAATTAATTCTGAAAATAAGATGAAGATAAGTATGGCAGGAGCAAAGTGAGTTCCTTTGACCATTGCTGCAGCTTCTAAAACCTGGCTGAGGCAAAGAACAGCTCTTGGAGACATTGATAACAAAGTCAGTGAATAGTCACCGGCCAAAATGACTCTGAAAGAGGAAGCAGAACTTCAGCTATTGGAAAAGTAACTGCTAAAAAATGACCAAAACCTCTGATAAAAGTACCTTTGCCTGTTCTGGAGGCAGAGAAAATGTGACCAATATCAGTACATGTTGTGGACCATAAATTATTTGGAATAGAATAAAAAAGATGGTGATGTTTAAATTATACTTCTTAGACTAGAAGAACAGGAATATATAAGGGATATAATTCCTTATTCAGTCTGTTGAATCTGGTTCTTGGAGTTCCAAATTAATGTCCCTCTCTTGGGAGAAAGATATATGTGCTTAGAATAATTCATGGAAATCCCTTCAGAAAAGGTGAAATGCAGACTAACAAAAATTGTGATTTGTGCTAGTTGTACTTGTTTTAGCTTGGGAGGATTTTTTTCAGTCTTTTAAAGATGTGATATAATTGACCTGTAAGACTATATTATTAGATTCCATTGTGGCCCAATTTAGTTGTTTGTGCTTTAGAGTGGTGTTTAGTTCTTCTGAAAGCCATTAACAAAAGTAGAATTAAAAAGAGTAGATGTTTCATAGTTAATATGGTCAAGATCTGAAAATTATTAAAGATTTTATTACAACTGTTACAATATTCATATATGGGTTCATCAAGTTTCTGGGTACATTGTTGGATTCCACTCCAATCAATAATTTGGGAAAAAACTTCATGTACCTTAGCAATCTTAAATGCTTCATTTTTTTCTCAGTAGTTCTTCAATTTGAAAGACCATTTCAGGGCTCTTTCCAATACCTTTGTCTATTCAGATTTGGGCACGACCTGCAACCAACAGTCATGTTGCAACTAAAGATGGCAAACATTTCTCTTTTTCCTCCTAATTCTGTAGTTGTATCTTTTAAGTTTACATTTTTAGTCCATCATTTTAAAGCAGAAGAGGAAGGTTACAGGTGATTTTTCTTCTGCTGTGTATCCAGTGTTCCTGTCACCATCTACCAAATACTCTACTTGCTTTTTATTTGACAATCCCTTTATCAAGTAAGTAATTGTCATAAAAATATGCATCTATTTCTGAGCACTCTACTTTGGATATATTTATTTCCATATCAGTACCACAGTATATTACTTATTTTTTACTTTGTAATATTAATATCTATTCCTGTGAGGGCCTTCCCTTCTAAAGATTAGTACTCTATTGTGTTGACCATTGTGTTCATGTTAATTTTAGAAGAGGATTATTCAATTCCTCAGTAATTAACTGCATTTTCATTGGTGATTCCATTTAGCTTATGAGTAATTTTGCCATGAATTTTAATTTACAGCATATTTTAGCCTTATCTCTGAATGTGAAATTTACTTGAAGAACCATTTATGTATTTCTACAGAAGATTTGTGGGTTATTTTTGCAAGGTAGCTTTATATTGTAATTAACTGACAATTTTTTAAACATTTTTAGAAATAAATTTTACACACCACTCATAACTGAGTGGGAGAGAGTGTGGTCTACAGTGTGAACTGTGGTCTATGGTTGGTGGCAAGGCTCCAGGATGTGTAAGTTCATTGAGGTTGGTGGGCCACACTGTGGGAGATGTTTGTGTTGGATGTGGTGGGAGGTGTGGGAGGTGGGCAACATGGGAATCCCAGTGGGTTCCGTGTAATATTTTAGGTAATCTAAGCACCTCTTAAAATATATGTATATATATATATAAATAACATTTTTGTAAGCAAATACACATATATGCATATATATTTATATATCATTTTGCAAATGTTTGTATGTATTGTGAGAATTTTGATTTTTACCCATAATAAAAAAAAAATAAAAATAAAAATAAAAAAATAAATAAAAAAATAAAGTAAAAAAAAAATGCATCTTTGGGAATAATTTTCTCAGCTTGAATTGTGTTCCCTTTTCACTCCAAATGAAAATAGAAAATTATCAGCATTTACATATATGTACACTCAAACAAAACTACCATAATATTTTCTACACAGAACTTAACTATATAATATACATATATATATATATACATATATATATATATTATATATATATGATACAGTTTAAACTACTGAAAAATCAGGACAAATTGAAAAAGTGAATGCAGATACATGATATAATTTTTCTTCTAAAAACAGATGACAGTTCATAAAGCAATTTAGATAAAACTTTTTCTTGTGGTTGTCAAGTTTCTTGAAATTCTTTCAACTAACAGAAAATTCAAATTGTTTCCCTGTACCCCCAAATCCTTTTGCTTAACATACCCTCTAGGGCAGTTTTTTTCCTCCTCCTCCTAAGAAAAAAATTAAGTTTTCTAATATTCTCAGTTTTCTACACATACTTCAGATGTGGGGCAAATGTGTCCAGAGGAGCTAGCATTTTCAGTAGATATGACCAAATGTAAGCACTTGAGAATTCGGTGCTTCACATACAAACCATGATATAAGGATCTATATTGGAATTCCTCCTTTAATCCAGGATTTTCAGAGACAGAGGTAAACCCACTTCAACTATCCTCAGCATTTTTTGCTAAACTTCCAAGCCCATAATAACCTCTCCTCCTATCTCTAAGCCCTTTGTTCAAACTTGCCCTCTTCTGTAACAAGTTTGTCTTCCATCTTTGCCTGCAACATTTTAGGCACTATTCTAAGTTTCAGAATATACCATTATTTTGTTTTAGTGATAAATATACATTAAAAATTAAGTGACTCCTGAAAAAAAATTGTCTGCTCTGTTTACAACCAGAGTGCCCCATAATGACATTCACATCCCAACAATTTTTATCCAAGAGCAAGTAAATGGATAGATGCATGCTTCAGTTACGTACTTAGGAGATGAAAGGGGAAAAATGTTAAAGGTCTTTAAGAATACACAATACTCAGTTGATATAATTCCAGAGTAAGAACCAAAACTCTTATCTTAAAAGAGCACAGTTGATACTGCAATTGAAAATTCCATTTGGGGCAATGTAATAGAATTCACAAAGAATAAGAACAATATTAGAACATGGGACACCAGTGCAGTGATGAAGGAAAAAACACAAATTATTTTTTCACCATATACACAAAACAATAAAAGCAGGGCAGTAGAAACATTCTTCTTTTTAAAAAAATGAAATAAAACCCATAAGGAAATATTCAAGGTGGTATCAGAAACTTGAGTCTAAAATTGTTCTTTAAAAATATAAAAATCACAGGTCTTTAATAAGACACCATCATCATGTAAAACTGATGAAAGAAAAAAAAAAAAAACAGAATCAAGAAATAAGTCAAAGCCTTTCTACACAGACAAGATCTATAAAACCATAACTATCCTAACTGTAAGATGATGCTGGTGTCTTTTTCACAAAAACTCATTTCACATGAAAGGAGCTGAAAAACCATTAGAAATATCACTCCAGTTTCCTATCACATGGGTATAGGGACTACCTCACACCCTATCTCTTTCTAGTCCCTCAGTCATCCTTGCTGCCTCCATGCATGTCTGCCCTTTTCTTGAAGGGACTGCAATATTTATTCAAGTAGTCATAGTCTTGATATTGGATTGACTCAGAGGAGTTCAGGGAGTTAAGACTGGCAGTTTCAGAATCTCTTATTTCATAGTCAAACAGAAGCAGAGTATCATTGTGAGCAGTGGGGTCACTATCGGCCACCTTCAGATTTTCATCAATAAATTTTCCAATTTCATCAGGATTGGTGGGGCAGGGACCATACTGGGCACACTAAGAAGGGTTGGTGCTACATCATTGTAAGTCACTTCTAGCTGAGCATCTAGGTCCCTATCCAACTGGCTCAAGTCAAAGTCCAAGTCCTCTTCGCCACCTCCTTCTTCTTTAAAGTAATAATTGTTTTCCCAAGTGTCATCTTCTGGGGCAGTAAGGGCTCTTTGACCACCTTTCTCCTCCAAACAGTAGAAACAGCAGAAACAGGATTAACAAAACAAGGATTCCTCCAAGAAAGTGCAGAATGGCAGGAACTTACAATCTTACCTCTGCAATAGGTGTGGTTCTCTTACATTTGTTAATGGCCCCTTCACAATCAAAATAAAGGCTTCTAATGTAGTCACTGGGTCTTTGTTCTAATTATCTATGAGCTTGAGATTTATTTTGTAGTTGCCCAGTTCTAAGTTTTCTTTGGCTTTAGAATGAGAGATTCTTGGGCTGCATCATTGTATTCAATGATCCAGTTAAGGGCCCATATTGTATTCAATGATCCAGTTGTGGAAGGGCCCATAGGGAGAAGTACTTGGGTGAAGATCTGGATCAATGATGTTTATTATATAAGGGTGTGACTCTCTCTGGCACAAGTACAGCTTTCAAAGTCATGGTATGTAAGAATGGACATTCACAACAAGGAGGGTCAGCAGAAGGGGTCCTGTTCCAGTAGTAAGTGGAGAACCATTTTAGTAACTATAATGAGGGCCGTGTCCATCCTGTTCTTAATATGCTTGAAGTCCTCTTTGTCCAACTCAGCACAATAGGAAATGGCACCAGGGTTCTGATTAGTCTATATGCAGTTGGCTTATCTGTCCAGATCTGTACATTATCTTCTATTCCATAAAGCTGTCTGGGCCCTGGGTAGTGTGGGATATGATTTCCACTCCCACACCAAAGTCTTCAGGCATCTCCACTCTCTTGATAGGGGAGTATGATAGCTAGAAAGTATACTTACTAAGATTTCCTTATTTAAGAAGCTTTAGATCTTCTAATACCTTTCCCTCAAACTAATTCAGCTGGCCTTCTATTAATGTATTTTTAGAAGTTTAGTCTTTATACTTAGTTCCATGAAGGATATTAACCAGACCCTCTGCTTACAGAAATAAGATAGTGTCTCAAAGCTAAACTAGACAGAATAGTGTCAGGAGCACCTTATGACCCAATAAATCTGTAGCTTTGCTCAGGGGGAAAATTTTTTTTTAAAGCTTGATATCCTTGAGTGGTTAGCTAAAAAGGTGGTCACGAATACCTTGCATATAGGCATCCACACAAGAATATTTAAACTATGGTTTATTAGCCTCTGAAACCAAGGACAAATTTGATGCACTTGAGAAAATACAAGATAGAGAAATTGCACATATACTTCTCACAAGACTCCTGGAAGCATCTTGGGTTTTTTTGTGTTTTTTTATTTACTTGTTTTTCTGCTCCCCTACCACTTTTCTATTTTGCCTATAAAATCCCTAGCTCCCATTTTCATTTTGAACTGTTTTGGGAAGATTCCCCCTGTTCCTTGCTTGTGTACTCCCAATATATCACCTTCTCATTGAAAGAGGTATTTCTCCTTTGAGGCACAGGATCAGTGGGCCCTTCTATTGGAAATAGCCATGATTATGGCAACAGATTGAAGATGGGGACAAAGGAGGCCACATTCTCCATTTTCACAAATAGAATATACTGCTCTTTTACCTCAAAATCCAAGCCCTTGGAAGTGGATGTGTCTTAAGCAATTGAGAGCCAGCTTCCCACATAGAAGGTCCCGGGTTCAGCTCCCCATGCCTCCTAAAGAAGATAAACAAACAACAACTGGACAACAAGCAGACATCAGAAAACAAGCAAACCACCAAGAACAAGCAGACAACAGCAAAAACAAAGCAGACAATGAGCAAAAACAATGAGAAAACAGAGGAAATAAGCAAACAGAAGAGAGAGCCTTGGGGTGGGGGAACTCTAAGCCCTTAGCTCTTTTCAAATTCCCTTCATTGGTTACTGAACATGTGATGACAACAAACTGCTCCTTATTACCATTTAACATGGAGTTTTCCATGCCAGGGTTTTGGGGCATGAGCATTGGTCACCTTGAGTGTGGCAATTTCAGTATTAACCTTGCTCTCAGGCACCATTCCCTGGTACATGGTTGGGCTGACAATAGTACAGTTATCATTGGTGTCAGTGACCATGATCACAGCTGTTGCTGCTGTGCTTAAGGCTGAACCACCAGGGCATATGTGTGTATGTACACTCGGCCCAGCCCGGTGCTGACCACACTGATAATGCCTGAGCCCCATCTGATGAACATGTTGCTGGGAGGCAACATTGGCTCTTGGGTGATAACAGAATAAGCAATGGCAACATGGCAGGTGTTCACATCTTCTTCCTAGGCTGTGGCTGAGACCTGCATCACAGAGGTTCCTGGAACAGCAACTTCCATGACAGACCCCTCAAAGACCTCCTGGATGAACTTGGGCTTTTTGTAGTTCTGATCCATAATGGTGATCACAATCTCCATTGTTTCTTCAATGGCATTCCTTTTGGAAGACACAGCATGAGACAGAAAATTTACTTGGCAAGAGTTTCTGTATCTAGAGGCTTTGCTACCTTCAGCCACTGTGTTTCTGTTTCAATAATAAATACACTAACAGGAGAAATGTCAGCTCCTTAGCCAGTGATGCTATAGAAAACCATGGTTTCTTTACCCCTATTAGATATTTTCTGAACCAGGTTATTATGAAATTGGCCATTTTCATTTTCTGGGAAGTTGATGGGAAGGATAATCCAGTCCCTTTTCTGCTTTCTGAGCTGGTTGTGGGAGCTGGGAAATGTGAGCCCTTCTGTCTGGGCTCCAGGGAAAGTGTCATGATGATGTTGGTGGTAGTGGTGGTCATAGATAAGAAAACTGGTCTCTGGATTATGAAGTTGTAGAGACCATTTAACCATAACCACACCATCTATGGTTGTTGTAAAAAAAAATAGGCTGTCCTTGGTCAACCAGTTCATCCTTCCAAACTCACTGCAACAGCAGAAGCTGAAAAGACTGCTGACTGGAGGGCCTATATCAGGCTGGGTAGGTGCTGAGTGGTGTCAGATGGGTTTGCGCTGGGCTGGGCTAGACTCTAACAGGACTTCTGCAGACTCACACATGCTTTGCAGCTGCTAACACTCTTCCTCCTCTCAAATTTTTATTCACTTGGTATATCTTAGTTTTAATAGAACATATGGTAATTTATAAATTATGTATTTTGTTTGCCATTATACATGATGGTGAAAATATTATTTAAAAAACATTACTTAATTCTTTTAATTTTTTTTTTAGAATATGACAAAATTAACAACACTTTTGGGCTACCAAGTGAATCATCTGTGTCACTTGTAGAAAGAAATAAAACAAAATAGATGGATTCAAAATGGAGTCAAGGGGGCATTCAGAAAGACACCCTTATGAATGTCTTAACCAGATATCAGAAACTGCCAAAAGATGCCTAACCTCAATCAAAATTGTTTCTCAATACTAATACATTTGTAAATCATAAATATATCAAAAGATAAAGAAGTCTGTAAACTATCTAACTTGAGCAATATTTTGAACATACCAAATATCCAATAATCACCAACAACTTATGTAATCTCTTTCTTTTTCTTTAAAATTCCTTAATTGGAAGCTCCACGATGAGACAAATCTGTGCTCCCTGAATTGTAAATATAAGGCCTCCAAATAAATGGTTTTGTTGACTTGCATCTCAGTTTGTTATTTCTCAGTTGACATTATGTGTTGTCAGAGGAGCTAACATTGGATTAAAGAACAATGACTGCCAGAGCCCCCTGCACTCTGTCATCTATCTGATGGCCTTTGGTTCCTGTTCATTAGTCTCTCACTTCCAGACTTTCTTATTTTTGCTTGAGAGTCTGGCTTTCCTTTGGGTATTTTTTGGTAAAGGGTATTTGAACTTTGGTTCTTCTGGTTTGGACTGGTAAAAGCAGCCCTTTTATGTATTTGAACCTTTGTACTTTTGGTATAGGGCTGGTGGCAGCAGCTCTTTTGTGTATTTGAACCTCTATTCTGGTTTGGGCTGGTGTCAGCAGTGCTTTTGTTTGCCCTTTTGTTATCCAGGGGCACTATCCTTGTCTGAAAAGCACCTGAATGGGAATTTAAAATTTTTCCATTTGGTATTGAGCTCTTTTTGTTGGAGGAATGTCTCCCTAACAATCAGTTTGACCTATATTTTGACTATGAGCAATCAATCATTAAAGTGCACACCATCTTTTTGTGAGAAGTCTTGGGTTCCACAAAACAAAACCCCCATGATATAATAAGGTGGTTATGGTCTGGTTTGATTGATGTAAGTTTTTCCACCACCTTCAAGACAATTTACATAAATAGGGACCCCTAGTCACAGGTTGGACAACTAGAGCACAGGCTCTCTGCCAGGTAAAGCAAGTAACTCATGAAAGTCACACTGTAAAACATCACACTTGCCCAAATCCTAACAATTTCTCTCAGGTTTAGTGTTTAGGATTGCTCACCCTCTGAACTAACTACAAGAATGGTTTTCAATACCTAAGAACTCTAATGGTGCACTGCCCTGTAGCACACAAGCTGATTTCAAAAAATTATGTTTTTTTTCTCTTGTAAAATCTTATCCTGCTGAACCTGGCACAATAGAGAAGATCTCAAATTATAATGGCAACAATGGGGATCTTTTAATATGTCTAAATAAGCATATTTGCATGCTCAACTAGAAAATGAGGGCTCTAAAACTAGGCAACCTGAATGGGACACTGATTTTAATTGTATAGCTTCCAAATGTATAACTAATTCTAAAACTAATTCTTTTAAAGAAAAAAAATATTAAATTAACAAAGATTAACAAAAATTTATCTAAGCACATTAACAAGTTTGAAACATTAGCTAGAACCCAACTCTGATTATTCAAACCCTTTTTTAAACTCCTCTTGCTCCCTTTTCCATTTCCTATTTCAGTAGTACTTCCCTTCTATAGTGATAAGGTTTTCCAATACACTACTGAAGATCCAGTAGGTTTTGCAAAATAATTCAATATTGTCATTCAGATTTATGAAACATTTAATTCACATGACTGCTGGTGAAGGTCATGTCAGAATTTAGAGAGACAAACATAATTAGAAAGATTCCTTTAATTACTTTTCAAAATGAAGAGCTACTAACTAAATAATTTAAACTAGCTAAGGAAATTCATAAGGTCATACATGAAGTATTCCGCAAAAATTATTGATTGGAGAAAAATGCAACTGTCATCCCAGAAACTTGATAAGTCCATTTATGAATTTTATAATAGGATAAAAAAAAAAACAGTAACAATTCTCAGGTTTTCCATATTAACCTTTCCATAACTCTCAGGAACATTTTTGGAGAGGTCTTCAAGATGTCAGCAGCAGGGCTTCAAGAGCAGTTCCTGTGAGTCCTGGGCTCCAAGGCCTGCAATGAGAATTGCCTCTTGAAGTGATTCTTGGGGTCACTGGCACTGGCAAATCCACCTTGGCACATTGCAGCTAGGCCAGCATCTCGGTGGTGAGATCATCAGCACTGACTCCATGCACCTCTACGAAGGTCTAGACATAATCACCAACAATGTTTCTGCACAAAAGCAGAGACATCCAGCACCACATGATCAGGTTTGTGGATCCTCTTGTGACAAATTACACACTGGTGGACTTCAGGAACAAGGCAACTGCTGTCATTAAAGATATATTTGCCCAAGTAAAAATTCCTATTGCCTTGGGAGGAACCAAAGATAACATTGAGTCTCTGCTTTGGAGAGTTCTTGGTGATACCAAGCCCCAGGAAACAAGTACTGAGAAACTGATTGGCCAGCAATTAGAACTTGAAAAGGAGGATAGCCATGTTCTTCATAAATACCTAGGCGACGTCGACCCGGAAATGGCTTCCAAGCTGCACCCACATGATAAACGTAAAGTAGCCAGGAGCTTGCAAGTATTTGAAGAAACAGGAATCTCTCATAGTGAGCTTTTTCATCACCAACATGCAGAGGAAGGTGGTGATCCCCTTGGAGGCCCTCTGAAGTTCCCTAACTTCTGTACCCTCTGGCTTTATGTGACCAGACAGTTCCAGTTGAACACTTGGATAAGAGGCTGGATGACATGCTTGCCACTGGGCTCATGGAGGAGCTAAGAGATTTTCACAGATGCTATAATCAGAAGAAAGTTGCTGAAAATAGCCAGGAATATCAACGTGGTATCTTCCAGTCAATTAGCTTCCAGGAATTTCATGAGTCTGACCACAGAGGGAAAATGCACACCAGAGATTAATAAACAGTTCCTAAAGAAAGGCATTGAAGTTCTGAAACAAGTGAATAAGAGATATGCCTGGAAGTAAAACCAATGGGTTAAAAACCATTTCTTGAGCAGGCCTGGTCCCAGTGTTCCCCTGTGTATGACCTAGAGGTATCAGATGTCTCAAAGTGGGTGGAGCCCATTCTTCAATCTGCTCTTAAAATCATCCAAAGCTTCATCCAGGGCCACTAACCTGCAGGCCACCCCAATATAGATGTTGTACAATAAAGCTGAGAACAAGAGAAATTATCACATGTGTGACTTCTGTGTTGAGATCATCATTGGGGAATACGAATGGGTAGCACATATAAAATCCAAATCCTACTTGCACCAACTGAAGAAAAGAAGAAAATTGGAGTCAGATGCTTTCACCACCATGGAAAGTCTGGGTATTTCTCCAGAGCATGATAAAGAGCTTAAAGAAAAGGGATCCCATGAGAATATCCTCAATGTCCTGATTTTGTGATAATCAGGGTAGGCTAAACATTCGCTATAATAGAAATCATGCATGGGTCCCCATACCTAGTTTTTCTCCCTAGGTCTGGTTTTTGGAATACTGGTGATAAACTAAGCCTGATTTATTATATGACCATCCTGTATGGGAAAAGACTGTAAATTTGGGTATCTTTGGTCAACCTTAAGAGATATAGCAGGGGGATGGATGTGGCTTGGAAGGTTGGGCATCCATCTCCCATATGGAGGGACCTGAATTTGATCATCAGGAACTCCTGGTACAAATTTGAAAAAAGAAAAATATAGAAAGTAAGTGGGCCACCAGGCCCCATGTGCGGGTGTGCTGCCAGGCCCCGCAAGCCACACAGCAAGATGATGAAATAACAGGAGAGTGCCACAAGTGAGAGCCAAGAAGAGATGCACCAAAAATCCAGGAACTAAAGTGTTGCAGGTGGTAGGACACCTCCGTCCCACATTGGAGATTCTGAGGATCGAATCCCAGTGAAGACAGGAAGAGAAGGATGAGAAGAGAGGACAGGAAATGAACACAGAGTTGCCCAGCAAATGGACACAAAAACAGCAAAATGGGGGGGGGGGTAAAAATGGATAAAAGTAAATAAATACATAAATAAATCCTTTAAAAAATGTATAGGGAAGGAACATACAGAATATAGTTGGTAGTAATACTTTGGTGATGCTCTTTCCTGATTTGTTAACAAATGTTTCACAACACTGTATGATGTCCTGCAAGTTTGTTTTGTATGTTCACAATGTTTACTGAACACTTATAGGTTATATATGTTCATGTATAAATGATATACTTCAATAAATTAAAAAAAAAAAAAAAAAAAAAAAAAAAAAAGGAAAAGGATACCCAGGGCAGAATGATCAAGAGGTGAAATCCAGCATTTAAGAGACAGGAGGAAGGGATATGTCTAACTCCCAGTTTGGGCTGAGGAGTGTTATGCAGCAAACTCCTACCATTTTCTTTCATTCAGATGGTCTGGTTTTAAAGTCACATGTTGTGTGTCATGGAAACAGCAGGTTTTGTCAGCTCTGCATGTAGCTGATGTGTCTAGTGATGATGCTTTTCAGGAAGGGACTGTTTTGTTTTGTTTTTTTCCTTTTAACCTTATAGGTTTTATTTTTAAAAGAAGCACGGTACTTTTTTTACACTTGAGGATCTTTTTGGTGGTAACTACAAGGATTCACTACATCCCTTGAAAGAAGTTTTATGTCCTTGACTATGGCTAAAAATGTCTAATTTCCAGAAACTTTGTAGATGTCTGAGGTATCAGCCACACATCATGAGTTCTGGATTCAAGTGAGTGGCAGGAAAAAAATGTCCCCTGTAAGGTGATCAAGTGAACCAACTAGTGCTTGGAATTTCCATAGAGAATTAGGGAAACAGACTGAGGTGGATGTGAATATGGGACTTAAAGACTAAAAACTGAAAATTTGTTGAGCTGTTCCTGTCTGATAATTACTAGTTCAGAATTTATATTTTTATTTAAAGTTAAATAAAGAAAAGTTTACAAAAGCTAAAGAAAAACAAGAAAAACAACAACAAAAATAAACAAACTTTTTCACTTATCAAAAGGATCTTTGGAAATTTAGAAATTGGACTTAATTAAATTTCTCCCATCCCAAGGCTAGAAATACATTGTAATAATGGTTTGTATGCACTCCTATTTGGCTGAAGATTTTCCCTGTGCATAAGCTACTGCAGCTACTATCACAGAGGTATTATTAGAATAAATAATTCTAAACTAGGGCTTGTAAATTTACTGTGACCAAAGAATCTACTTTACAGGACAAATAAAGAAAAAAAGTTGCAAAATATGACCTATATTCCAATATTTTCATTAGGCTTGTCATTACCTATCTTCAGCATTAACAGAAAGAAAAATAATGGTGTAATTAAAACTCATTTATCTAAATTCATGGAATTCCACAATGTACCATTGTCAAAAGCTTTACCTCTTGTCTTAGTAAATCTAAGATCTATTTCTTTAAGAAAATATGTTATCCCCATTAGAAATTATAACAGAGAAACCTATTAAAATAAACTCTGAACTATATGAGTACTGCCTCCTAAAGGAATATATGCACATCTATTGTCAGAAACTAGTCAAATTCTTAAATAAAAATGAAACATTTTGATAGAAAAACCATTCCTCAGCTTGCTACTGGGGAGGTGAGAATTTTGAAGCCACAACCTTCAACCTTTCCTTGTATATTGGAAAAGACACCTCCATATACATGCACACCAAAAGGCTGGAAAGGACCCTATGAGGTACCTTTAAGTAATCCATGTGGAGCCAAATTAGAAGGTGCTGATTCTTGGATTCATATTTATCGTTTAAAGAAATCTTCCAGCCCTGCCTGGTTATCCATTCCTACTAGGGAACTAAAGCTCAAGTTTAACAAGACAGCATCTGATACAGACAGCTAAACCAAGACCTGGGACCAGAACTGTATGCTCAATACTTACAGGGACCAGGCCTGAATAATTAATACTCATCTTTTGCTTAAGTCACCCAGTAGTAGGTGGAATCTGATGTAGATGGCTAACCCAAGAAACAGGACTGGACCTGATTTTCATGAGGTTGAAATGAACTCAATAACACATTGTTATAATCTTCATTATTACACTATTACCTCTTTAATTCACATTTGTTATCCCTCCCTCACCCATTCTTTCTTTTGTTCACCAGATTGTCTCTGTCCCTGCCATAATGAGTCCTACCCCTTTTATTTTTATTTTTATTTTTTTTTACCAGGAGGTACCGGGGATCGAACCCCGGTCTCTCCATATGGTAGACAGACGCCGAACCTCTTGAGCCACATCCGTTTCCCACTACCCCTTTTAAACATTCTTGCCCCTACCTGTTCTTTCTGGTTGCTTGCCATTGACCATACATTCTTGCCCCTAACTGTTCTTTCTAGTTGCTTGCCATTGACCATACTTTATTCCCAGCCACACAAAGGGCTTATTACCTAGGCACTCTAAAACCTTCCTGAGTATGTGCTAATTTACACTCCCTAGAAGGGCCCCAGTTATTGGCCATACCCATAGGATTTCAAACCTGGATAAACAGTAAAGATGGAAAGAAGAAATTTCAAATATTTCATAAACTAGGTACCCTGAAGCTTTGGAACAATTTAGTTGGGTAAATCTTGGGTCTTAGAGAGACAGGATTGGTAGCATATTCCAAATCTTGCTAATTCTTTTTCTTATTATACTCACAACAATGTCTCTTATTAATTACCTCATCTCCAGAATAATGGCCACAACTACCACCCATGTTATGCTAATGCATGTAGCCATTGATCTTGAATCTTGCACTTATGAAAACTTACTTTTTTATTGATGAAACTAAGCCTAATTATAATTAATGCTTAAGGGTTACACCCTGAAATCCTCTTGTTGCTCAAATGTGTCCTTTCTGTAAGCCAATTTCTGTGAATAAACTCACTACCTGACCTCTTATGTGGGACATGACTCCCAGGGATGAGAATCCCTGGTGCTAAGGGACTGACACCAAATGTTGATCAGTGATGCTTTCAGAGAAAGATCTTGATTGACAGGGGTAAATGTGAAAATCAATGAAACAAAACAGAGTTACTATGGCTAGGAGATTTAAATAAGTTTAGGAAATAATTATAGAGGTTTCTTTTATGGCAATATCAAACATAGCACAAACTGCATAAGTATGCATAGCCAACAGCAACAATGTTTCTTAAAACTTTAAGGACTACCAGTCACTGGAAAGAAACCACAAAATAAAGAACTAAGTAATTTATCAAAACTGAAGGTCATTTGGTGAACCCTCAAATACACAACAACCGCAATCTATGTAATGCTATAATTTATCTTTCAAATTCCTTTCCTGGAAGCACAAAAACAGGATACAATTGGATTGGGACCAAAATCCTATATAGAATTGCAATTGTAAGACTCCAAATAAACACCTTGATTGCTTTATAGCTTAGTTTGTGTTTTAGTTTGCTAAAGTTACTGGGAGCAAAATACCAGAAATGGGTGGGCATTTATAATAGGAATTTATTAGGGTAAAAGCTTACAATTCCAAGGCTATGAAAGTGTCCAAATCAAGGCATCATCAGAGATGCTCTATTATCATATTCAGCTTGGGTTGATCCTAGAATCCTGTCATATGGCTAGACCAAACTGCAGCTCCCACAGTCTCTCTCTGCCTTCTCTTCCAGGCTCACTTTTGCCCCAGCTCACCTGTGGGTGATCATGCACATGGCAGGGCTCTGTCTCCTCAGCTTTTAGCTGCTATATGGGCCTAGCCTCTTGAGGCTTATTCCTGCCTCTGGCTTCACTCTCAGTCTCCCGGGGCTTCTCTATGTTTCTGTGGCTGTAGGAGATCCTGCAATCTGCTCTCACAGGAAGGGTAAAAATGGTATCTGACTTTCTCTTTGTGTTTCTTCTTTCAATTCTGTTTATATAAGACTCCAGAGACCTAATCTTGGTCACACCACACTGATGTAGTCCAATGAAAAGCCCAAAAGCATCTAATCAAAAGGATCCTTAAATGAATTTAATACTATCAAAGGGACCCACAGTCACTCTGGAATGGGTTAGTTCAAAGCACACAATCTTTATTCTGGGATTCAAAAAAATTCAAACTGTCACAGTTTGTTACTTCTCATTTGACAACTCTTTACACAAAACCAAGAACAATGGATTTTGTTATATAGAATATGCTTGTAATTAAAATATTAGAAATAAAAATAATGCTGAGGAGATAAGTGGAAGTATAAGATTCATATATTATATGAAGGTGTTTAATATAACTTAAAATTAGATTGTGATAAATACATGATACATTCTATAATTCTTATAGCAAACACTAAAATAAAAATAGAAAAGCCATTAATAACAAAATATTTTTTAAAATATCAGTAAGTTGGGATGCCTACAGGCAGAATAATCATGAAAAGAAAATAATTAAGATACTAATGCAATGAATACCAGAAGAGGCATTATTATAGATTCTAAAGACATACAGGAAATGTTATGGTCAATAACATGTGGTCAATGTAAGTGGTCAATAGATTTCCTATTAATTTATAACTTAATGAATAGGTAAATTGTGAGACTCAAACTCCCCAAGCACAATGAAGAAATAGTAAACTTGAACAACTGTATAATGGACAAAGAAACTGAATTCATGTAAAAATCTTCCCACAATGAATATTTCTGTTTTAAAAGGCTTCATGGGTGAATTTTATGAAAAATCTAATGAAAACATGATTCCAATTCTGCACAAATTATTGGAAAGTACTAAAGAGCAGGAAACACTTCCCAATCATTCCTTGGGGTCAGTATTACCAAGCTCAGACAAAGACATGGCAAACAAAGAAAATGGAAGAGCAATGTCTTTTAAAAATTGGAGACATAAATCTCTTTTACAAAATAACAGAAAATATTATCCATCAACATATATGCATGCCTTTACACTATAGCCACTTGAGATTTATTCCAAGAATGCAAGGTAAGTTTAATATACAACAATATAATGGGGAAAAATCACTCATGATCATCTCTTCAGATGCAGAAAAATATTTGACAAAATTCAACCCATATTCATGATTTTAAAATGCAGCAAAAGAGGAATCAAAGGGAAATTGCTCATCCTTATTAAAGGATAGCTACAAAAAAAGACATAGGAAACATAGTACCTAATGATGGCTAGCCCAAACCTAGCCCCCCATCCTACTTTCCCTCACAGACCAGCACCTCTGAGTCCAATCACATCACTGCACCATTCTCACACCCATCCACTGTTCATCATACCCATCCTGTTCCTTATCACAGATTTTGCCCATATGGACATCAGCTTACCATACTCTACTCCCTTTTTGTCTCTTGTAAAGTGGAGGTGGCAGTTGGGGTGGATTATCCATGGAACTGTGGGGGAGGGTTGGAGGAAGGGACAGATGAAATCTGGGGATTTGCACGTCTGTGGTTAAAACTACAATTTTGGGAATGTTTTTTGGCAAATATGGCATAGGAGTGTTACTGGTGTAGGATGTCAGGGGTGGGGAGATATACAGGATAGGGAACACTTGGGGCATGCTTCTGTGATATGTTCTTCTTGTCATAGTACATTATCTTACTGGGCAGAGATACATACAATAAACAAGAAAATATTAAACTCCCATCCTGGGAAGTCCTTCTATGTTCTCAATTAGAGAGACAAGTATCCCTCGAGAACATAGACAGTGTCTGATAAAAGAAAACAGACCAATATATCAAGCCCTCAGTATTATTGCAAGTAAATATGAATCTTATTCTTCAAAAATAGAAACTTAGTGGTTACCATAGGTTCCAAGGGAAGACTAGAATAGATGGCATATAGGGCATTTTTAGGGCATTAGAATTGTTTCATATGATTTTGCAATAATTGATACAGGCCATTTTAAATTTTGTAAAAATCTATAAAAATGTACTGTCCAAAATGTAAACCATTGACCATGGTTAGTATCAATGCTTCAATATTTGTACATCAATTGCAACAAATGTACCATCCATGTGTAAAATGTTATTAGTAGGGTAGAGTAAAAACGGGGGTGGATATGGGCTATATGGGAAACACCTATATTTTCTATGTGACTTTTCTGTCACCTAAAGCTTCTTTGAAGATAAAATGGAGAAAAACAAGACACTGGGGGAATATATGGAAAAAATTGTCACTGTACATCCAAGACAACAGATCTTATGGTGATAAAAGGCACAAAGTTTAAAAAAATTTTATATTATTTCAATTTTTAAATTTATTTTATAAACTTATTTCATATTCTTATTAATTAAATTTGGTTATTTTGTTGGCTTCATTTTTGGAAAGGTTTTGAATTACAGAAAGGGCATAATTATAGCAGGAGAGGATCACTGGCATGGGGTGTCAGTGATGGTGGGAAGTGTGGGGAGTTGTACACCTTGGGCAAGCCTTTAAGGGATGTGAATATGTTCAAATGTTCCTGAGGTGTTGTCTCAGTAGGTGGAAACCAACATACTAAGCAAAAGAATATTGAAATCCCAACATGGGGATTTCTGCTACATTTTCTAGATTCTAGGGCTGCTTGTTTCTGGTTTTGAAATGAAGACATGGTCAGGCCATTTCATTTTTGGTAACTTGTTTTCAATAGTTGAGTCTTAAAATCTCCTAGGGCTTCAAAATGGAAGCATATGGAAACATCCTTATGCAAGTGTATTAGTCAGCCAAAGGGGTGCTGATACAAAATACCAGAAATTTTCTGGCTTTTATAAAGGGTATTTACTTGTGGTAGAAGCTTACAGTTACCAGGCAATAAAGTGAAAGTTACTTCCCTCACCATTGTCTGTTACCATGTGTTGGAGCAAGATGGTGGCCAGTGTCTGCAAAGGTTCAGCCTCCCCATTCCTCTTAAGGCTCCATGGTCCAAGCTTCCTTCAATATCAGCTGTAGACTGGGATAAGTCTTATCTCTCTCCCAGGGCTCATTCCTCTCTGGGCTCAGCCTGCTCTGGTTTCTCTACAAGGTCAGCTGTAGACTATCAGGCTCTCTTTCGTCCCAGGGCCTCTGCTGTGTCTATGGAGCTAACTCTATTCCTCTTTGTTCTTCTCCTGTGTGTTTACTTCCTGGGGTTCCAGTACCCAAAACTCCAACTAACTCCTCTGCCATATAGTTTTCTCTGTGAGTGCCTTCCCACCAAGGGGGTGGGGACTTGATGTCCTACTGATGTGACCCAATCAATTCCCTAATCATAATTTAATCAAGTAAAAGTGAAACCTCTGAATCCAATGCAATATAATATACCCAGAGCAATAGACTAGTTCACAAATATAATCCAATATCTATTTTTGAAATTCATAAACAATGTCAAACTGCTACAGCAAGAAAGAGGGGAAGGGAAGGAAGAGTACAGTTGAGGGCTGGGAGATGGCCACTGAGTGTGTTCATGGTATCCCTATTATAGCTCTTGAGGCTTATTGTTGGTCTTGGTTTCTGTTTGTTCTGGATTTCTACTTTGTGAGTTCCTGCTTCTGTCTGTTGTGTGTGGGGATGAGTGCGATTGAGGTTCTGGTAAACTTTAAGACAGCTGCTTTTCTCTTTTGGGAATTCCAAATAATTTTAATTTTTGGAAACTTTGGTTGAATATGGGGCCTTCATATTCTAAATATCTTTCTTCTTCTCCTGCAAATACCCTGTTGCATAAGTGTTTCCTCACTATGGGCCCAATTCATAATTGCTTCTGGGTAAATGGGTATATCTCATCAAGCATGATTTGAGTTTCAAGTGACCACTTGGGAACACCTGGATTAACCAAGGCCGTACATTTGAGACATGCACTTGAGTATAAGAACCCAGGTATCCACCTAAATAGTGGGGTGCATTTCCTTGATTGGTATTCAGAATTTCTAAAAACTGTAATGATTCTAAGACAGCATCTTTAAAGAACTCCTTAAAGCATGTTATTAGATATTTAAGATGGTTAAAAAAAATTTAAATATGATTTAACCAATTTGAATCATTATTTAGAAAAAGGTTATTTAAACAATAAGTGAGTTTTAAATAACTTTCCAGCTTAAAGTTGAATCCCAAGATAATTTTCATCCTTTAAAATATTGGGTGTCATTTACGCAAGGTATGCAGGATATATTTTTGTTAAGAAATGAAAGAGAGAGACATCTATCTTAAAGCAAAAACATTGGCTATTGCAGAATAAAATAAAAAATAAAAAAATTAGCATACAGTCTGAATGGAAATGGAAAGGTGTTAATCATTTATGGAAAAGGAATTTTATTTTTCACAGTCAAAGCTGTGAGTTTTGTGTAAACTCATTAAAGTCTGTACTTCATTATGTCTTATGGCTGATAAAACCCCATTGTATAGATAGACCATTTTTTCCTTGTCCCTTCATCATTTGATGGGCATTTGAGTTGCTTGTACTTTTTGGCTATTGTCATTCCAAATCCATCCTAGATTTAGCCAGAAGACCTTCCAGTTGGCTCCTGCCATCATTTGACTCCACTGAAGGCTTTGGTGTCTCCCATGCTCTCCAGAACACCATGATTGTCAGGTTACTCTCACACATTTCCTGGCCAAGACCTGGACTCACACATACCTCCTAGGTGCCCTTTTTTCTTTTCATGGAAAATAATATTTAGAGACCACAATCTGGGTATCAGTGGTGAGTGTTGCTACTAGATTTTCTTTACTTATAAGCCTAATCAAAAAAGAGAGCTAGACAATGGAAGAAATTATAATAATGAGGTGGAGCCAGTGGCCACTAGACACTTTTGGGGCAGGGAGGGGATGAGCAGTTGAAATACAGGGGCTTCTTTGGGAGTTGGAGGTTGTCCTGAGTTCCTTTGTGGCAACGGATGTAGGCCATTTTAAATCAGCACATACCACTCAGAACTGTGTGGGAGAGAGTGTGGTCTACGGTGTGAACTGTGGTCTATGGTTGGTGGCAAGACCCCAGGGTGTGTAAGTCCATTGAGGGTGGTGGGCCACACTTGTGGGAGATGTTTGTGTGGGATGTGGTGGGAGGTGTGGGAGGTGGGCAACATGGGAATCCCAGTGGGTTCCGTGTAATATTTTGGGTATCTAAGCACCTCCTAAAATATATTTATATATATACATAAATAACATTTTTGTAAGCAAATGCACATATGTGCATATATATTTATATATCATTTTGCAAATGTTTGTATGTATTGTGAAAATTTTGATTTTTATCCACAATAAAAAAAATAAAAAAAAAATTTTAAAAAGAGAGCTAGAAACTCTGTTATTTACAAAGAAAATGGATTAGTTCAGACATACTTCCTAATTAAAATGTAAGATTATAGTGTTTTGCTTCCCTGATAAACCAGACTGAAGTGGCCCTGAGGCTCATAGCTAGGGCAGGCAGGAGCCTGGTGCAGGATCCTGGGGCTCTGTGTTGTTCCAGGGGCTACATCTTTAGCTCCTGAATATGAGGAAGCTAGGGGAGGGCACAGGGGTAGCTCAGAACAGAACCTGTCACCACCTGGACAGGAAGCCATTCAGTACGGTGAAGTGTGTCTGCAAAACTGTGGTCCTCAGTCCCAGTGGCATACACTTCCCCATCAGGCCCTATCTTTCAACCGCTCCCCACAGGAATTGCCAACACCCCAATGACATAAACAAAGCACAAGTTTTGGACAATGGATGCAGTTATCCCAGGGGGCTGCAAGTTAAAGGGCTCAGAGCCAAACTCCTTTTGAGGACAATCAATAGCAACACAACTGAGAGTGTAAACTGGAGATCCCTGAGATGGTGGACGTCAAAAACCACATGGCCCAAGACTTCACCTTGACCCACAGGAAAGTGTGCATGGGATCTCAGGTTACAAGGAATAAGAATTCTTGTCTTGCCATTCAGAGCCCACAGGTGATGCCTCAAGTCCTCAGCCAGGGAGGAGAGGCCACCAGGGATTTTCTATGTTAAGAAATTGCACAAGGAATGGCAGGGCAGAGGGAAGCACTAGTTCATAGGGAGCAGTTGTGTTTATGAAACCAGGCTCAGCTGGAGCCTGAAAAGCTGCATCTCAATCCCGCTAGTCTCCTCATAAGGAAAAGGAATTCAGTGTCAGGAATAAGGATCCCAAAGCATGAAATCTAAGGTAAAGATTTGACCATGGGGCCTAGAGAGGGACTGAGGATGAAAAGTTCTGCTCCCCATGGACAATGGGCTAATAATCTTCCTCTGTCCTTTTCTTTTCCAATTGGAAGCTGTGTTCTCATTTTATCTATGACTAGTGCTGATATAAATCTAGAGTTTGCCCTTGAAAACTACAGGTTCCTGTTTGGTGATCAAACAAAACATCAGCCAAGAAGCAGAAAATGTCCTTCCTCCAAAGAAGTGGAAAGGCAGCCCTGTCTGTGATCAGGAAATGGTCCTTGTGAATGGAAGTACCTTCAACATCTAAATCCCATTAGCCACCTTGGGTGGTCTCTGCTCCTTCTAGGTGTATTGATACTGAAATGCACATTTGCTCTGTGAAACAGGATTTCTGTGTTTGCTTCAGTAACCCAGGGAAGCATGGCTGGCTCTTTTCTCTTCTCTTTTCTAAAATAAACTGATGACTCTGCATGATTTCTTACTTGAATGAGCAATGTGAGAGACTTCAACTCATTTCAATTAACACAGTAAATGAAAGAACCAATCATCAACTCTGCGGATGTAGTTGAAACAAGACTTTAATAATAAAATATTCATATCTAACATTTACTATTTATAATAAATATTACCTCTCCTGTATATATATAGCTGTTTCTTCATAAATTCAAATGCTTTCAAATCTCACCCAATCCTCCTCCTGACTAATCATGTTTAGCATAGTCTCATAAAGTTCCAGAGACAGTGGTGTGTGGCCCTTGCAGTGACATGAGATTTAAGAAAACTGGGACCCAGCTGGGCCCCTCTTTACTCACTTAGTGAAGAGTGAGCTCAGGGAGAGGGTCTCTCCATCCACTTCTGAGCAGAGGGGTGGGACAGGGGTGAGAGTGAGCAAAGACTCCCACACTCCTGAAAAAGGCTAGCATGGGAGGAGGCTCTGTTGGGAACCCTGGAATGTCATGGATGTCATCCAAGGGCTCCAGGTGAGAACCTCAGTGGCCTCCTAAGTGAGTGACTAGTCATAGAAACCCAGGACAGCCTTTCAAAGGGCAGAGTCATTCAGGACAGCAGGAGAAGTTTAGGGGTTTAAGTGGAGTCTGAGGGTGGCCCAGACTGGCTGGTGTGGAAGTAAGTGCCTGCCTGGCCTGGCCCACTGAGGTTGGGGTCAGCCAAACTACTTAGACAGGCAGACCTGGAAGGGGGACCCTGAGGCTGGTGGGCACGAGGGGCCAGTGAGAATTTCCCCTTTAGGAACTTGGGTCCCTTCTGCTTTTTCCCCAGAAGGACTGAGATAGCTCTGTTCTTGACCTTGTCATCCATGAGTGTGTTCCACTTCATAAGCAGAAAATGATACTTAGGTGAGGGATGCATAGCATGGTACACATTCGCACTCTCTGCGATCTGCAGCACTGGGGAGTGGGACAGAGAGGTGGTCAGCTGTGCTCCAAGTGACCACAGGATACCCAAACCCTTTGTGTCCCCATGAGAGCAGGCCTCAGCCAGGGACCTGAATCCCCCTATCCAAATCCAGGACCAAAGTGGAGCACTCTGAATGATGCCTGCCTGAAGGAAAAACTCTGCAGATGCACAGCTAAAAATCAAGGACATTTATTTGAAAAGTGACAATGACTAATAACTGCCAGCCTCAGAATGGAGTTGACAAGTGGTCATCTACTCCCTGACCCCACCCCCTGTCACCTTCTCTGCTCAGGATCTCAGAGCTGAAATTGGATTTCTAGTGTCCAGTATATGGCTCCTGAATCCTGCACTACCCAGGACAAGTCTACTGGTGTCTAGTGAAGAGTATCACTTGCCCAGGCCTCCTGAGCAGAATTCCTGAAGGTCTCCATGACCAGGCAGTTCCTGACACCCAGAAAGTATTTACACTTTGATCTTATTTTCCTCCTGTCCTTCTGTCCAAGGGCCAGCTAGAAAGAAAGACTGAGCTGGAATTTCTGCTCTGCCTCAGTGGTGTGGTTACTCATCTCCTTTCTTAACCTCTCCAGTCCTCAATCTTCCTGTTCTGTAGGATGGTTCCTTCTGCCCTATTTAACACTTCACAGCTCCCATTTCCCATTTGAAAGACAAGAGAGGATTTAGAACCAACTTCTAGGAATGGTGGGAGTCAATTTAATTTGCCTGGGCTAATGGCTGGTAGAGGGGAATCAGCTCACTGAATTTTATTGTGCACATACATACCATGTGCACATACATTGGTTAATTTTCTCACCCCTTCAGGGATTGAGAAAAAGGCCCAGGTGCTTAAGAAACTGGTCGAAGGCCTCAGAGCCCAAGATGCCTGGCTCTGGGTCTGTGTTGTTCTTTTGGATTCTTTCCCTTTCCGACGTTCTAGAATACTGAGTCAGATCCCTAGGGCCTCCTAAGTGGATCAGGGAGATTTTGTTTAGTTTTCACCATCATAAATGCATGGCCTGTAGTATGTTTGCTGCTTGTGTCCACCAGTCATGCTTTTGGAGGTGCAGTCATCCCCTCCTGTCCAAAGGACACATTTCAAGTTGAACCCCTCTGCTTGACCATCTTGCTCATAGTCTGAGGTGAAAAGCCCTTTCTCTGGGTACCTTGATGTTGTTAACTTTGAACTTGGTTTCCCAATGCCTGGGTCATGTCCAGGGAAGGGTACACAAGGGAGAAGGAACAGGTCAGAAGAAGATGCTGTGGGGAATGAGGGCTGTCCTGGGCTGCATGGTTTGTGGACAGGGTGCCTTACCCACCTTTCTGTCAGGTGCACTGGGGCCAGGGGGCCTGAGTCCTTCAGGCTGGGGACATGGTTCTCAGCCTACCCCCTCCACCATCACCCTCTCCAATTCACCCCTTGACTTACTTCGATGCTCTGAAATGATTTGCACCACCATGTAGTCCTCTGGCTTGTCCCCATCCAGGTTGTATTTTTCCAGCACATTGTGGATCATGGCTGGAGCCCTTTCTTGGCCAGCCACCTGCCGTGGATCAAGATACATGCTCTCAGAGCTTGGGTCCTGGAGCTGGCTCCCCCAGAGTGCAGCTGCCAGAGACCTTATGGAGCCACCTCTGGTCAGGGCTGGGTCTATAGGGGCCTCCCTGTCTTCCCTTTCTCCCCTGGGGACACTTCCATGGAATGAGGGGGCTTTCCAATATTTCCTATAACCATTTCTTACAAGAACTTCTACCTCTCTCTTGAAGTTGTTTCCCAGTGTGGGTCCAAACCCCTGCCCTATAGGTTGAACTCTGACCCTTGGGTCCTCAGCCTGCAAAACTGCTATGGGCTCCCAGGGCCCTGGGGACAAAGGGTGACCATGCAGCAGGTGGTGAGGACTGAGGTGTGAAATCTGGGCCTCTTTCTGTCACCTCCTTCTTTGCAATCACAGGAGATATCTTGTCCTCAGTGAGTGCCCCTGCCCTGACCCTGCCCTTCCAGGACACCTCCAGGTAGCAGTGAAACCCCAGGGGAGAGCACAGGACATCTAGTCCAAGCCCAGATATCAGAGAAGAGGAGGAACTGGATGACAACCTACAGCACACCAGGACTGCCCTGGGCTCCAGGATGCTGCTGTGGTCAGCAAGGTCCAGACCGCAGTTGCCTTGACCATGAGGATCCAGCTACAGATAGGGCTCAGGTCAAGGGTAAGACAAGTGACAGCTTACTAAAAGCACACTTGCTCCTGGCTACAAGAAAAGTGTAGCCCAGGGCAGGTGTGTAACATGGCAGCTCAGCCAGCCTCTGTGCAGTGGGGGCTGGGGTGGCTCCATCTGCACATCCCATCCAGGATCTGGCTCCTGCTCACTCTTTGAAGGCCATCATTGTGGGTCAGACCCTGTCCTCAGTTCTAGGTCACCCCAGCAGCCCCTCACTGGCCGGTGTCTCCACACACTGGCCCAACCTCCACTTTGAGGACAAAGGTCACCTGCTGTCCCTGTTATGCTCTGATCCTCCAGTGAGGCACATCTCCCCCTGTGAGAAAATCAATCTCTGTCCATCAGCTCACAGGGCCTGGTGTACCCAGCTCCCAACACCTCTCTGAACTCAGCACTTCACCTTGACACCTGCTTCTTCATCCTGGCCTGTAGTCTGTCCCTCTGGCTAGCCAAGAACATGTCCCCCTGGGCCTGGCAGTCTGTCCTCTCCTCCTTGTCTTTAAGATTGCTTCAGAGAGCCTTTCCTAGGTCTTCCTTGCTCAGCATGCCAGTCTCAACCCCTATGTCCACCATCCTGAGCCCTGATCGTCATTGAACTCACACTCTTCCTGCCTCTGGAGGGGGCTGTCTGTCTTTCCCCACCCACGAGAAGTCTGCTCCAGGATGGCAGGGAGGGAACATGTCATTCCTTATGTGTCTATTGCCTGAACCACTGAGGGACCTAAGGGGATGGTCACACACTCCTCTCACCAGGATGTTCTGTACTTGTCATTATCCTCAAGCAGGTTTATGTGGACAATGCAACAGTCACCCATGTGCTGTTTATAGTGTAGCCTTGTGTCATGGCACTTGTGGCTGGTTCTTGTGGCCTTGGGTTTGATGGATGACAAGGAAAAGGATGTTCCTCTGGATGCTGATGTGACAATGGAAGATTTCTGTGATGATGCACAGGTCAATTGCTCCAACAGGGTGACAGCTAGATCAGCAGAAGGCCTGAATGCTCAGGGTTCCCCAGGGTTGCTTGAGAAGCTCCTGGAGGCTCTAGAATTACTGTAGGTGTCAATAATCCTTGACCACTTTGTGGACTTGGAGAAGGCCAAGCCCACACAGGAGAGGGAGCATGAGTGTGAGGACTGACATGAGAAGAGGTGGGCAATCACCTTCATTTCCTGGTCATCTTGGGACTCTAGGACATGGTCCATGTGGATCACCACCAAAGAGCTTGAGGAGCCAGCCACATCTATGTGAGGTGAGTCAGCTGCATCCCACAGCTAAAGTAAGAGCCACACTGGAGCTGCACACTGGAGTGGGAGTTTTTGCGACAAATGAACTCAGCATCTGGGGTCTGGCAGCTGGAAGGATGGTTCAGCTTACCTTGGGGGTTTCCCCAGGATTGCAACCAAGTTTCTGCCATGCTACTACTGCACCTGCTTAGTGGTCTGCCCATCTAAAGGAGCCAGTGGGCTTTAACTGCCTTAGAGATCATGCAGCATCACCCCATTTCACAGAAGAGGAAACAGACACAGAGATTGGGTGACTTGCCCCAGTGAAAGGCTTGGTCGGGTTTGGAGCATTAAACTGTCAGTCTCCCCAAGCCCATGCTTATCCTGAAGCTTCCCTGAGTCCTGAGCCAGCCCACACTTGCCCACCCTGCATGGGGAACTCACTCAACCCTCCAAAACCTGATGCCTTCTGGGTGGTGTTTATCCATGAAGCTCTTACTGGCCGAATGGGATGGGGGCTCCAGCTCACAAGACAGGTAGTAGCTACAGAATGGACAGAGTGGTGGCTGTGAGGCTCCTAGGAGCTACACCTCAGGGCTCCCTCCCAATGTCTGTATAGGAGTTGTCATTTGGGTGCCCCAGAATCTTCTGGCAGCAGGTCCTATGCTGACCCAGGAGCCAGCAGGGTGATCCTGACCCTACAATTGCCAGATCCAGTCCTGGCCTCACCTGTCAATCTTTCTGAGCTACTCCAAGGCCCCAAACCAGGCCCCAAATTGCTCATTGGGCACAAGGGAGTCATAGCAGCAGGCTACTTGGAGCTGCTGGGAGCTCAGCGACCATCTGGTATTCCTGGGGCCAGAGGGAAGGAAGAGGCACTGCCGAGGCCTGGGTGGGCTTTCTGGGTGGGATGGGGGTCAGTGGCTGGTTTTGTTCCTGTGGGTCTCCCACTCTTACATTCCCTTCCAGGCTCTAGCTGCCCTCAAGGCTCAGTTCACATAGCTCATCCTCCAGGAAGATATACTTCATCCCACAAATAACCCCCACACCACATATAACCCTCACCCTCCAGAAGGAGGGGTCAGCCCTGTCTTTTCTCCTCAAACTCTCCCTATCAATCTAAGAGGAAATTGCATGCAGCTTGGGGTGTCCTACCCAGAAGGGTCCTTGTTTTCCATCTCCCACCCCAGCCCCCCCATCACAGTGATTTCCACAACTCCTCACCTTCCTCCTTTTGTCAAAATTGATCATCCTCCCCTGGAAGGCAGTGAACTTGCATTCATCATATAAAGGCCCCTGTCCATTGCCATGCACATGTCAGACTGAATGACTGCAGAGTTCATCATGCACAGAACAGCCAAGACCAGGGATAGACTCAGGCAGGCCTCTGGGTGCCAGGAGTGGGGACCAGGAGTGGAGACAGAGAAACCTTCCACTCCAGCCTATGAAGACAATGGAGAGATGGCCCCTTGGACCAGCCTCCTTTTACTCATCTGCAAGGCAGACATGGCACTCCAGCTCCCATTGCAGCTGTGAGACTCTCAGGAGATGTGGTGTACCCACTGCTGAGAGCTCAGGGGTCAGGGAGGGGGCCTCTCCTCCCAAGTGTCAGGGTCCCTTTCTCACCCTACCCTGGCCCCCAGGCTCACTTATAACCAGATACTCCTGCATGGCATAGTCCACCATCAAAAATTGAGTGAGGAATGTCCCCAGGCATGGGAAAATGCCCTGGATGACACCCTGTGGCATTGAGTGGGGTGGGGATAAGCACAGGCTCTCAGGTGCCCCCAAGACCCCTCCCTCAAAACTCCTCAGTCTCAGACCCCTAGGACCAAAACTTTCACCTGGGACAGTCTCAGACACTTAGATGTCACCACCCACCTCCAGCTTCCAAGGACCCCAAACTCCATTGTGGTTACCTCCCAGCATGGTCTTTTCTAAAATCACCAAGTTTCTCCCGGCCCCTGCCACCCAACCCACCATGATTCTGCTGTTCCAGGCTCTTACTCTGACTGGCTGCTTCGAGTTCCCCTGGATTTCCACAGCTCACTGTCCTAAAGTATCCAGGGGAAATGAAATTGAAGGGATGCTTTCCAAGCTCAGTGGTCCAGGATGTATGGGCTTGAGGATGGTCCCCATTCCATCCCTCCTGGCCTCAGGCACACTCACCCTCTTCTGCAGCTGCTGCTTCTAGGCTCTTTTGGGGATTCTCTCCAGAGTAGCAAACTTGGAGATCCAGTTTTGGCAAGGTTGAAGACAAAGTCTGTGAGGCGCTCAACACCTCATCTATTTTCCCTGGGGTCTTGGACACCTGGGGCAAGTGGGCAGGTGGAAATCTCCTGCTAACACATGCCAGATGTCCCCTGCATAATCTTGTGCAAGCAGACTGGCCTCCCTGAGCCTGTTTGTTCATCTGTGATCTGAGGACAAAGACCTGACCACCCTCATCAGGAGTCCAGAAGCCTCAGTGTTGCATGCTAGTGAGGATGCTCTGGTCATCACACTATCTGCCTCAGAGTCACAGGAATACTCAGCCACATTCCTTTTCCCCCTTGAACCTTGCCACCTAACCATGAGGATGACACCACTGGATGGCCATGCCTCTGTTCCATGTAAGCACACAGATGCCCAAGACAGTGTCAACTTGGATTGATTCACTCAAGGCATTGGAATTCAGGCTGCTCCCTCCACATGGAAGCCTTGTCTGAGCTGTCATCACCCCAGTGCCTCTGCAAACTGGTGTCTGTTTCTCCAGGCTCAGAGTGTGGGGTGGGGCCTTGTGTCATCCCAGCCATGGAGCTTGAAGATGGGGTGTCTCTGGAGGCCTAGTTGGGCAGTTTTTGCCTGCCCCAGCCAAAAGGATTGGAGACACCAAAACCTGTCCAAAGGAATCTTCTAGTTATGGTCAGGAAGGACCATGATGATTTCCTGTCTGCCAGATATTTCTCATAGCTCTGTGGCACACATGTCATTCATAACACAGAACAGTTATGAGACCCTCCTGTGCAGATGGAGACTTCTCATTCTGTCAGTTCAACATCTCCTCCTGGAACATCCCAGCCACCTCCACTACATCCAAGAACCACAGCCCACTGCCCTACAACTGCCCCCCAGCTGCCCACAAAACAAACATCCCACTTCATCTTCTTCCACAATAGGGCAGACTGGATGATTTTAAAGAAGTTTTCAGTGAAAAACTAACAACCCCAGCTCCCGAGCCCTAACCCCCAGCCCCATCTTTACCTTGATGATCAGCTCACTGCTCTCTGAGTAGTTGTTCTCATTTAAGGAAATTTCATGAAGCCTCTGAAAGAGGCAGAAGCTGTCCATGGGGGAGCACAAGAAGGAAGGAGAAGGAGGGAGTTGGTGGGAGGGTATAAGCACAATCTACTTTATTTTAGCCTCCTGGACTGCCGGGGTGGGTGGTACTGAGACTGGATAGCTCTGGGTGGTGCAGGACATTGTGTTACTGCTGAACTGAGCTCTCAGATGGGCACAACAGGGACCCCCATTCCCATTTCATTCTCAGCTGGTTTTGACACATGTAGATTTCAATTGGACAGAGTGTGTTGCTGAGAAGCAAACACTTGACATTCTTCCATTTGGCTCAACTATGTAACTGACAGAGGAGAGAACCAGTGCTGAGGCAGGACAGCTGACCTCAGGTCATGTGGAGACCTAGAGGCCCATCCCACCTGGCAACTCCCCAGGAGCTGCTGCTTCCCAGGTTAATTGATGGGAGATGCCCAGGACTGTGGGGTCCCTGTTCCAACCTTCTATCCCCTGGATAGAGGTCTGCCCACCTGGAAACTTCCTCCCCTATCTTCTTGAGATGGTGAATCCAGGGCTTTTGAGAACAGAGAAGATGGTGTAGAATGAGGAGAAATTGTTGAGCATTTGACATTCCTGGTGAGGGAGAAAGAGTGAGCCGTGAAATGTGGTCTGAGTAACCCTTGCTCCAGCTTCAGCCCCCTCAGCTAACATCTTCCCTCTTGGATGAGACAGACAGCCAGAGAGACCCTGAGGGCACACCATGGACCCAGGGAGGAACACCCACACTCAACCAGAGGGAGTAGCCTGTGTCATTAGTGATGATAGTGTAGGGCTGAGCTACAGGCCAGGTAGGACCTGTAGTCTTGAGAGCCAGTAAGAACAGACAAGGATTCCAGGACCCAGAGAGGGTGCCCTGAGTGTACCCTGGCCACCTCAATCCAGTGTTCCACCACCCTGCCTCTGTCTGGAGCCTTCATGCTCTGGGCCACGAGGCAGGTGTAGATAACACAGTTGGTCACAGAATTGAACTGCATAATGACTGCATGGACTGTGGGTGCCACATGTTCCTTGCACTTTTTGTTGCACTGGGACTAGATGGAGCCTAGGCAGTAATAAATCACCACCTTCTTGAACAGCTCCTGGGGAGAAGGAGATGCCAGCCAGTTCTGCATCCATGCAGCTTAGATCTCACAGGCCCTCTGGATCCAGGCCAGAGACAGGAGGTCTCAGCTGGAGCTCAGTGGGCTGTGCACAGGGTGGTTCTCTGTCCTCTGAGGGGACCTAACATTTGAGTGACCTAGGGCCCAAGGCTAGTGGGGAAGAGAGAGGTGTCCTTACAAATCCATCTCATAGACTCAAGCACCAGAGGTGCCTCATGCTTCCACAGCCCAGGTGGCACCACAGCCCCTCCTGACAATGCCTCTTAGGGTTGCTTGAGTTTAGGTGCCTGATCCTTGGGGGACCAGAGGCTTTGGTTGCTGGCTAACGGATCCCGTGCACATCACTGTCTTATTAGTGTTGATGCTGTGGAGACCCCCAGCAAAGAATGGCCACCTATGGAGCCAGCTAACCTCAGTTAGCTCCATTCAACCCCCAAAGGGCCAAGACCCCTCAGGCTTAGTATTTCTTTGCTCTCATGTAATTTTCAGTGTGTGTGGCAGGTATGGTTAGTGTCCTATATCTACTCTCCAGAAGGGGCAACTGTGGGCTTGGGGATTAATAAGCTTGCCCAGGCTATAGTGCTAGGAGTGGAGCCAGGCTTTGGACCCAATCATAAGATTCTGGATCAGTGGATGCTAAAGCTGGTAAGGCAGATCCTGGGAGAAAGATCCCCCCAGCTCCACCCATCCAAGTCCAACTGCCCACTGCATCCATCTGTGTCAACTTCTTTGCCACCAGCTCAGGAAGGAATACCAGGAGGTGAGCCTTCTCCTCACTCAGCCCATTCTCTGATGCCTCTGGCCAGGGGCAGGAAGGCTCTGGTGGTGTAGTCCACCCTGGTGATGATTTGAGCTCTGGTAGTGGCTCTGGCTGTATTGCCAGACTTGGCTCCAACTCAAGAGCTGTTGCTGCTGAAGGTGAGTTAGACTGTGGCTCCAGAATCGGCCCTGGTGCAGACTGTGTAGGTGACACTGGAGGTAGAGGTGGGACTGCCTCCAGCTCAGGAACTGGTGATACAGATGGTGATGTTACTTTGTCCAGCCTGGCAGCAGCTGCAACATCTGTGAATGGAGCTGGTTCTACATGCTGGGTGGTCATTGGTGCTACCTCCATAGATGTCAGTGGAGGTGGCACCAAAGCCTGTTCAGGTTCTAAAACTGATGCTTCTGATGGTGAAGGAGTAAGCTGTACCTCCACAATGGGCAGTGCCAATACATGTGTAGGAGACAAGTTGGGTGGAGCTGGACTTACCTTTGGCTCTGGAACTGGTCTATCAGATGGTGATACGGGTGCTTCTGGCTGTGGAACTTGTGCTATTGTGATGTAGCTGCTCCCAGATCCTGAGCAGGTGTTCTGGGTGATGAAGTAGGATGGTGTAGCTCTAGGATAGGCAGGGGCCCTAACTCTGTGGGTGGGAGTTTTGGTGGAGCTGGAGCCACCTTCAGCTCAGGAGCTGGTGCTAAAACAGCTAATGCATCAGGCTTGAATTCCAGAGCAAGCACTGGTGTAAACTCAGAAGCTGGAAGTACAGGTTGCAATGTTGCTGATTCAGGCTCAGGCACTGCCCCTGTGTCTGCAGCATGTGGTGGAACTGGTGCTAGATGTCACACTGGAGGCATTTGCAGCTCTGAAGCTGACAAACGAGCTGGAGAAGAGGTAGGGTCCACACCATGAATGGCTCCAAGTCTCTTTCAAATACAGAGAAGATTCCACTGCCCCTAGGAGAAGATCCAGCCCAAAAAAGTGCTCCCAGACTGCAGTCTCCCAGGTGCCTTGTCTGAGGCTCCTCCTTGCTCCTGGCCCAAAGGCAACCTCTGGTATTTCCTGCCTATATGGTTTCGTCCCGGCCCCCACCCCACAAACTCACATGTTACCACCCTGAGTCTTCCTCACCCTTTGGGTCTGCCTCAATGGGCTCCGGGTGGCTCATCTATGAAAGGAGAACTATGGCACGGTGCTCCAGGGAAAAGCCAGGTAGATGCACCTGGGCATAGGCCACCAGCAGCTTGAGGCAGGGAGAGCCTGGAGGTTGTAGGAAATCTTCCGGGTACTGGTCCACCCAGGTGCCCATCAGGGAGGAGAAGGTGCTGAGGGCAGGTAGGTGGGCAGCTAGTCAGAAACTAGCATATCCTTCCATGCTGTCCCCAGGGACCCTACTTCTGGAACATAAAGTCCACAAGGACAGGGAAGGGTTTTTGCCTGGTCTGTCGATAGCCCAGTGCTGACACACAGTAAGAGCTTCATCAATTTGTGAGTGATGAGGGGACAACATCTGTCCTCCTGCCTTCAAAACTTGTGGACCCCACCCAGTAAATTCTTCCCCAAGGAGCTGTCATGTGTGTCTCTTCTGCCCACCGACACTGCCCTCCCAAATGATAGGGGTTCACAGCCTGCCCTGCCATCCTGCAGGTGGCAGACAGGACTGAGGTCCATGGCAGATTTAAAGCAGGCTGCTCACCACTTCCTGTTGTGGGCCAGTGTGAGGTGGTGTTTGGGGGCCTTGATTGAGTCTGTGATGGGGCTGTGGTAAGGAAAGGTTCTCTTGGGGACCTACAATGATACCCCAGATTCTTCTACACCAGTGCCCCAGAACCTCGCCCACAGTTTCACTTGACTCCTTTCCAACTGGAAGTGGAAGCCCTCTGGACACAGCCCTCCAGGAGGGTCAAAGGATGTGTGGGACCAAATGCCCTGCCCAGCCCTTCCCTGGGGCCCAATGCTCTGTCCAGCCCTTTCCTGCCACCTACCACCCAACTCCCCACACTGGTGTCTGGTGAGAAGAGCCCCTACCCCTCACCCAATATGCACTCACTTTTTCAATTTAAAGCATCCACCATGCCTGGCACTGCCATGGAGGCACATCCATATCTAGGTGAGAGCATGAGCATGTCACATCTAACTTACTCAGTGTATCCCCTGCTTATGATGACTCTTGTTATTGCCTGTGGTCCCAACTCAAGTGGAACCTAGAAGAGCAGGGGTTTTTGTCTGCTTTGTTCATTGCATGATGCTATGTGTCTCAATATGTGCCTGCACCTAGTAGACACTAAGTAGTATACTTAGTGAAGGAATGAGCCTTAAGCAGCACCTTCTCAGAACTAGGGTGGTCCTGGACCCCTCTGGGAGCCTGCAGTGACCCCTGCTCTGACCACACCAAGGTTGGAGACACCAATAGTGTTCCCAAACCCCCTTTAGAAATGAGGAAACTGGGGTCAGTAAGGGGGTGAGGCTGAGAGCTTCTTCACTGGGAAGAGGAAAATCCTGCCTAGAAACAACCCTGCCCCTCCAGCCACTGTGTCCACTGAGTCAAGCTCGAGGATGCACTTTCCATTGATTCTCCCCTTTAGTCCTTACAATAAAAATAGGAGGTTGGTCCTCTTACTGACCCCCTTCCCAAGGAGGAAACGGAGGCCATTGGGTCAAATGACATTTCTTAGACACAAGCAAGTTGGGGGCAGAGCAGTCAAGTGACTAGGGATGGGATAGGCACACATCTTTGGAACAACCAGTCCAGGACCTGCTTCGTGGTAGTGAAAACTCAGTATGTCCAATGGAAGATGTTGACATACACGAGGTCTCCCTCCTGGAAGGTGGGCACCAGGTGCTCCACCAACTTCTCCCAAGGGCCTGACTTGACCATCCACACCATGATGCTCTCCTCACTCATGAGAGCTGAGTCATTCTTCCTCTAGGGTGGGACAGAGGAGGCACATGTAGTCAGAGTCAGAACTGTGGATCCCCAGGTGGGGCTTGGGTTTGGGGCAGACCTGCTGCACCAAATCCCTCAGCAACCTGAGGCTGAGGGGTTGTGTATGCCTCTAACAGAGAAAGGTCCTCAGCCTTCAAACTGAATTTGAGGTGAGGAAATAATTGAAAGATGAAACCTCACACCCAGGAAAGGGCAGATACCAGGTGTGTCCCTTGGGGGAGAAAGGCCCCTGCAGGCCTGAGGATCTGAACAGATGCCTCAGGGAACAGCAGACCTACCTGGTCTGTAAAAAACTTTCAGGACTCCACTGCTCATGGGGCCAAAGCCACAAGGCTATGCCATTTGTCACCCTGATCACAGATCTGGTAAATGCAAGAAAATGAAAAGAGCCAATTCCAGCAGGGTGCAGGGACATTCTTGCCTACACAGAGAGCTGGTGGTAACTGAACTGTTCCAGCCTTAAGGAAGTTATCTGGCCCTCACTGTTGAAAGTGATGTCTGTGTGTCCTTTGCCCAAGCATCCCTTTCCTCATATCTCGTAATGGGGGTGGGAGGATCAGTGCCTTGGGGCACGTAGGAGTTGTTCAGGGCAGCAGTGCTGACAGGGCCACAGAAAAGGACCATTCCAGGTCCAGTAGTACTGAAGGCCAAATCATTGCTCTAAGCTGTCTCCCATTTGGAATATTGGGCAGCTGAGTCAGGTCTCAGTTCCTGATCTGGGAAGGTCAAGGAGAAAGTTATCAGGGATGGCAAGAACCTACCTAAGCAAGAGGAGCTGTATGGCTTGGAGAAAGTTTGGAAATACAGTCACAAAGACTGTTGCCCGGGGACATGGAGCTGGGGAGTGCAACAGAAATACAGCAGCAAAATGCACACATATCTGAATGGAGCTCCCCCTTAAGCCTACCCTGAAGGGAAAACCATGCAAAAGACCACTTTCTGCTATTCTTTTAACCATTTGAGGTGATCTGCCCTCTGCTCTATGGAATGGCAGTGTGGTGGGTGATTGGTGGGGACATGGGTGCTTCGGGAATTGGGATATTGTGTCATTCGGGCATGAAAGTCCTGGGAGAGGGAGCAGGGATGTGGCCAGGGTTGGATCCAGACCAATGGGTGCTCTCCTGGTGTTTTTTGACCCCCATCAGCACCTGCTCCCACTTGGAAGTGGTGCTGACCCTGGGCGAGGCCACAATGTACCTGCACCTTCTGCAGAGAGATCATGTAGATGAGCCCCTCCTCCAGCTCCTTGCCGAACACCTGCATGGAGCTCTGTGAAGACATTGCCCATCAACCAGGCCAAGAGATGTCAGCGAGTGTCTTGCCCTACTCCACAAGAGAAGACAAGCCTCATTTGGGCTGGGTCCCAGATCAGGCCCAGATGGGTGTCTGCCTTCCCCTTCAGCCCCATTGGAGAGGAGATTGCAGCTTGAGGGCTCTGGATTAAAACTGGTACACATGGGTGCCACCCCAAGATGTGCCTCCCACCCTTCCTGTCATGACCTGGCAGGTGACAGGGAAACACCTACTGGGTTCCCATCCCTGGTGGCATGCTCCTTCCCAAGGTGATCCCACTGCTCATGCCTCCCACTCACTGGGAGGTGGATGGGATGTGTGGCTGCTCAGACAGGAGGATAGTAGTGGCATGTGCTGAATTGGCTGGCCCTGGGGCACCCCATGTTACCTTTGGGTACCTCCTGGTCCATGGCCAGGGGCTTTATGGTTGAGGCCTGAGCCAATGTCAAAAGTGATGGAAAAGGCACTCATTCCTAGGTTGGTTGAGACTTGATCCTTGGGATCTAGTAACACAGCAAGAGAACATGTTGCTCTCTTTAGTGTCTCCTGTCAAGTGAGCTGGGAAGGGAGCTGCCTTTGGAATCTGGGTACCTGGTTACAAGAGTTCCAAGTTCTGTTGGGGTCCCTCACCAAGGAAGTGAATTCACCTCCTTAGGTCCCCTTCACACTGCCCCCCACAATGATAAGAATTCCTCAAAATCCCTCTGTACATCTCTCTGTGTCCTCCTCACCTGGATCATCTTGTTAACTGGACACAATTCTGCCAACTTGTCCCTCCCCACCACTACCTGGGAAGGCCTGTGTGTTGCTCAGGCCCCACCTATGAGGAGACCCAGCTGGGTTCAGACCCAGCTGCTCCTTTACTCTGTTTTGTGATCCCAGACTAGTCATAGAGGCCTCCTCAGTCTCCTCACTGACACAGCGGGAAAAATTCTAGCATCTGCTTCCTTGGGGAATCATCAAGTCTATGTGAGGCAAACACTGCAAATCACATAGTCTTGTTTCCCATGTACCTAAAATACATACATAGACATGGAATAAATAGGAAGGGGATGGATGTAACATTGACTACAACTCAAAATAGGGCTGGTTAGGCTTGTGTGAACTTAGCAAACTCACTTTCACTCTTGGATTGCTGTCTCAGTCTGTACCATGATGAGGTTGAAATGAGATGAAATTCAGACATTATAGCTGTGCCAGAATTCTTCCAGAGCCTTCCCATCACATTTAGAGAAAGATGCAAGTGTCTCCTCTCAACCTCTGTGGTGGGCTGCTTGTGCTCTGGGTCTGTGCTATCTCTGCTTCCAGGTACAAGAAACTTCATATAACCCCCCCTTGGAGTGAGTCCTGGCCTGGTGACTCACTGCTAAACAAAATAATATGGCCAAATGTCAGGGCACCCCTCCTAAAACTTACACAAAATGCTCTGCTGTCTTCACCACTCGCTCTTGTGAGTGAACTCTTCCTCTCTTGATCTATCTCCCATGACAATATGAATCCTGTGGATCAACACAACAGAGCTGGATGTGCGTAAGCATGTGTCATGCAGGACATGGAGACAGGTCACTTCAAGGGGCAGACCTGGAGGTGGTCACTGCCTTGTGAGTCTAAACAAGGAATAAAGCAGGTGAGCCTTGCAGCTCTTTCTCCTCTCTGCCTCCTCCTTTCCTCACTGAGAGGACCCAGGGCATCTTAACTCCACCCATCTCTAGAAGAGGCCCAGGGGTATGAGGGGGCAGGAGGAAGTCTAGGGTGGAGGAGGTCAGACTGCCATGGCTGAAAGTTGGGGGCACTCATTGCTGCTAAGGAATCTTCCTGGGCACTCCCTGACTTTGCCCCACACTGATGAGGGAACAGGCATCTCCAGCACTCAAGTCCTCAGCTCCAAGTGAGCAAGCCCAGCCTCTTAGAGGGGCTCAAGTTCACTGCTTTCCCCCATTCCTCTTCTTGAGCAGGACCTCATCCCCTGGTGTGCTCACTGGGGGAGGGGCCCTCCCTAGTGGAAACTTATTAGGAACCTTCAGCTCCCCTTCTTTATCCCCCAACACACACTCCTGAGGTTGTAATCACTGGCTTCTTTTAGCATTCAAGAAAACTGAGAGTCTAGGAAACTGACACAGGACTGTGATGTGCATCAGCTGGGGGTTTAAACCTCAGACACTCTGATCCCAAAGTCTATGCTCTACAGAAGAGCCTGAGGAGGTGGGTAGGTTACAGGGAGCAGCCCTGCATGCAGGAGGCTCTCGGTGGGCATGGCCTTGGCCTGGTCAAGGCTGAAGGAGGCTCCCATGAAGCTGGAACACAGGGTGGGGGAGCACACTGGGAAGGGCTCCTTAGCCACAGCACACAGAATGTTGAGAGCTGGCAGGAGCTAAGGGGGCACAAGCACTCTGCCCACCCAGGCCTAGGTCATGGAGCACCTGCCATGGAGCACCTGCTTTGAACACTGTGGGTCCTACAGTGACCTCCCTTGTTTGACCATGCTGGCAGCAAATCCCTGCACTAAGAGCCAAGCAGCTCTTCAGGAAGATCAGTGCCCAGAGAGGGCTTATAACCTTAATGTTATTTAATCATCATCAGGGGCTCAAAGGCATGCAGGGACCAGCCTGATGGTCTGTAGCTCAGAGGCAGAGCTGGGAATGCCTTCTAAATCTGTTTTCTTTCCATCACCTCACAGTCATGCAGTCACTCAACAAACCTTTATTGAGTGCCTTCTAGGCACCCAGCACCATGGGACAGGATGTCAGGAACTATCTGTGCTGACAGCTTGGGAGCAGCAGAGTTGGGCATAACAATACAGTAAATGCTGACACAGAGACCAGGAGATGGTGTTATGGGAACACAGGAAGTCACCCACTCCAGAGGAGACACATCAAGGCAACCTTCCTGGAGGAGTTGACAGCACAGTGAGTCACTGGGAATTATACAGGTGGTAAGACATATATGGTGGGAAGAACAGCCTGAACAGTGAACTGCATGAGCATGGGTGTGCTTGGCCAGGCCCCATAGGCCACATGTCTTACTTTGCCAAAATGCTGCCGGTCCAAAGTACCAGAAACGGACTGGCTTTTATTGGTGGATTTATTGGGGCTAAAAGACAATGAAAATTCCAACTTGAGGCACCATAACAGGTGCTTTCTCACCAAAGTCAGCTGCCACGAGGTAAAGCAAGAAGGCCACCGAACTCTGCCGAGGTCTCTGCCTTCCTGCAGCTGTATGCAAATCTGGGGCTTGCCTCTTCCTGGGCCTTCTCACTCATTGTGGGCATGGCAGGATCAAATATGGCAGAGTACTTTTCCTGTGTCTGTCTGTGTCTCTCTCAATGTGTTTCCATTTATATCAGACCAAGCAAGTGGGCAGAGATTCAACCTGAGTCAGGCCTCACTGACATAGTCCAATCAAAAGCACTGAAGCAACCTTATCAAGTAATCTAACCAAAGTACCCTCAACTGAATTTAATGCAATCAAAGGTATCACACCTAGAAGAGATTAGTTTAAAAACATAATCTTTTTCTTTTGTGGATTAAAATTAGATAGTGCTCATGATTGCACAAATCTCTAAATGTACTAAAACCCAATGAATTGCAAACTTTCAAAGGCTTGATTTTATGGTACATAAATTTTTGTCTTAACAAAGGGGTTATATTAAAACAAAAACAGTTACCACAATCTACTAGGTCTTGCACATAATTCCAGACTCTTTTCATGTACAGCAACTATATAAAGCCAGTTTTTGTTGTTTTCAATAGAAAAATTTACTCTATTTTAAGTAAGTGTTTAATTATCCAGTCTTCTACTAATGAACATTTAGGTTTATTTCTATTGTTATCACCATATTTATTATAAACATTACTGTAAGGAATATGCATATACATAAAATGTGGTACAAAATCTGAGTTTAATTTTAAGATATATAGGTGGGTGGGTTAAAAATCATGAACAATTTGATGTATACTAAAATATTGCCTCATCTAAATAAGCTTTCCATTTACATTTATTGATAAGACAGAAAGGAACATAATAAACTTTGTTGTCTTATTCTATATTAATTTCTCATATACTTCATATATTTGAATTTTGTTTTATCTTTTGTGCTTCCAAATTGATAGTTTAGAATAATTATTCTCAAATTTTAATTCACCTGTTAGGTAAATTTTAACTTTGTTTATATAAACCTTTTGTTCTTAATTAATAACTGCTAATGAATATCAAACAGTCATTATAAAAATAGAAAATACTAGCACATCTAATCATTCATTCATCTAATCTCTTTATTATCTGTTTTTCTGATTTAGTAATTTCTAAATCCATATTACTTTCCTCCTAATTATTCTAGAAGTGGTTACAATATTTAATATGTTTTCTAAAATATTTGAAGTATTTGATTGAAAAATAACACACAATTCTTATTTACCCCAGTGTTTTTCAAAACTGAGTGCTACTGTAGGTAATTTACCAACTTTCCAGGACTTTTGTTCTTCTTTTGTGTCCATAGAATTATTTCTTCATTTTATAAATATAGATTTGTTCACCAAAATATCTCTCTTATTTCAATAATCTTTATCACATGTTTACAGGAATGCTTTACACCTGCAGATTCAGGTTTTGATATTAAGAGAAGTGCTTTTCCATTATTGTTATGAATTTGATTTATTTTCTCTATTAGTTCAGCTCTCTTCTCAAAAAATTTTTTTCAATGGCTACTATTGTCTGTCTTCCAGTCCTATTAATTTCTCTCTTATTATCTGCATAGCAAGTCTGTATTGACTACAAGTTTATCTGTAGATCTACCGACCTCTGGCCAAAGCTGTGGAATCTGTTAAATAAACCTAAATTGTTGTCAGTCACCACAATCAAGAGTTGTCTCAGATGTTTAATCCTATCTGCTGAGTTCTGTAGTTATAAAAGGAATTTTCACTTGCACCTGATATGGTAGAACCTGGAGTGGGGAGGGGAATCTGATGGTGCAGCCTGGCCACATAGTTTGAATGTGTCTACATGACCAGCTCACTCTGAGATTTGCTAACACCCGAGCAGATTTTGGGCTTATTAGTGCCTCCCAATTTGTATATGTTGTTTGTAGCTTGGGACCTGGACTGAGTGTGTGTCCTCTGTGACTTGTGGTGGAAGGACAAAAATCTCCATGCCTGATGTTGTAGGACCCTTGCAATGCATATTGTCTCCTTTACCTGTTGTAAAGCTCTTCTCTAAGTTTAAACTGCTTGAGTCCTTGAGTACTTTCAGCAAGCAAACTCTTAAGGTGAATAATGTATATGAACACATCACTTTAATAATCCTTATTTCTTCTCAAACCTAACTTCAATGTCCATGCCTGTATTTTCTTCATCATCAATTTTCTATTTCAATTGTTGTACACTCCTTTAATGTGTTCATGGTTTTATCTTACTATTATTTCATGATCATTGACAGAATAATTTAAATATTTCTCATATATTCATTTAATCATTGTTCAATATAATCAATCCATTTCTTACTGCATTAACTACACTTGCTCTTTCTGTCTGCTTTACTCACAACGCAAAACCCAAAGCTCTGCCTATTCTAGACCCATCCTCTCTGCAGAACATGGTTTTGGAATAAGGCATGATTTTGTTGTCTGGTTTAACTTAAATTTATGATCTATGAGTTCAGGTGAGTCATCAATAATGTCCTTTGATCTATTGAACTTGTTTCCTTTTCCCCTCAAATTCCAGCAGCCCTTCCATTGCACTCGGTTTATAAATGCAAATGCTATTTTAATTTCAAAGTACGAGCATACAGAAGACAATGTTAGCAATTTCACATATCAAATATACAAAACAAATGTGTCTGTACCCACAGACTCTCTCTTCCTTACTGATATCTTGTCAAAATACATGAAATCCCCTTGTTTCTACATAAAACCAATCTATTCCCAGGATCATAACCTTGACCTGGCCCGCAGGTCAATCGAACTGAAACCTGAGAGAGGGAATGAAAAAGACAAAAGACATGAAGAATGGAGACAAGAGAGGATTCTGATCATGTCTCGTTTATTCGGATTAAGTTGTGGGTATATATGATGTTTTGAGGAAGCCTCCTGATTGGGTGCTTGATTGGGCACTCCCACTTTTGGAGGGAAACCACCGCCCAGTACTGGCTGCATGGAAAAAATGCTGAGAGTCAGAGCACAAAGGGCTAAGTATCCAAAAAGCATGCCTGCTGGAAAAGAAACATCAGCAAATGTTCCCAAGGATTAGGCACACTGCAGACACCAATAGGAGGAGGCAGAGCAGAACGAACCCACCATCAGAAAGTTATTGTATAAATCCCTTAATCTGTAGATACAGGAACCGGCAGTGTTCTCACACACCATGCAGAGGAACTAACAAAAGATGTCCTACTTTTGTTATCTCAGTAAGTATAGAGAAATAGAATTTTAGCACAGAATGGCGTTAGCACACAAGATGGCCATAATAATACTAGTGCCAGGGGCAGCTTCCCACAGGTACCCCTTCTTTATTTTATTTCAAAGAAGTGGATGACTGATAAAGTGACCGGTCTTGAGGGGACTGTGCCTGTCTTAGGTCAGGGCGAGCTATAGAAAGGCAGCGTTTACCTTACCCGTCATTGAGAATAGAGGCAGCAAAGGACTCATCTCTGTCTTAGGTGGTTATTTCTGCCAATGTGAAATGCCCAGTTGCCCATCATTGGCTAGCCAGTCCAGCGCACCAAGACACTTTGGTGAAGTCTTTTTTTAAGCTTCACAATCGGCCATGTCCAGTCGATGATAATGGACCTGGATGGGCTGCATTCTTATGGCATCCAGTTGTTGTTTCAAAAAGGCCATGATTTTATTAAGGAGAAAAGGTCCTAGCGATAGAAGTATTAATAAGCCAAGCACAAGTCCCAAGATGGGGAGTAGATAGGGTAGCATCCCATTAAGCTCACTCCATAAGGGGTTATCAGCTAATTCTTTTCTTCTTTTTTTCCAGGTCTTCTTGCAGCTTTTTAATTTTGTCCCGGACAATGCCAGATTTATTGGCATAAAAGCAGCATCATTCCTGTAAGGCTAAACAAATCCCCCCTTTTCGGCAGTTAATAAATCTAGTCCTCTTCTATTTTGCAAAACTACTTCAGCCAAAAAGTCTAATTGGTCCTGTATATCCCAGATAGTGCCAGATAAGGCCTGAACATCCTCAATTAGTTGTTTAGACAGTTTTTTTTGTCTTTGTTTTTTTTTTTTTTTTTTAGACAGTTTTGAATAATGAGTAATAGATACTTCTAGGCTGGCGGATCCTCTGGCAAGGGCCCCTGTTAACCTAAGGTAGACAGAAGTGGGATAAACTGTACGGCCCTTCTACGGCGGCCAGCTATGAAATCCAATCTAGGAATAGGCACAGGCTCATTTCTAGGAATAATATCTATGTCAGGGAGGAAGTTTTTGGTTCCAGCAGACCTGATCTCCTATCTTGCTATTTCTGCCTCCACAGGGCGCCTGGGCAAGTTTAGGATTACCCAGGACTTCAGTTCCCAATCCTCCAAATGAGCCAATAGATGTCTTTGCCAAAATGGCAGTATAATAAGTATGGTTATTTGGACCAGTACAGGGCTGAAATGTGGAATAACAACTGCAGTGGATAGCTGGATAATAAGTATTGCCGCAGGGACATGGCCCCAGTTTGCCATCATTAGAGGGGATTATTTTTGGACTACTTATGCAAACCCACTTCAACTGCAATCCTCCTGTTCTGCTAGGAGTAGATATTAGATAGGCTATATGTGTGGGACAATGTACGTACTGGAGTCTGGCGGTATCCTTATCGGTGTTAGGCATTTTACCTCCTTTCAACTCACAAGGCTTACCATAGAGTTTTTCAAGCAAGGCGTCACGAGAAGCGAGAAGCGGGAGGTCCCATACCCCTATGGGAGACAGCTAAGAGACAGCATGACATCCAAATCCTCAGGCATAGATCCCAGGCTTCTTCATTTTCTGTAAAACAAGGAAATGACACTATCTCAGGTGGACTCATTCACCCTGGACACATGGTTATTGTCTACTTGTTTAACCATTCGCTCTGGCAGCCATCTGGCTGCATCCATTTCTTTAGAATAAACGCAAACTGACCCTCTACCCCATATCAAGACAGAGTCTGGTCCATGCCAAGTATTATCCAAAGGATCTTTCCATAAAACAGTAGCAAATTTTGTATTAGTATTAGTATTCCAGAAACGTTCTGCTGCGGAACGTCCATCTTTGTCCAGAATTTAAAAATTTAAAATAAAAAGAGAATGAGCTAATAAACTTCTGGGGGATCCCTTATTAGGGTACCATTCCCCCTCTTTATTTTTTGTTTTTGCAGCTTTTATAAATAGAGGTTTAACTGTTAATTCTTTATGATAAGTATACATACATTCACAGGCTTACTAAATCAGGGGATATATTGATATACTTGGCTTATTTTTGGCTAGAGTTCTGGATAGATATGAGATAAATGTTAATATGTATATTTAGTTTAATAGGCTTATATGACAATTAGAGTGAGAAACATAAATAACATAACTAATTAAAAGATTAAGTCAACATTGAACAAAGTTACAGAATGACAGATAAATAGAGCAGTCATATATATATATATATACTTACCAATATTTAGCTTTTAGCTGGGAAGTGTTGAATCAGTAACTGATATTAGAGTTTTGGTTGAATTGTTTAGGATTAATGAATTTGATACTATAGATGCCAACTTGTAAGTATTTTGCTAGTTCCTGAGGAAGGGGCCAGCCTCCTCAGGAAGGAACACAACACTCCCTGGGCAGTACATTTTAAGGTTTATGCATCAGTCCCTGGGAGAGTGGCCAGCTTCCCTAGGGAGGAATACAACACCCACTGAAATGCACTTTATTTATTTATTTTTATTTTATTTTTATTTGTTTAATTTGTTACAAAACATCCTTGATGTGCTTATTATTTTAATTTTCAATATACTTCCTAAAATATCAAAAGTGTTAACTAGTAAGGTATTGGTTTGTTGATCAACAAATTTTTTGCATGATGCTTTACTTTTAGACTTGAACAATACTTACCAACCTTTTTCTTAATGCATTTAGTTTCAGGACTGTTCAAATTTAAAACAAGAGATTTATATATATACTTAATAAAATACCTTTATATGTAACATACAAATTATTAAATTATTTAAGTATGCAACATATTGTACTGAAGTTTTGATTAGTATTTAAGTATATCATACATAATTCATAACTACAGTAGATTATATAACAACAGACAGTAATAAGAGTTTTAACCAGCAGATATTCAATGAATAAACTTTTATTTCTTAAGCATTTAAGATTCTTAGTAGCATGATTAGAATGACCTCAATTTTTTTATTTTGTATAGTTTGAGGCATAGGAAAAACAAATTAGCATTTCTTATTTGGGCTGTGGGGTAATACATTAACTTGTAATTTTAATACTTGCATTGGTTTTGTTGTTAACATTATTATTAGAATTGGGGCTGTTGCTTACTGTGTTGAATATAAACTTGATTTATTGTTGGCTAGTTTACAGGAAGGGGAATGTGGGCTGGCTTGACTTGTTTGAGAAAATATTAAAGAAAGCTTTTAGCAAATTTTAAAACAAAGTGATAGTAACATAACTGTATATTAATTTTTTGTAATAAACTAGCAATATTTGGGACCACTGCATGCTGCATGGGTGTTATTTTATTTTACTATATTTTACTGTTAGCACTACCCCGGCAGCCTTTAATGGCTGCTTTCTTTTTGTAGTTATAACTAAAAATTATGATTAATAACATTATATTTTATTTAATATATTGTACCATTATTATATTTTCAGGAATCTTATACACTTTTAAAGTATTCATATGAACTTTTAATTCATATGACTTTAATTGTTATAAAATTAGAAAATTTCTTTTAATTATACAACAGTTTTAAATACTTCATTTAACTTATATCACATGAACTTAACTATTTTTAGTATTTTACCCTTTTTTAGATAAAAGACCAAATTATTTGTAACTGAAATAAAAGCTACTCTTCAGAATTTGACTTTGAGAAAGCAGGTTTGAACACTGTGTTCTCTTTAAAAGTGATAAGACCTGTTTCTCCATGGAAATGATAAGGTTAAATTACAAGAAGCTATTTTGATAAAACAGAGTTTCTTTATTGCATACTGATTATTTAGGAGAAAAACTTTTTAAACTTTTACTAAAATAGACTACTGACTTGAGAAACTTTGAGAAAGAATAAAACTTTAACTTTATGTTATTATATTGTTTGACATTAAAGGTTTTAAATTTTTATAGAGAGACTGCTTAAATTTTACTTAGCTTTAACCACAAAAATTCCTTTTTTACAAGCTTTTTGCACTTTTATATTTATTCAGAGTTTCATTTTACTTTGCTTTAATAACTAGTTATTTTATCAGGATAAAATTACTTTCTTTTCTTTAATAATTAAAGCACATTCTATATACCTTCATACTCAAGTTACCACAATGATTTTGGAAACTATTTCCAAGCCAACTTCTGACAACATATAATTACCATCAACATTAAACAAACTTATTAGAAGAATGGTTTAATTTGAGTATAACTATTTTTATTATTTTAAACTAATATCCATATTTATTTATTAATATAAGTGCTTATTTAATTTTTGGCCATTTGAATAGAGCTCTTATAATAATTTTTATTTATTAATTTAATATTACCATCCAGAGGTATCAAAATATAGACTGACACTGAACAAACAGACAAATACAAAAAGAATTATGACCCACCAACAGAAACATAAAGCTTAATAATTTGACCCATAATTTTCACTCCTTTGATATGGCTGTCTTCAAGCCCTCCATCATTTCACATCTTTGATTTTACTGTTTTTTTTTCTGGAATCTTTGTTACTTGTAATATATAAGCTTGTTTTTTGAAACACTTTTGTTCATAATCAGCAACCAGCCAGGACAACTTAAATAGCATAAATACAGTTAAGCTCAAATTTACCAGTTTACACAGATATTTAACACATTTTTTTGGATTACTACTATTTAGGAGTACACTTAGGCTCAAAGTTCAGGAGTAAGCTAGTGATTTAAAACTGAAAGTTACTTTTAACACCTTAATAAAAATTATGCACTATTTTTTATCAATTTAGCCGCATTGGCCCAACCAGAATCAGTATGGAAACAAAACAGAAAACACCAATGTTGCCAAGTTTTCCTACTCTTCCAGTGGCTTAATTCTATTAACCCCTATCATCCCACAGCCTTATCATTATGTAGGCAGTAGGAGGTTTACAAAGTTGCTGGAATATTTTCTTTATCTTAGTTAACTTTTTTTTTTTTTTTTTTTGGCAGAATAGTGATGCTCTTGTAACTGAGGCTAGAGTTTCCTAATATTAATCTCACTAAATCTTTTGGAATAGACATTTCTTTAAGATTAGGTTGAGTTACTGTCTTTTTTACTACATCTGCCAGCCTCACTACAAATTCAACATAGGTTTCAGTATTTCCTTGAACAATTTTTGAAAATGCTTATGCAGCCTGTCCAGGGGTGGAGATTGGTCACCAGGCAGCTAGGCAGCACAATCAAACTTGTACAATATTATCATATTGAGCTTGGTGAGGAATCCCAGCCTATTGACCTGTTTGTGCATTACGCCTAGTAGTGTTCTTACAGATTTCAACATATTCTGATTTCCATAACAAATAATCTCCACTGGACAGGGTGGCTCGGGCGATAGTATGCCAATCGATAGGAGTAAGCCAATTTTCAGTAACTGATTCAACAATAGTTAGTGTGTAGGGAGCGGTAGCTCCATACTGAGCAACAGCAGTTTTATTTCTTTTATGACCTTAAAGTCGAAGCCATTGTTATGTCTCCAGGCTTGACCTTGATTATCTACAGTTTCCGTAACTGGAAAGGCCTTTGACTCCTCTAAATCTATTAAAGCATTTGAGGACACTTTACCTGCAATGGGCAACACATAATGGGTCAAGCAACAGTGAGATGTAAAAGCCTGGACAGGACAAAGCCGAGGAGTAAGATTCTAATTGGAGTAAATGCCTCCCAGAGCTAACATGAACCCTGGGATAACCAGGGTTCTTGTGCATGCCCAGTGGGGGTAACATGACCCTAAGATTGCACTTCTGGCTGATATTTAGGATCCACACAAGAAGGAGGTGAAGGTCAAACCAGAATAAGGGGCAACCAGGCTTTATATGAAGAACTGCAGCAGCTTAGAGCCAATCTGCAAAGAAAGGAAGAAGCTTTATAGTATTTTTTTTCACAGTTCTTGTCTTTGAAGGAAATATCTGCCAGGTCACTGACTGACTGCTGAGATAATGAAACAGAGACCTCAGAGATAGCACATGACAATGAATACAGTTTTGTGTTTTTTTTTCAAAAAATAGTTGGAAATGTCACAAAACAAACAACTGCAGCCACTTGTACATACATGCAAACATATTTATGACAAAATAAGAAAGAAATACTCATGACAATACATGCATCATTTCTGCAGCTAGAAACAAGTTAATACTGGTTTTTACAAATACCTTTTTTTCGCTGCTCATTCCATATTCCCTTTGCCCTCATAATATACCTTAGTTGGATGTGGTTCTTTGTCTGGTGGGGTAATCTAAATATTCATTCTCTTGTTGTCATTTTTTCCCTTTATTTTGCTTTTAATTAAAGAAGTTGTTGGTTTACAGAAAAGTCATGAATAAAATACAGTTACCATATACCACCCTTTATTAACACCTTGCATTAGTTTGGTACATTTTTTACACTTCATGAAAGGTCATACACTACAGAAGCGTTCACCATTTGCATGGTGCAATCCTATGCTTGCTTGTTTTTTATTCCATTTATATTCTACTAATGTATATACAACCTAAACTTTCCCCTTTTAAACAATACTGACATATACAATTAAGTTTTGTTAATTATGTTCATGTTGTACTAACATCATCACCATACATTACCAAAATTTATGATCAAACCAATTAGAAATTCTGTACAATTTAAGCATTAACGCCTCATTCCCTAGCTCATCTCATGCCTGGTGACCAATATTCTACATTCTAACTCTAGGAGTTTACTTATTCTAATTATTTAATAAAAGTGAGATTATACAATACGTGTCCTTGTGAGTCTGGTTTATTTCACTCAACTTGATGTCTTTAAAGTTGATCCAGTTATTGCATGTATCAGAATTTCACTTCTTTTTACACCTGAAACGATTCCATTGTATGTACATAGTATATGTTATTCATTTTTATTTTTATTTTTTTTCTTTAAAACATCTAAAGAGCCCAGACTTTTAAAAAATACAAATCTATTAAAATGCATATTACTTTTGGGAAAAAACTATGCAAACTTGATTTTTTTCCCCCAAGAAATCCTCCTCAGGCTCACTCAGAAAACAAGAGATCGCCTCCAGAAAAGCTGTATTTTAAATTCCCCGACGCCAGAAGCTGTGCCTGTGGAAAAGTTTCACCACAGAATTTATGAAACTGTGCTTTTACATTTGAAAAAAATTTACAGCAATGCATTTGACAAAGGGGGTCTGTACAGGGTTCAGAGCACGGGAGGGGGTGAGGGGCAAGGGTCACAGGAATACTTCATCTCCACCTCTGGGGGCTACGCGAAGGAAGCAGCCTCATCATGCTCGGGTCCTGCGCGGGGCCATCGGGCTGGGCTCCCCGTGTGCCAGCGCTCACACGTGTTCCTGGACCAGGTGCGGGGCACCGGCGCGATCCAGCTGGTCCCCATGCGCCTCCCCCAGGTTCTCCCGGGTGTAGTCCTGAGGCTCGTGGTCTCAGTAGGTGCTCTATGGTGGTTACTAGAAGGCGGCGGCGGGGTGGCTCCAGTCCGCGGTGGGCGACGATCAGAGGGTACCACGCGAATACCAAGGTGAGGCGAATCCTGCGGCGGAGGCTGAGAGTCAGCGCGAGGGACGCTTCTATTCCCTCCCCCTTTCCCCCTCCCCCGGGGACTCGAGGCCAACCCGCAGTGGAGGTCATGGTCCCGAGCTCCTCCCTTGACCTTCCAGTAACACTGTAGCGCGCTGGCTATCCATGCCCCGGAGTTGGGCAGCCGGCGGCTCTGTCTGGCAGCCGCGGAGCAGGAGGTTGCTGCGGGGATCGCCCACGCAGGGGTGGGGCGGGCATCGGACGGACACAGGCGAGGCCTGGCTTAGAAGGCGCGACTTCTCTAGGACATCCCCGGGGGCTGACTAGACAGGAACACCCCACCGGGAGTCCAGGCTTCTCCTGTGTTGCGAGGAGGGGTCTTTAGCCCCGTGGGTTCCTGAGGAGTTCCTGGAAGAATCATGGGCAACACTAGTTACAGCATCCACCCCTTCCCCTTCCCTAATTTGTTGTGTACAATTGTTCCTAGATTTGCTTATAATCCCTTTTATTTCTGTAAGATCAGTAGTGACATCAACGTCTTCATTTCTGGTTTTAGTTGTGTCTTTTCTTTTTCCTTTGTGAGTCTAGATAGTCTTGTTAATTTTCTTGATTTTTTTTTAATAACCAACTTTTTGTTTTGTTTGTTTTCAATTGTTTACCCTATTTTATTTATCTCTTCTCTAATTTTCCTACCTTCTGAAAACTTTGGGTATAATTTGCTCTTCTTTTTCTAGTTCAACAAGTCAAGTGAGGTTCTTAATTTGATATCTTTGTTCCTTTTCAATACAGGAATTCACAGCTATAAATTTCCATCTGAGTGTCGCCTTCACTGCATCCCATAAATTATGGTATGTTGTGTCTTGGTTTTCATTCATCTCCAAGTATTTTCTGATTTCCCTTGTAAAGAAGAAATTTCTACATGTTATTTACCCGTTCATACATTGTTGGACACTTGTATTGCTTTTGGCATTTGTGAATAATGCTGGTATGAATATCAGTGTGCAAATATCTCTTGAAGTCCTTGCTTTCAAAACCTTTGTGTTTATACATAGAAGTGGTATTGCTGGATCAAATGGTAATTATTGTTTCTAAAAGCCTTTTTAAAAGACTATTCAATTTCATTTTCTGTAAATTGCTGGAGAGCACCATGGACATGTCTAAAACTAATGTTGCTGGTAGGATTAATTTGATAAGAATGTGTTAATATTTGTGAGGTTTCTTTAACAAAGCCTAATAAAAACAATGTCATTTTATTCATTATTTTATTTTGTCACTTAGAGGTTTTAGACTGAAATGAGATTTCAGGACTTGAGTACTTTGCTCAGCTTTATAAGGCAGAAATAAATGAAAAGTCCCTATTTAGATTTCTTTGAATCCTGTCTTTAATTGAACTACTATATCTCCAAACAATCAGTTGGCCATAAATATGAGGGTTGACATCTGAACTCTCAATTCAATTTCAGGGGTCAGTATGTCTCTCCTTATGCCAGTACCAGGCTGTTTTCATTACTATGGCTGTGTAATAATTTTTAAGATTCAGAAGAACAAGTCAAGCAACTTCATTTTTCTTTCTCAAGATGGTTTTGCTACTGAAGAACCTCAGCCTTCCATACAAATTTGATGACTGACTTTTCCATTTCAGCATAGAAATTTGTTGGAATTTTTATTGGGATTGCAATGAATCCATAAATCACTTTAGGTGAAGGATTTAAAAATGTTCCAGGGTTGAATGTGATGTCCCATCAAGAGCTAGCTACTTTTCTTCAATGTAGGAATTATTAAGTGGAATTTCATTTCTATTAGCAAAGCCTACATATTTATCATAACACAAAAGGACAAGTATTAAAACAATATTGGTTATTTCTCAAATTGATCTAACTTACTTAAATGTGTGAAATATTCTGGATAAATAAATTCAGTTGCTCAGAAAATCTAAAGAGATAAAAATGAAAACAAAATATTGTCATGCCTAACTGCAAGGGCTATGAATATAAATCAACTCTAAATTTCTTTACACTTTATTCCAGTGTGAACAAATCTCATTATTAAAGGACCAACTATTATAATACTAAGGATATGATGGATATAAATTGAGATATGTCATGTAATGTACTTTTATATACATTACATATACCAAAAATCTGGATTCAGCATTTTGTCATTGATTTGGGATAGGTTTTTTGTGTAAGATTTTCCTTGAGAAACTTGGATCTGGTAAGCAAGTGACCATCTAAATACTCTCAGTTATACACTATATTTGTGGCCATAAACAATACCCATGGACACACTGCCACCCCTCACACACCTACTCTTCATATGCTTGGAGTAACAAGTCTGTGAAGTTCTCCCTCTGATTTCAGAGCTTTTAATACCATTTCTTCAACATCCATCTCTACACTAATGTCCCCACACAGCTTTGTATTTTGTTATAGTTTATATATTTCCATTGCTCAGAATGCTAAGGCAATTACAGAAACACTGAGAAACACAGGGAAGATAAATTTTCTACAAATATATATCTATAGTAATAAAGATAATATGGTACAGGAAAAGGGACAGAGAAATAGATAAATGGAACAGAATACATACCTCAGAAAATCCCAACTTATTTTTTAAAAAGTGCAAAAGCAATGAAGGAATGATGACCTTTCCAACAGATTATTAATGCTGAAACAATTAGGCACCCATAGGGGTGGGAGGAGAACCTAAACCTCACAATGTATGCAAAAATAAACTAAATATTTATCACATATATAAGCTAAAATATAAAATTATAGAACTTTTGGAAGAAAACAGGGGAGAAAACTTTAAGACTTAGGTCTGTGAAAAGAAAAAAATGTATACATTTTTAAAGATTTATTTTATTTATTTATGTATCCCCCCCCCATTGTTGTTTGCACTCACTGTTTGCTTTCTTTGTTTGTTGTGTTGTGTGCTCATCTTCTTCTTTTTAGGTGGCACCAGGAATCGACATGGGACTCCCCCCATGTGGGAGGGAGATGCCCAATAGCTTGAGCCACCTCTAGACCCACTTATTGTGTCTCTCGTTCTGTTTCCTTGTTCCTCTTTATTGCATCATCCTGTTACATCATTTCAATGCATCATCTTGTGTGTCATCTCATTGCATCATATCATTGCATTATTAAAAAAAAGTTAACAGTTGGGAGAAAATTTTTGCAAGCCACATAATTGACAAAGAATTCTAATCTAGAATATTTAAAGACATTAAAACCCAACAGTGATAAAACAAAAATCTAAATAAAAATGGAACAAAAGACATGAAAAAGCATTAAAAAACGATAATGTATGGGAAACTTGTAAAATTATGTTTAAAAACATTTGTTAACAAATCATGAAAGAGCATTGTCAAAGTATTACTACTAACTATAGTCTGAGTCTTACCCCCCTATACATTTTTTAAGAATTTATTCATTTATTTATTTACTTTTATCCATTTTACCTTCTTCTCCCTCCCCCCCACCACCAGGTTTTACTGTTTCTGTGTCCATTCACTGGGCAACTATCTGTGTCTGTTTCCTGCCCCCTCTTCTCATCCTTCTCCTCCTGTCTACATTGGATTCAATCCTTGGAACCTCCAATGTGGGAGAGAGGCATCCTACTACCACCTGTGCCACATTAGTTCCTATTTTTTTTTTTGATGTGTCTCATCTTGGCTCTCCCTTCTGTCACTCTCCTGTTACATCATCATCTTGCTGCATGGCTTGTGGGTCCTGGTGGCACACCTGTGGGCAGGGCCTGCCTGCTCACCCATTCATGGTGCCTGAAGGCTCACCTGTGGATAGGGCCTGAAGTCTCACCTGCTCGCAGGGCCTGGTGGCTCACTTGCTCGCAGGGCCTGGCAGCTCACCCACAGACATGGCCTGATGGATCACCTGTTCATGGGGTCTGGTGGCTCAACCGCTTGTGGGACCTGGCAGCCCACCCGTGCATGGGGCCTGGTGGCCCACGTACCTTCTGTATTTTTCTTTTTTTCTTTTTACTGGGAGGTCCTGGGATTCCAACCCAGTTCTCTCCATATGGGAGATGAATGTCCAAAATTATGCAGATTTTTATTTGGGCATTATTTTAAATTATTTGGAATAAATGCCCAGGATTTTTTAGCTGTGTCTTTTGGGAAGTATATATTTAGTTAATGTCAATACTTCTCTTAGAGTACTTTTATCATTTTTAATTCCCACTCATAAAGAAGGAGACTTCTATTTACTTCATATTGTCAGGAATTGCTTTTACATTTTAAACTTTTAACTATTCTAACAGTTGTGTAGAAATATTTCATTATAGTAACAATATGCATTTTCCTAATTAGTTTGCATGTTGATCTTTTATCCTGCCACTTTCCTGAATTCATTTATTAGCTCTACCAGGTTTTTGTAGATGTATTGGAATTTTCTAAATATAGAGTCATGTCATCGGTGAAGAGTGAATGTGTTACATTCTCTTTTCCAATTTAAATGCTTTCTATTTATTTTTTCTTCCCTAATTGCTTTACCTAGAATTTCTAGCACAATGTTGATTAACAGTGGTGACACCAGGCATCCTTGTCTTTTTCCTGATCTTACAAGGAAAGCTTTCATCTTCTCCTCATTGAGTACAATATTGGCTGTGGGATTTTGATATATGTCCTTTAATATGTTGAGGGACTTTCTTTTTAACCTATATTTTGAAATGCTTTTATCAAAAAAGGATGCTGGATTTTGTCAAATGCTTTTTCTGCATCTGTCAAGATGATCATGTGTTTTGTTCTCTTTGGTTTGTTAATTTGGTGTATTATGCTAATTTTATTGTCTTACGTTTAGTGACGCAAGCCAGACATTGAAGGACAAATATTACATCACCTCTCTGATTGAATTTAGTAAATCTAGCACACTCAGTGATAGAGTCTGGAAGATAAGTTTGCAGGAAATAGACAGGCAGAAGAAGGTTGTTTGCTAATGCCCACACAGGTGAAATCTATGATAAGGTGGAAGACAGTAGTTGTGCAGTGAAGGGATATGACAGGGGTGTAATGATATTGAATTGGGCAGTGCAAGTTTGACAGGGGGATAAGGAGGGGTGGATGGGTTTGAAGGTCCATGGAACTGGGAGGATGGTTGGTAGCAGGTGATAACTGGGGATTGGTGGGTATGTGGTTGAAATTACAATGTTGGGAAAGCTCTTTTGACAATATGAGATGGAAAGGTTACTGGTTTAGATTGTTGGATGGGGGCTTGTGGACAGGGTACACCTGGGGCGGACTTCTAGATAATGTACAAGTGATCATTTTATCACAGTGTGGTGTATCAGTGGGAGGAGACCCACACAATCAGGGGGAAGGAGTTGGACTCCCATCCTGGGGAGGCCTGATATATTCTCCAAAATAGTGGTGGTTGTCTTTTGAGAGCATGGGTGGTTTCTAGTAGGGGAGGACAGACCAGTGTGTCAAGCCCTCAATGTTCTTGCAAGTAACTATGAATCTTGTCCTTCAAGGAGTGAAGTCTCTCGTGATCTCCGTGGACAACAAGGGGAGGGGGAGGGAGAAATAGAATAGATGTATGAGTGAGTATTTATAGACAATGGAAGTGTTCTGCATGATCTTGCAAAGCTGGATACAGGCCATTTAAAATTTCAACAAAAATTTATTAAAGTGTATGGTCTAAAATGTAAACCATTATGTAAAGCATTGACCATGATTAGTAGTTATGTTTCAGTTCCTGTACATCAGGTGTAACAAATGTACCATCCACATTAAAAAAGGTTATTAGTACAGGAAAGGGGAAAGTAGGGGCGATGTTGGGTATATGGGTGTCCCCTATATTCTGAATGTGACTTCACTGTGACCTAAAACTTCTTTGAAGACAGAAAAAAGTAAGAGACCTGGGGAAAAAATGGAAGAAAATGTCAGTGTACATACAGGATAACAGATATTACAGTGATGAAAAGCAAAATGTCAAAAAAATTTAAATATTTTAAAATTATTTTTAATATTCCAATTATTAATGTTAATTTAGTTTTAGTTTTTCTAAATTATTATGTATTTTATTTCTTATAATTAAATCTATCATTATTATTTCACTTTCCTATTAATTGTATTTGGCTATATTCTTGGCTTCACTTTTGAAGAAGTTTGGACCACAGAAAGGTTACAACCGTGGCAGGAGAGGATCATTGGTGTGGGGTGTCAGTGATAGAGGATACATGGGAGGAAGTTCATCTGGGCATACATATTAGGTATTCAAATGTGTTTAAATTTTCGTGGTGCATTGTCACAGTGGGTAGAGAATCACACAATACCAAAAGAGTATTCAATTCACATCCTGGGGAGCTCTGCCATATTCTCTAATGGAACAGCAACAATCCCCCAAGCACAGAGGCAACGGCTAGTGAGGAAGGATGGTCTATTTTTGGGCCCTTGATATTGATGACTATGCTTATGAGTCTTTGCTCTTGAAATTACAACTTAGCCTAGTGTTGTAGGGTGGTTAAGAGTTGCCTCTTGAGGGCCTCCATGTTGCTCAAATGTGGTCTTTCTCTAAGCCATACTCAGCATATAAATGCATTACTTTTCTGCCATTGTGGGACATGAATTCTGGGGATGAGCTTCCCTGGCACTGTGGGATTACTACAAAGCACTAACTAGCAATACAACTGGAAAATGTCCTTGAATAAAAGGGGGGTAAGGTAAAGAAAAATGAGTTTATATGGCTAAGAGGCTTCAAAGTGAGTTGGGAGTTCATCCCAGAGATAACTTTTATGCATGTCTCAGCAGGATCGCATAGACTACCAAAGTAGATACTACCCCAAATAGTGGGGTTCCTGAGGCTCTGGAAAAACCCAGGTCCTATGGTCTTGGAAGACAGCTCCAGAGTTTGGTGCCTTGCCAGTGGGCCCTACTTTGGAGTACATGCTTCCAAGTGTGACAGAGTTGGACTCAGTTTCAACAACTCTACACATGCCTCTTCCACCCCATCTATTTGAACCTATAGTTGGTGCTGGAGTTGGTAGCTTTTCACCCAAAAGACTCGAATCTTTGGGCTGTCCAAGTGTCAGCTAGGCCCTGAGCCTCAGTGAAGTTGCAACACCTACTCTCCAGTTCATTGGACTCACCCAGGACAACTAGCAAGGAGGTGAGGATGGACAACCATCATACCAAGGAACTGAGAAAGTCTACAACTGCATGTGAGTCCGATCTGTCTGCCCCATGGGATCAAAGCCTCCTCTCAGCTGGAGTTGGAGTGGGCATCACCATCCCAGATTCCTCAGGATTGGGAAATAAAATATGGACTAGAGTCGAATTGCTGGTATTCTACTATAGACTTATTGTGATTCTAGCAATGAAGGAATTATATCTTTGTTGTGGAAACAGTTTATTGTGATTCTAGCAATGAAGGAATTATATCTTTGTTGTGGAGACAGTGTCCACTGGAGGTACTGAAGTCAGGGAGGGAGAACAAGAGTTGTAATTTGGGGGCATTTTGGGGACTTGAAATTGTCCTAAATGACATTGCAATGAGAGATATAAGCCATTATATATCCTTCCATAACCAGAGAATTGAGTGGGAGAGAGTGTAAACTCCAATGTAAACTATAATCCATCCTTAGTGGCAATGCTCCAAAATATGTTCATCAATTGCAAAGAATGTACCACACTAATGAAAGAAGTTGTTAATTTGGAGAAAAGTGGGAGGTGTGGGGAGTGGGGCATATAGGAATCCCTTATATTTTTATGTAATTTTTTATGTAATCTAAGTATCTTTTAGAAAAAAAAAATTTTTTTTAAAGAGGTTACAAAATCTTATAAATTATCAGTGGAGAAAAACAAAGAAAGAACACGCATAGACACCCAAAAATATATCGACACCTTAGTATGGTTAAGTGTTAATAGAATATTTCCTAAAATCATAACAGTGCATGGTTAAGAGATTCTGCTCTATCCACAGTAAGAGGGAATTTGACTAGAGATATGAGGTTATGAGCAGTGTGTGAGACATATTTTTCCCTGTATCACTTTTTATATTCATGTTTGAGTTTATCCAACATTTTATTTTGAAAACTTATGAAGCTAAAGAAAAATTGAAATATTATGGAACACCTACTTATCATTCACCTGAATTTATTAACTGGTAACATATTTTTTTATCTATATCTAAATTTATAGATATAGATAAAGGTTCTTTCAAATATTTCATAAAATATACAATTTTTTCACATATAATTATCATATCAACATTTATGCATTTATGTCATTTCTAATATTCTTATAAAAAATTCTCTCAATGCACTATTTAAACATTTGATAGAAGTTTGCAGGCACCCTGATACTTCATCCTCAAATGCTTTGGAACATATGTGAAGAAATCAGGACATTTTCCAACAAAATCACATTTTCATTCTCATTGTAATTTAAGAAAATCAACCTTGATCTAACAATATCACAAATATTATATGTACCCATATGTACAGTATTCCATTTTATAAAATATTATAAATATGCCTATATATTATAGAATATAATTTAATAAATTTATAATGTCTTATTAATCATACATATATATATTATAATTCATCTAATCAAAAGAATATTAAAGCATAATAAAAACTGAAGGATACACTTCTTTACAAAGTAATATTCAACGATTTATATATTTTTAATTTAATATAAAAGGAAAGGTGCAAAGAATGTATAAGCAGGCCTCCTTTTATCTAAGAAAGGAAAATAAGGAAAATAACATATATACATACACATATTCATAACCGTGCACAAATACATAAACTCAATAATATTTGTAATAAGTGTCACTGACACAATGACTAGAAATCCAAAAGGGATTATCTTTGGTAGGAATAGGGTGGGAGGGATAGGGATGGCAATGAAAATTCAGAGTACAAATATTTATGTATTTATGACAATGTACAAGTTCTCTTTATTTAAAAAATAAGTGAAATAAATGACATAAATGAAAAAAGTAAGTCCTAAAATTGAATACAAGAAAGAAAACCAAGTTAATTGTATATCAAATTCCTACTGTGCTCATAAAGGAAAAGAAGAGAATTGATTCCAATACCTTGTTGATACATTAACTAAGGATATAAAATTAGTGACAAACACTAAAAGGACTGCAAAATAATTTGGACCTTGCTATCAGAATTGTGGTAGCATTAATGCTATAATGAGAAAATTAGTGAGTATTTATTGTAAACAACAGAAAATTATGAAAGATAGTGAGATTTTTGAAAAATCAGAATTTATCATGTTATAAAAATAGGATGGGGATATAAAGAGAGGTAATTTGAGGTATTTTACTGATGTTCAATTGGAATTAGAATAATTGTTTTGAACTCCTGAGAACCCAAAATATACATTTAAGATGTGTGATTTAAATGAAAAATGATTTATAGGATTTTACAAGCTCATAGGTAATAAATGCACTACTGGAAAATAGTGTAAAGAGTTGTATGTTAAAATACAGTTGAAATCCCATTCATTTGGATAGAAAGGGTTGTAAAAACAACATTCATCATGTGTATGGTATATAGTTTAAATAATATAGACGTGCATAATAACAACTTAAAGTAGTGTTAAAGTTTACCAGTCGATCATGAAAAACGCAAATTTGTAGAAAGTTGATTCTATGATGATACTATACTAGACTGATTTTTCAGGTTACAGTAAATTAATGACATCAATTAATTGTTTACTTTTGTCTGGGAATACAAGTCCTAGAAAAAGTGTTGTTGTATCTTACTCTGGAATATTAAAATAAACAAATCATCAATCTTCTACAATTTGGATTTCTTTTCCAACATATTAAATTGATTAGTTAGGTTGGTAGTAATTCAGTTTTATAAAGATTTATAAAGGAGAGTTTTATAAAGAAGAGAAATGTATTCCCTCTAGAGTCATAATATTTTCTTTCCCTATGGGGAAAGAAAGCATAATATAAATTATGCAACAAATCCCAAAGTTAACTATCTATATAAGTGAGGAGTTTGTTTTTCTTTACTTTGCATTTGTGCTGGCTGGATCATTTTTCCTTAAACTTGTTGAAACATTGTATTAGTACTGAAAAGCAAGAAAATTCTGTGCTAAATTTTGAGTTGTCTAAGCTAAAAGAAACAATTAGATCTTTGTAAAGATGATAATATGATGTGAAAATTTATGCATTTAAGGATCTTATTGAAATCAGATAACAATCAGGTAAAGTAAAGTGTGCATTTAAAACTATATATTAGTGGGTGGTTAAACGAATAAAAATTAAGTTCTAAAAATCTTGCATACCCACACACGTGTGTTCAATTACACATGTGTAAATTTCTGCTGCATCTCAAGCAGGTTTTTGAGAGACCAAATTAACAGCGAAGATATGAAAAAGAAGGTGGAGAGATGATCCTGTAGAAGGACATTTTGACTCCTCTGGTTCCTCAGTTATAATTCCGTTGAGTTAACTAGGTAGGGGAAGTGAATTCTTCTTTAGCAATATATTTAAAAACACAATTCCAAAACCTGTTTTTCTAAGAAATTTTAAATGTAAGATCCCCTTGATATTGGTGTATTAAATAAATTGTAAGCTTTAAATTGAGATCTAAGACCTATTTGTAATAAATTGGCTTCATGAACTAATTTTATTTTTCCCTATAAAGTGGAAACTTGAAGTTACTATTTGGTACAGAGAGAAGATACATATATGGTATGTTTTCATTTTCTGGTGTAATTCAGAAAGAAAAGGAAACTTAATTTCTGGATAATTTCCAATGTAAGGCTAAACTTAACCATTTGCCCCTAGCTCTGGATCCTCGTTAGATGTTTGGCTATTTCTGATATGAAAAAAGTTGACTGCAAACTGTATAATTCATGTAATCTTATGCTTATAATATAGTTAGATAATGCCTAGTAATCTAACAAGGCAAATTGAAAAATTCAACTTCATAACAGCTTTTCTGATTCAAGAGAATATAAGATATCAATCCATTGTTTAATAAGGAAAGTTATAGAGATTTTCCCCAGCAATATATTATTAAAGAAAATATAACTTCTAATTTTCTAATATATGGGAAAATATCTGAGATTTTTGCTTCAAAAGGAGGGTTTTATTTTAAGTTCACTCCCTACATGAACAAACCCTGTGTTGTTTATGCCAACACTAAAAGTTTTACTTAAGAAATTTAAACATTCAAGGAGAAAATTAAGGGAGAAGTTATTTTTTGAGGATACATATTTGCCGCTTTGTTTCCGGGCCTGAGGGTGATCAGCCCTGCTGCAGCCCGGGGAGCAACACGAGCTAGTTGTGGGCTGTCCGGCATGCACTCCGGAATGGCGGGGGGGGTGAAGAAGTTGTCAGGAGAGCGCAGGCCCGGCTCCCTGGTCTTCACTGAGGTTAAGGAGAAGTTGTCACAGGGTCGCCGTTTGGTGCCCTGTGGTCTCCCTGACAGTACTAAATGAAGAGACACCACTCACTTGCTTGCTGGAAGGTAAGACCTTTATTCAGGGAGAGCTGCGCAGTTTTATAGGCAGAGTTGGGCGGGGGTGAGCTTGTTGTCTTCTGATAGGGCTAAGCTGTTGCTGGGCGTGGAGGGAAGATTTGGGAGGGAGGGGGGAGGCTAGAGGAGAAGGCCAACATGTCCAAATAAGGTTATGGCTGTGAGGGAATGCTGTGATAGGCTGAGAGAAATGGGAAAGTTGGGTCCAGGAAGAAGGTGGGGCGTAGTGCCCCACAAACGCGTGAGGCAAGGTCTGAGTTGGGTCATCACATATTGTTCACATAGACTGGTGTACAACCAACCTGGTGTTTTTCTCAGAAGGTTATTGACTTATTTCTCAAAGTCCTCGCTTAGAAAAATTAAGTAAAAATAATAAATGTGAGTATAAATGAAAATGAGTACTTCATATAAAATTTATTATTTATTTTGAGTGACTGAAAGTGCCCTTAATTTCTTATATTCACTATTATCTTTTCTAGAAATTTTGAACATTTGAGAACTAAGATTTTAGACTGCAGATTTTTTTACTTCCTCCTTTCTTTTTTCAGTCATTTAACAAACTTTTGCTAATGTTAAAGTTATCTAAGCTTTGTGTGCTTAGTATAGTAACTGTTTTCAAAGCTTTCATTATTTAAGAGCAGTGCTGAATAGGATCCATTTTCTCTCAATTGGAGCACATGCTGCTGTTCAAAGAAATGAAAGAATAGCATAAAAGTGCTGTTAAGGAAAGAAAAACTTCTTCCAATAAATCTCAGAAACTGTTATTTAAATCTTTCTGGGGGAAATGGCAGAATAAATGATTCCATTTGCTTAAAGAAACCATTATGTATACTTTGCATTATTTAAGTTGCATATTTTATCTGAGCAAGGGAATCATTAAGAATTTCTACCAGGTAAAAGAAATGAGTGGTGGTAGTATGTGTAGGGGGACCATAGATGCTGATTTGTCATTTTATTGTCTAAACATATTTTCAGTTTGAATTTTTCATCAGCACATGAGATATTTTTTAAACAAAAGATATCACATTCTAAAGAGGCAGAAAAAAATCTAATTCAGTATCAATTTGCAGAACTTCAATTAAACGCAACAATTTAATGTGTTTGTGTAGGGGTGTTATGTGGGAATTCTGCATATCTGCATGATTATTTTCTAAGTTCACAACTTCTCTAAAAAATATTTTAAAAAATAACATTACTATATGTATCTTACCTCAAAAGTTAGAGGCTATAAACATTTTGTGATGTAATGGTTCGGAATCAAGTACATTTTCTAAAACTCATCAGTGTCTCTAAGTAGATATTTAACATTTTTCCAGAGCTATACATAGCAGTTTTTGATCAAATATCTGTTACTTATATTTACAGTGTAGAAATATCCATACAAACTTCACCAATGAAATCAAATAATAATTGTGCACATCCGATAATTTTTGCCTTTATTTTATTCTCTATACCAGAGTTTATATGTGATATGAAAGAATGAAGAGTAATTCCCTTTGTATAAAATATCATGGAATATGTTAAATAAAATCTATAAAATTAAGTAAAACTTTAAACTTAACCAATTTGTCACTTTCTATGTCTGAAACTCAAATATTTAACATTCGATGACTAAATTCAATAAATTTGCCTCATCAAACTGATTATAATATTGGTATTATATCTGCATTACAGAAACTACTGTGAAACCTAAATTATGTCTTGCCAGAAACATTGTGTATCTTGCAAAGTCTGATACAAATTATGCCATATTTGGGACAAGACTGAAAGAGATTGTTTGAAAATGTTCAAAATATCTATTGTAGAATTCTTCCTGTGTTTTACAATACAGATATTTTGTAGAATATCATTTTTGTAGAATAATAATATTTATTAGGCATGGTAAAATTTGTTTCTTCTTAAGAATGAAAAATGTCCTCAAAATGCAATAAATATGTGTGATTACTGTGTGGCATCATGCTGTGATGTTTTGGGAGACTGTGCTGAATTTGAAGTCTTAAAATCACAATATATTTAAGCTGAATGAGATGGATGGATGGCATTCTTTTTCTGGACTGGGATAGATGGGAATATCTAAATCTAGAGATGATCATCTATTGAAGACTGCATTATTTTTCCTTTAAAATAACCTGGTTTTCTGCCTTAGAATAAGAATGAGGGATACATTTCTCTACCTCACGCTTCCCTAAAAGGCACAGTCATCTGAGAGTACTTGAACAAATTGTTTGACAGTTACATTTTGAGTAACTACTCATAGGATGTTTCTGTGAGATGAGCTGCAATGTGAATGAATAATCCAGGTTAATATAGCTACCCCTAAAAATTCAAGAAAAACCAAAGGGTTGGATCAAATGGTTAAGTTTGGATAACTGTTATTTGCATAAATAATTTTCAACTCATTAATTATTTTAAAACTAGACTGACAGCAATAATGGATGAAATAGTGATGACTCAAAAGACTGAAGGAATTTCCTTTTGATAGACAAATTAAAATGACTTTCCTTTTGTCAGAATGAAGTGAAAATTGCTGGCATGGAGCTGGGAAGAAATCAATGACAAAAACAATTCTATCTAGTTTAACAGAGGACATAATTTCAGTGGTCGCTGTAGCTGTTGGCCATAATCTAACACTGGAATTCCATTGTACATGGGCACCAAAAGCAGGGCATCCTATAAGCAATGTATCTGAAGAGTAGTCTTGCCAATCCTTTCTTATTTATGCATCCGAGGGAATAACTGTAGATAGTGATGCTGCAGAGTTTGACCAGTCTGCTGTAAGGCCATAGTCAATACATCACACTTAATTTGTAGTAACATGGGATCTTATGCTCCAAAACACATATTAAACTGGCCATAGAACTTATTCATATTTCAGACTTCCATGTGAGAGCATCCAACTAGAAATTCTATAAGGCAAAATGAATCTTGTCCCTTTAATGAGCATATATATATTAACATAAAGGGATATTAAAAAAAAATTCTCCACATATGTTGGTCCCAGAACCAAACCAATTGGAGCCTGCCTGTGCTATTGACCACTTCAAAACCCATGACATATGTCATTGAGTCTCTATTAATTTTACTGATGGCTCATGGATAGAGGATAAAGAAATGTTCAACATCTGGGAAGCCATTACATCTGCTTTGTGGGCAAAATGCAAAGATCTACTATTGAGGATATATATTCAGACTGATGGTGACTCTTTTTCTATTTTCACTAGAAAACCAGGACACAGATTGAGCATCAACTGAAAAATCTGTAAACAAGGGAATGCAATATGTATATACCTCAGGCAAGAAGGTTGAACCTCTTTAACGTATATCTTAGATTTATGTAATATGCACAGGAAAGCTGGGATTTGCCTTGGCTTTGCAGTTCTTTGAGTCAAATCCACAATCTTATACACTAAAAAAATTAATCTTCCATCCAGAAATTTTTGCAAGTATTTCTTAGTAAATTCTCAAGTAGTGTCAGTTCTGTGTCCTTTGTGATTGGTTGATAGGTATTGGGTCTGATCCTGAGTATCCCTTACTCTGTTGTCTGTGATCTTTACTTAAACAAACAAGTTGTTGCCCCCTAACTGCTAGCCAAGAGCGTGCTTAAACAAATCAGGAATGAGCAATAAGTTTACTCCTTATCTCTTATTATTGCAATTCTCCAACCATGCTAAAATAAAAATAAATAAATAAATAAGTGTGCCTACAATCTTATCCATCTCAACATATAGCAACTTTATGTTTCCAGTTGCACAGGTCAAAATCATGGAATTTTTTTTTTTTTACAGATTTGGTTGAGAGTAAATGGAATTGACCTAAAAGCTAAAAGTAATGCCTAGAACTCTTAAATTGCAAGTGGTAAAACAACTTACTCTGCTTACTTAATTTAAAATGCAAATATACTGAATTGTATGACCAGGGTTACACTAGGTTAAAAATAGTCCAAGTAGTGACACTGCATTCCCCACCTGCTAGCATTGTTCACTTAAAACAGTGGATATTAAAATATGTGAGTTCTACATCTAACCCACAGAAACCCCACCATAAAGCAAAGTACTGTGTATCAAACATCCAACTCACATGCACTATGAAAGTTTTATTTATGCCCCATTATTCAGCCAAAAGTAATGTAAACAGTCAAATTATCATAAGCTAATGACATGCATATTTTCATATGGATGAATGTCAATGTATCTAAAGAGGAAATAAATGGCAATCTTGTCTACCTATATGAGGAAAGGAAAAATAGAATCATCTTTCCAGATGTGCATTCTCATTACTATACAAGAAATATGCAGGTTTTAAGGTTTCAAAATCAGTTTTCAGAAAAACAGCAGTAACTCCTGCAGTATCCTGTTTGCATCTGATTCATTAATTTTAGATTATATGATTTAGTAGACATTATAAAACCATCTGTCAGCTACTTTATGGTAGCTGAATACTTACAAAATTGCAATTACTCTGGGATTATTTCAACATTAACCTTAGAATCATCATCAGAAAGTAAAGCAATGTGATGTAGAAAAACAGATAACCAACATGACTAAAAATATGCTCACTTTTCAGAAAACAACCTGGTCATTAACCCAAAGTTTGAAGTTACCTAAAAAACCACAAAAGTATACCAGAGCAGAAGTGAGCAGATGTGTAGGCTCTAGCACATTCTTATTGCTGTGTTGAGTTTGGAGATGAGCACATCCTAACCACAAGAGCAGTGTTCCAGAAGGCAGTGTAGGTATAGTGGTAAATTAGAAAATAGAGTATTAATTGCATAATTAATAATAGAGTAAAAATATGTCTCAAAATCTATATTAAGCCTGTGTCCAAAAGAAGTCTTCTATGTCAGTGATGTGCTGGACCTGAAATTTTTCAGGCTTGCTCTTGCCTACTGGTATGGGTACAGACTGCTTCCTGATTGTTGAAGGGTGAATGTGTTATGCAGAGTTATGATGGTTTCTACTGAGTGGTAAATTCCCCAGAAGTTCCAGAATTTCCATGTCAGGATCATTTCTTGTACATGTAGATAAGATAAGGTAATTTCTTGTTCAATAACTGCATTTTTTTTTCTTTTAAAGTGAGTAGGAAGGAGGTTCTGGGAAAATGGCATCATTGTAGGTAGGCAGTGCCCAGCTCTGTAACAAAAAAAAAATGCTGAGAAGTTACAAAATCCTACCTGAGTGAGCTGTTTTGGGAACCCACAGGGCTGGAGGCTTCAGGGCATTGATCTGGAGGGAGCTGGACAGAGATAAACAGCCCATGGAAAAACCATGAGTTGCACATCCTTGTGGCTGGAAAGGGCAGAGCAGCTAAGCCCTACCCTCAAAGCAAAATAGCCTGCATGGATCCCCTGGCTCTCAGCCAGCTGAATAGGAAGGAGCATTCCCTGTGAGGAAGAGTTTTCTGGCAAAGAGTAGAGAGTAGTTTCCTTTCTGTGGGTTTGGAAACCTGAGCCCCCTTTGAATATCAGGGATGATACCAGCCAACACTGAGATGGACCCTGGGAGAGGGAAAAGGGGAATCTGCTCAGGGAGGCTGTCATAGTACACCATACTGGGAGAGAGGAACTTGGCCAGAGAGGGGGCAGAGACAGGCAACTAAATAACCTGGCTCCTGGAAACTATCAAAGGTTCAAATTATCTAAGGAAAATGGGAGCAGGAAGAAACCAATAATCTCTCAAAAGCTAATTTAGCCTATAGAGCTTTTGTAGTGCAGTGGGGGATTTCCTGCCTTGAATGTAGAAGGTTGGTGGTTCTAATTTTAATACCTCCTAAGAGACAGGAACCAGGGAGAGTTAAGGCATGCAGCCAACACTTTATGATAGGAAACTTAAAGAATGAGTTTCAACTGTTTTGTTTTGCAGGTTTTGGATTATTTTTCTTTCTTTTTCCTTTATTTTATTCACTAAAACTGGATACATCACCTGTGGATGGCGGGCTGAAGGGTGATTAACTGATGAGCACCCGCAACCTGAGAAGGTTTCTAGGGGCCTATGAAGGAAGGTTGTTTTTCCTGAGTTGATTCGTTGTTGCTAATTTGCATCTTATTTGTTGTTTTCCCTTTCTTTGTTTCCTTTTTTTATCCTTTTCCTTATTTTTTCAACCTACTTTATTTCTATTATTTCCTATATTTTTCAGTCTTCTGACTTCTGTTGCTTTTCATCCACTCTACCATTTCTTCTTTGGTGTTCATTTTTTCATTTTTTTTCTCTCTCCTTTTTGTTTTTTGGTTTTTTCTTTTCTTTCTTTACTTCTTTTCTCATCTGTCAGGCCTTTAAATTCATTCTACTTTTTTCTCTCTATTTTCTTTTTTGTTATATATATTTTCTCATCTGTCCAGACTTTAATTCATTCAATTTTTTCTCTCTATTTTTTCTCTTGTTTTAGTTTTTTTCTATTCCACCACTTTTCATTCTTATTCCTTTGTATTTTTATGATTTTTTACTTGTATTACCTAATTTCCTAGCTCTTGCATGGTTCCTTTTCTACCTTTTTTGTATTATTATTACTATTTATTTTGCTCTTCTTATCTCTTTACTGGTCCTAATATCTCTGGTCCTAATACTTTTTTCAAGGGAACACACAGAACTGCAAGGATATAGAACAAGAGGAACAAAATATCAAAAATTAACCTTACCACACACAAAGAAAGAACAAAATAGAATCCTAAAATAGTAGGAGAAGCTAACCAACCAAATAAGATCATCAAGATAAACAGATGCCCATACACAAACAAAAAATTACAAGCCATACTAACAAACAGGAAGACATGGCTCAGTATAACAAAAAAACTTAAAAAAAAAAAAAAGAGGAAATGCAGAATGTGGAACAACTAATCAGGGATGTCCAAACAAGTATCATGAATCAACTCAATGGAAAGAGATAAAGAAGAGATAAAGGATATTAAGAAGACACAGAGGGAACATACTTAAGAAATTGTAAAGATACATTAAAAAAAATAATGGACCTGATGGTGATGAACAGCACAATGCAAGAAATAAAAAATATACTGGAAGCACATAACAGCAGACTTGACAGGCAGAGGAAACACTCCATGATATGGAACACAGTATAGCTGAAATCAGACAGATAGCAGAACAGATAGATAAAAATAAAAAAATTGGCAGGGATTGAGAGATTTGAATGACAACAGAAAATGCACAAACAAATGCTTTATAGGCATCCCAGAGGGAGAAGAGAAGGGAAAGGGGGCAGAAGGAGTATTAGAGGAAATAATGGCTGAAGATTTCCCAACTGTGTTGAGGGACATGGATGTACATGCTCAGGAAACACAGCAAACACACAAACAATATAAACCCTAACAGCCCTATATAAGACATATACTTGTCAAATTGTCTAATGCTCAAGACAAAGAGAGATTACTGAAAGCAGCACGAGAAAATAAATCTATCACATACATACAAAGGAAGCACGATAAGATTAATTGCTGATTTCTTATATGAAACCATGGAGGCAAGCATGCAGTAGTATGACATAGTTAAGGTGTTAAAAGAAAAAAAAATCCAGCCAAGAATTCTCTATACACAAAGCTGGCATTCAAAAATGATGGGGAGCTCAAAATATGCACAGAAAAAATAGAAGTTAAGAGAGTAAGTCGATAAGAAACCTGCCTTTTAAGAAATACTAAAGGGAGTTCAGGAGGTTCAAAGGAAAAAACAGGAGAGAGAGTGTGGAGGAGAGTGTAAGAATAATTAAACAGATAAAAAGAGAAAAACAACATATGGCATACTTAAACCTAAAGAAAATATGGCTAATGTAAGTAATTCATTGACAATAATAACTTTGAATATTAATGGTATAAAGTCACCAATCAGGAGACACAGATTGGCAGAATGGATAACTAAATATGACCCATCTATATGCTGTGTACAAGAAACTCACCTTAGACCCAAGATGCAAGGAGGCTGAAAGTGAATGTTTGGCAAACAATTTTACATGCAAACAATAATCAGAAAAGGGCAGGAGTAGCTATAGCAATATTGAACAAAATAAACTTAAATACAAAATTCTTTTAAGGGACCAAGAAAGATACTATATAATAATAAAGGTGGTAATCTATCAAGAAGAAAGAACAATCATAAACATTTATGCATCTAACCAGGACATAAAATGCATGAGGTAAACATTGGAAAAGCTAAATGGAGAAATAAACACCTCTACAATTATATTGGGGGACTTTAATACACCATTATCACAATTAGACAGAGCATCTTGACAGAGGATCAAAAATGAAACAGAGACCTTGAATAATACATCAGAGTATCTGGACCTAATAGATATATTAAGAATATTACACTCAAATACAGTAGCATATATATTCTTCTTGATCTTACATGGATCAATCTCCAGGATAGACCACATGCTAGGCCACAGAAAGTTTCAGCTCAAAAATAATAGTACATTAAATGTAACTCAATCTGAAATGCTGTTAAAATTCTGAAGAACTGACAATCACATTATAATGTTAACATGGCACACATATTGATCAATCAGAAAGAAGAAAATATATCTCTTCTTCAGCCAGCCAATTTCTCCAAGGGAATTTAACGAAACCTTTATCAGAGTTCCCAGTTGGCATCCTCCTTATGTAATTCAGACTTCCCAAACCACACACCTCTGTGAGTCAATTCCTATAAAAAAAATCTCATAATATTTGTATATATGATACAGAGAATGTGTGTGTGTATATATATATTCACATTTACAAAGACATGCACACATTTTATCAGTTCTGTTTCCTTGAGAGACTCTAATACAGGCAGTATTTTAAATTAACCTATATTTTATATAAACCTGTATTAAAAGTTTCTTATTAGCTTTAAATATTGAGATATGTATTCATAACATTCATTGAAATAAAAATGTTTTTATTAAGTTGAGTGTAAAATGGGACATATTAGTGACAAATGTGACATTGGAGTTTATATGCACATGACATTCATATGTTATTAATAATAGAAAAACAAATAGGAAAAATTTAAACAAGACATATTTAGGAAGTAGTCAAAGAGTTTTTTGTGTGATGGAGGCTAAATCAACTGAATTCCAGAGAATAAGAAGCCCTTCCAAGGTGTGCTCACTGAAGGTGGCAGGATGGAGTAGAGCTGGTCATGTATTAGCAGAGAGGCTTTGTGGTGTAAGGAAATTCCAACAAAACTTGAAAGACTCTGCATGCTGGGGTGAGGTGATTGGACTGAATACTAATTCATTTCTAATTTATCCACAAAATCCCAGCAAGGACCATCCGAGGCATGTAGCCAGGGTTCTTCTTTTTAATTAATTTTATGTGCTTATTGTGTTGTTCAACAGTAAAAAAATTGCCCTTATGCAGTCAATTTTGAGGTTTTGTTTTTTTGTCAGTGATATTTGTTTTCCTTCCAGGCTTATATATTTCAGCTTACTCTGTGTCCCAATGACCTCACATTTTTTTCAAGGTCAAATACCTGCCTCATCAACCATTTCTCCTCCCTCTGCTTATGCTCCTTTGGGACCTTGCCGGTGGTGCAGATGCTGCTATTGCATATCACACTTTGACAGCCCCTTCCTGTGGGTCCCTTTTGCTTCTTTAAAATCTTTCCACTTGGATTTAGAACTTTGAGAATGTATTCTCTCTGAAATTATCCACAGTGTTCCTAATAATTTCCTAGTGAGAATTATTAGAATCATCTCAGAATTCTGTCAATTTACCTTCTTTCTTCAGTACTCTTCAGAGGCAACAACTAGCCTGGGTCTCCTAAGGTTTAGATAGTTTACATTTTGCCATATTATCTCTTTTCTTTGTTCTTTCTGTGGTGTATTTTTTCATATTTTCAGCAATTGCTTTACCAGTAATTGCTAATATTGAGAATGTTTCAAATAATTTTGGTTAATTTGTTTTAGGCTTATGATAAGTCAGTATTTTGACCTTGTTTTACATGAACTTTTCAGTTATATTACATATATATATTTAATTGACTTATAATTTATATATTTTTATATATATACATACACATATATAGCATCTTAAAATTTCTTCTCTAAAGGCTATTGCTCCTATTATCATGACATAGTAACCTTCAAATATCATTGATCCAACACTGACACAATAACTTATATTGGTGACTTGAGCTTTCTCAAGTTTTGAAAACCCATATTCTACTCTTATCTCTTCAATATAAGTTATTATCCATGTAATTAATAACAGTATATGGACACAATAATTACCAAAAACAAGGCTTTAAAATTCCTTTTCTTCTCTGGATAAGTGTTATCATCATCTCCTTGTTAGTTGTCCTGGGTGAGTCCAATGAACTACAGAGTAGGTGCTGCAACTCTGCAGAGATTCATGGCTCATTGGGCATTTTAATAGACCCCCAACTTCACTTCCCCATGTATTTCATTATAGACAATTTATCTTTGTTAGATTTTTGTTACATCTCAGTAACTGACCCCAAATCTGTGATGAATTATCTGATAGGCATTAAATTTATTACTCTCAAAAAACATGCCACTCAGACATTCCTATTTATCTTATTTGGATACACAGAGTTCTTTTTCCTTGTGGTGATGTCCTATGACCACTATGTTGCCATTTGCCATCCTCTGCTCTAACAGATCACCATCACCCCATATCTGTGCACACATTTAGCAGGTAACTTATGGGTGAGTGGGCTGGTCTATTCTTCCACCCACACAAGCAACATGTTCAGTCTCCCCTTTACAGACTCCAATGTGATCCATCAATTTTTCTGTGATGTACCTCAAGTTATGTATGTTCCATCTCAGGACATCCAGTTTTCTGAATCTGTGGCCCTGGCTGTTAGCACTTGTCTTCTCTTACTTGGTTTTGTAATCTTAGCCATCTCATATATTAACATCCTTTTAACTGTGCTCGAGATTCAATCTCTGGAAGCTTGAAACAAAGGCTTATCCACCTGATCTGCCCAGATAGGAACTTTAATTTTATTTATCATTTCTGGATTGTGTGCTTGTTTGGGCTCCATATCAAATGAATCAACAATTCAAACACTGTTGACAGTCATGTTCTACACTGTGGTGTCTCTTCTTATAAATACCATCATTTTTAGGCTATGGAACAGAGAAATTAAGTGTGCCATAGATAGAATGTTTGCTAAATATTTCTGGATACCCAAAGGAAGATTTTTTTTTCATTTGATTGGAAAGAGCTTTTAGTTAATAAGAGTGGAATAAAGTGTATAAAATCATTATCTGTACATTCATATAAAGTAAAAATGCTGGTCAATTGGTTGTTTTGACATAAAATGGGTGATGTACTATTTGCATAATTAATATTTAAACATAAAGTTGCTTGAATAAAATGAATTATTATTCTGTACTCACTCTTTTTTGAATGTTTACTATTGTACCTCTTAAAAGTATATATATGGTTATGTCTTCCTATACCCATGTTTTTCTAACTGGAGAGAGGTCCAGAAAATTGTACAACTTTTTCAGATTCACAGTGATTTCTTTGAAAAAGCTGGGATGAAAACCAAGATTTATATTACTGAAAATATATACTCTGAATTCTGTTTTCAGAATGTAATATAATTTTTATTATTTAATGTTTAAGAAGATAAAATGTAAAAAGATAGATAAGTAATAGATAGATTGATAGATTTCAGATACATAGAAAGATAGATAGATGATAGATAGATAGATAGATAGATGATAGATAGATAGATAGATAGATAGATAGATGATAGATAGATTCTAGTATTAAATACTTTTTATTCCATTATACCTATACATTATATTCTTAGTATAGTATAGTATACCTATTTATAGTTTACCTATTCATTAAACCTGTAATTCATCTAGATAATTATAAGAGAAATACATAAATAAACAGATTCATTTATATTTATAACCATATACCACATGAAATCTATTTCAGACTTTCTATCAAAGAGAAGAAGATGCAGGAAAAAACAAAGCTGTCATTATTTATAACAGCAAGAACAAGATCATCGGTCTTGTAGGCATTCAAACAAAATATTTAAACAGGCAATGTATAAAAAGGAATATCATATAAAACAAATAATTCTGACAAAGATTCAATGCTTAAAATATTTAATAAAATCTAGAGAGACAAAGGCAAAAATAAATAATAAGGTTGCTGAATTCAGGCATTGATATTTTTCAACATGAGATAACAGACTAAAAAATGGGTGAATTAAAGGGCATCTGAATGTTTTGTATACTAAAAGCTGTTAGTGATGGCAGATAGGAGAAGAAAACCCAGAGGTTAGCCATTATTCCTAAATGAGAGAAAAGAATAGTAAATTGAGTAATTGTTTATGTACTGCTTAATTTATGTACAGTTAAACAGTTTCATTCCAGGTGGAAGAAGAATTTACATATAGGAAAAAAGACTTTTGCATTTCCATGATGTAAAATAAGTAATATTTAACAAGTTCAATAATTAAATATCAAATTGAACAAATTATGACAATTTGACAAGGGCTGAAACAATTTTACTTCAGATACATTTATTATACAAAGCTTAACTAATATTGATGGTGATATATGTATGTATACATGTGCTTCATTAATTCTAGTAAATTTTGTTGTTAAATCAATCTCATTCTCTTTGTTGTTTTATTTGTTTACCTCAAAGTATCAGTGAAAATTGCTTAAGTATAACTAACTTTTTTTTATTGTTCTAAAAACTGCATTGTCCCCTATAGCACCCACTATCAATTATTTATATATTTCCCAAATCCATAAATAACTAATCTTCCAAATTGCAGTTTACTAAATGACATTTTTCAGTCCAGCAGAAACATTATGCTTAGTCCATATCCTTGCCAAAACTCCAAAAACCCAGCTTTACAATTTCTAACATTTTCATCCAATATTTTGTCTCATTTTGCCTGAGAGTCCATGTATCAGATTGACAGTGAATTCAAGCCTCTCATAATTGATAGCTATATTGAAATTATATTTTGAATATTAAAACATGAAAAATAATTTTGTTACAACTTAATTTTGTTTCTAAATATAACCTTTGGCTTGAGAATGTTTCTTCCAACATTTAATAGCACATATTTTTACCTTCCAAATTTGGAGTTTTGGAAATCATCTCTTATTGCTCCATTTATCTATTAAATTTGCTTTTGTATCTCTTTGAAGAGGAAACTTTTACATTACTATCAAGGAATTCTTTCCCTTTATATTGTGGTTTTATATGGCTTTTAGGATAGTTTTAACCACCTTAAGTTTTCAAAGTTATATCTTTTTTTTTCCTATTAGTGCTGTAGTTTTAATGTTCAAATTTAGGTTTTTAATCTATCTGGAATCTACCATATAAAACAGGAAATAACTGCCTGGGATTCCAGGTTTCCTGTTAATTTACTTCTCTTTTGCTTCATTGCAGCTCTTGGATTAAGGTGTAAATTATATTGTACTTGGTAATGTCAATATATCTTAAAGTAATGGACCTGCTTCAAGAGATAAATGATACAATATATAGGTCATTATGTTACCAAATTTGTTTCAGGATGAGATTTTTCAGATCTATACATATTTAACTGCATTTCAGATTATGAATCCATTTAATTTATAAATATTTTTGAACAGACATTCATTATGGTATTTTTGTCCTATCTGTAAAGTGATATATCATTTAATAAGCATTTATATTTTTCAAGAGTACTCTTGTATTTTTCAGGAACATTTTTGAAACATTTTATTTACCCTAAATAACATGCAATCATGTGACATAAATATATAATGTAGTTTTAATTTCACTAAGTTAGTATGAATTTTTTTCTATTTGATATAGTTTAAATTATGCTGAAAATAATATAGTTTAAACAAAGTTTAATTATTTTTTAAAATTATTTATAACAATTATTCCAAAATTAACAACTTCATGCCTACTGAGTCATTATCATTATTTCAATTGCTGTTGTTATAGTTGTTATTATGATTAATTTTGTTATTATTACAAGACCGAAATGATCAAGCTGCAGTCAATGAGTGATTTGAACATATAGCCCCACTTTTCAAAGAAGGGTAAAGCCCATACACTAATTAAAGGTCTTATCAAATAGCCTAGAGTTGCCATATAAGCTCTGATTTGAAATGTGTATTTGTTCTTCTCATAGACTGGATAATTCCAAAATTACTGAGTATTCCAGTTAAAACTGATTAAGTTATTCAATTTTTTCATATATATATATATACACACACACAGGTTCTGAAGTAATATATTTTAATTGTGATTAAAAAGAAGACATTTTAATTTCCAATTATAAAATAATAGTAATTGTAAGGGTCATATATATTGATTCTTTCCTGCTTTAAGTTCTATTTCCTTCTAACTACCACCTCTACAAATTCAGTCTCAGTACAGTGCAAAGAGAAACCACTCTATTCGTTCCCCTTTGAAGTTTCAAAACTATGTTTGCCAAATCATATTGCATTGTATGAATACCACATTTTATTTATCCATTCATCAGCTGATAGCTTTTTTCCCATACTTTTTGGTTACTATGCCTAATGCTTCTATAAAAAATGATGTGTAAGATTTTGCATGCACAGAAGTTTTCATTTAACTTGGGTATATAACAAGGAGTAGATTGCTGGATGAAATGGTGGTCCAATGTTTAAATTTTCAGAAATCCCAGAATTTTCAAAAGCAATTGCATCATTCATGATTCTAACCATTAGTGTATTAGAGTTTCAATTTCTCCATACTCATTTCAACCCCTGGCAGTTAATAATTTGTCTTTTCATTTAAATCATCCTTCTAGACACGAAGCATCATGTTTTTTCCATTTTTTAAAATTTTTATTGGAGAGGTTGTGAGATTACAAAACATTCACGTGTAATGTGCAAAATTCCCATGCATATCCTCTTCATCAACACCATACATTCTTTTTTTTTTTTTTTTTTTTTTTTTTTTTTTTACATAATATAGCAGTTTATTATTTTAAAGTACACAACTTAAAATAA